>ML681963.1:119034388-119191329 GCA_007922195.1 Podocnemis expansa
AAATAGCAGGTCCACACTGTGGACCTGCTATTTCGCTCCCTTATTTCGAGGACACAGTTTTGTTATTTCGAAACAAGTTATTTCGAAATAACAGGTTCTTTCGAAATAAGTTATTTCGAAATAGCTTCTTTCGAAATAACAAAACTGTGTGTAGACATAGCCATAGTTCCTTGTCTGTGCCAGTACTACCAATTCTTCCTGCTTGTTTCCCAGGCTTCTCGCATTTGTGTACAGGCAGCTAAAATACTGGGCTGATTGCCCTACTTTCCCCTGTCAATTTTCAGGTCTATTGCAGCTACCTCTTTGCATTTTCTCCTGGCGTTGTCCTCCCCCCCCTCGTCTCAGGTATTAGGGCTTCATTAGAACACCTAAGACAATTATTTTTCCCCACCCCATATTCCAACTACACTCTCTTTTATCCCTGGTGTTACAATCCCGGCACCCCTAAAGTTCCATCACTTCCACCAGGTCTCCCACATTCTGACTTGCCTGTGGGCTTTGGTCTCCTTCCCCCTTCAAACCTAATTTAAAGCCCTCCTCACTAGGTCAGCCAGTCTGTGTCCGAATATGCTCTTCCTCTTCCTCTACAGATGGAATCCATCTCTGTCTAGCAGTCCTTCTTTCTGGAACAGCAGCCCATGGTCAAGGAAGCCAAAGCCCTCCTGATGACACCATCTTCATAGCTAGGCGTTCACCTTTAGGATGCATCTGTCTCTGCTCAGGCCCCTACCTTTGACTGGAAGGATTGAGAAAAACACCACCTGTGCACTGAACTCCTTTACCTGCATTCTGAGAGCCCTGTAGTCACCTTTGATCTGTCAAGGATCACCTCTCACAGTATCACTGGTTCCCACATGGATGAGTAGCATCGGGTAGTAGTCAGAGGGGTAGATGATTCTCAATAATCCCTCTGTAACATCTCAGATACGGGCACTCAGCAGGCAGCATACCTCCTGAGATGGCTTGTCAGGGAGACAGATGGATGCCTCCATCTCCCTCAGAAGTGAGTCCCCAACCACCATAACCCTACGTTTCCTCCTAGCTGTGATGGATGTGATCCTCCCAGCCTCAGGGGTGCATGGCATCTCCTCTTCTACCTCATCCATCATCTCTAGCACTGCATAGCGCTTCCTCATGACAACAGAGGGTGGGACGGGAGCAGGGGTAGAGCACTGTCTGCTGCCAGAGGTAACCAGCTACCAGTGTCCTCTCTCTGCCATAGGCATCCCATTGTTCTCCAGTGGTGTGGCAGAAGTCTTCAGCATCTCCTTGCACACCTCCTCGTGGATGCTACTGAGGAACTTCTCCAGGGAATGGATACTCCTGAGTGTGGACACCTCTTCCTGTAACTCTCCCACCTGCCTCCTGAGAGATTCCCCCAGAAGGCACCTGTAACACTGAGTCATCTCCCCAGCTTGATTGTCTGTAACTGGAAAATGCAGGCCACAGTGCCTGCAA
Organism: Podocnemis expansa; assembly: GCA_007922195.1. Classification (NCBI taxonomy): domain Eukaryota; kingdom Metazoa; phylum Chordata; order Testudines; family Podocnemididae; genus Podocnemis; species Podocnemis expansa. The sequence continues at coordinate 119,035,847 of ML681963.1, forward strand.
GTCCACACCAGGATTTGAGTAGAGATATCCATGATCAGGATGTCTGTCTGGTGACAGGCACAGGTGAAGGAGACAAAAGGGGTGCTGGCAGAAGCAGTGCAGCTCTTCTTCACCATTGTGGCCTCACCACCTCCTCCCCAAACTCAGTCTCAAACTCCCCTGTTTGCAGTCCCCCTTTTTGGAAGCTCCCCCTGGTCGCTCAGCCTCTGGCTTTTAAGGCCTTCTCTGCCTAGATCAGCGCTTGCCCCTCGTTAAACACACAAGGGAAGGATGATCACCAGGCTGATTGAAGCTGGTGATCAAAGATGAGCAGAGAACAATGGTACAAATAGCCCCCAGATAATCACACAATCATAGTCTCAATTCCCACAGTAACTGAAACTAACAGATCTCACCTATAGGGAGAGACACAAACACACAGTTAGGAATTCACTCACCCAAGCTTCACTCTCTCCCTTGCTTTTTCAGCTGGGGAGGTCTCTGCAGGGGTTCTGAGCCTTCCCCTGGAGGAAGGGGGGCAGGGCCTGTGCTGCCTTCGCAGCCAGGTCCACACCTTCCACCTCCAGGCCCTGCAGAGACTCCTTTATGGTGCAGGTAGTCCGGCATGGAGCCATTTGGCATGCATCTTCCTCCGCTGCTACCAAGGGCTCCGATATGACCGGCGGCTCTTTTATCTCGACCTGAGACGTGTTCCGCGAGATGTCTCTGAGCTGCCAGCCTTCTACCATGACCTCCTGTGGACCTGGAGGCTCATTGCGGCCTCCAGGTCAGTTCTACCCACCGAGGGAGAGGACCTCCTCGCGGAGCCCCTGCTACACAATCGCCATCTCCGTGTGCAAGTGGCGGACGCCCCCTCTGTGAGGCAGAGGTTGGTCATGGCAGGTATCACCCGGGTCGGAGACCTCCTGGATTATGCCTGGGGGGACTGGGTGGATCTCCATGAGCTGACTCGGCTCATGGGGCTCTCCACCCTTCGCACCCCCTGGCGCCTACTCCAGGAGGTGACAGCAGCCTTGCCTCCCACTACCCGGGTTTACTTCGAACGGGTCCTGCGAGAGGGTACTCCCCGCCCCCCTCCCAGTCCTGGCCCGCCGGAACTTTTGATCGGGCCTCGGCCCCGTAGGCCCCCCTGGCCATCCCCAGCCCATGCCCCGAGCCGGCTGCTAGACTTGCAGCTGGTCTCTTTCCGAACCGCGCCTCGTAAATATCTGTACACGCTCGTGCTACATACCATCCACTTCCTTGCCCTTGCATCCCGCCCAGATACAAAGTGGCGGGACCTTATTCCACCTAGAAAGGGCGAGGACCCCCGGTGGGCCAGTCTGTATGCCCCCCTTACTCCAAGGCCCGCCAGGGACATCAGTTGGCGGCTCCTACATGGAGCCGTGAGCACGGGCGTGTACTTGGCGCAGTTCACCCTTTGTCCTGACACCTGCCCCTTTTGCGGTGACAGGGAGACCCTGGCGCATATCTATCTAGACTGTGCCAGGCTGCAGCCCCTTTTCTGGCTCCTCCAGAATCTCCTCTTGAGGTTCTGGCTGCACTTCTCCCCACACCTGTATCTCTATTCACTCCCCATCCGTGGCCCCACTAAGTCGCGGGACCTCCTTGCCAACCTCCTCTTGGCCTACGCAAAAGTAGCCACCTATAAGACTCGGGAGAGGAGGTTGGCTGACGGAGGGGCCTGCGACTGTGGGGCCTATTTCCGGTCCCTTATCCGCGCACGTATCCGGGCAGAGTTCCTCTGGGCGGTGTCCGCTGGCTCCCTTGACACCTTTTGGGAGCAGTGGGCGCTGTCCAGGGTTCTCTGCTCGGTGATCCCTTCTGAGACCCTTGTTGTACACCTGTGACCCTCACACCCATCCCTGTTATTCTTGATTTGTCCCCCGTACTCATTTGAAACCCAGTCCAGTCCCATCTCCCCATAGGCTGGGGGAGGGGTTCTAGAAGTGGGTGGGCTTATGCCCACCCTCCGCCCTGGGTTTTCAATAGGTTTTTCAGCTGGGGAGAGGGAGAAAAGGACACACACCCTGCCTAACCAGCTCCTGCCCCTGCTCCTACTTCCACCACCACAACCACCTCTGCTGCCTTTTCCTCCCCTGCTCCTGCTTCTGCTGCTGCTGCTGCTGTGGCTGGCTGGCCTCTCTCCTTCCCACCCCCAAGCTCAGTGGGGAGGGGGGGAGAGCCAGAGAAGAAGAAAACTTTCACCACCATCTGCAGAAGACCACCTCTCCTGCCAGCCAGCCAGTCCCTGCTGCTGCTGCTGCTCCTGGAGCCTGCTGCCTCTTCAAGGAGAGACTACCACCATCACTGAGGGGAGGCCTCTAAGGACTGAGACTTTGCTGATTGCAGCTGGGGGTGAGCTATCAAGAAACTGTAATACCAACGCCACCACCCCCAGCTGCTGCTTCCCTGGCCTCCCCTCCCACCACCAAGAAGGCAGCAGGCTCCCAACCTTCCATCTTCAACACCTTTGGGCTTTTTGCAGCAGCAGGGACCACAGAACTACCCCCTTCCCAGCAGTAGCAGCTTCCCTTTCTATAGTTTAGTCCTCCCCCCCTTTTTTCTTTTCTCCTCCCCTTACCCCCAGTGGCTGGAGGGCCTCCCACCCTTTCCCTTGCCCTCCAGCTAGCTCAGTGCTCCCTATCCCTCACAGACCCCTCCCTGAGCCCTAGAGTTTACTTTAGTTATCTGCCCCACCCCAGCCCTGAGAGTTTGTTCCCCTGTTTTTCTGAATCCCCTGTCCCACCCATCAGCCCCACCTTTGCACCATCCACCCCCAACCAGAGTTGGCCAGGCCATATAGGTCCCTGATTCCTTTTTGTTTACCCCCCATGCACTGCACCCCCCCAATACACCTGTGAACCCCGCCCCACCCAGTGCAGCCGGAGGAGCCGGCCCCTCTTAGCCCACATAAGCCCCTAGTCCTACCTTCCCTGGCACCCTCCTCCCTTGCCTGCAGCCTAGCAGGTAGGCGTGGTTGCCCCCCTTGACTCCCATATAATTTACCCTTTCTCCACCCCTTTCCTATTGCCTGGTTCCCCCCCCTTTTTTGTTCTTTACCCCAATCTACCCATCCCCAGGTACCCCCTCCTGTTCCCTCCATTCTAGGAACATGGAGACCTCCCCAGCTCCCTCTGAACCTCTCCCACAGCCTGTTCCCCCCTCTCTCCCTGCGGCTGGCCCCTTGACCACTGCTGCCACTCCTACCACCTCTGGTGTCCCCACTAGGGCACCTGAGGCAGCGGGCACGGGAGGGGCCTCCACTACTGTTGCCCCAACCTCCTCGGCTGGAAAAAAGAGCAGGGGAAAGAAGGCGAGCAAGGGCCCTGCTGCTCCCGCAGCCCATCCACTGGCTGCAGCCCCTTCTTCCGATTGCCGTTCCCTCCATCAGTTCTGGGGGTCCTTCTGCCCCCAGAATGTACGCCCAGGCAGCTGCCACCCCTCCACCCACCGCCACAACATCAGCCCACACCGCCTCCTCTAATTCGACCTCAGGATGCTGGGGCCCCTTCCCCTCCTTGACCAGGAGGCACGGTGTCCGCTGCCTCCTGATGGCTGCCTCGCCCCACGTAGAAACTTACGTGCGGGCGATGGTGAGGGTGGTGGGGCCCTCGGCCATTGTGGCGGCCTCCAAGATGTTTGGGAAGATGGTATTCTTCCTGGCATCGGAGGCCGCCGCACAGGAGGCAGTGGTCAGGGGCTTGGTGGTGGGGGGTGTCCACATGCCAGTGGAGCCCTTGGAGGACCTGGGCGTACGGGTGGTCCTCACTTCCGTTCCTCCCTTCCTCCCCAGTGCTGCCCTGCTTCCCCTCCTCTCCACCCTGGGGAAGCCGATTTCCATCATCAGCCCTCTCCCACTGGGCTGCAAGGACCCCGCCCTCCGTCACGTTTTGTCCTTCCGCCGGCAGGTGCAAATCCAACTGCCACCATTGGGGGCACGTGACGGGGTGGCGCTGGAGGGGTCCTTCTTGGTGCCCCATCAAAGGGCCCATTATAAAATTTTTTATTTTTCGGGGGAGGCCTGGTGCTTCCTCTGTAGGGCCACGGGGCATGTCCGGAGGGACTGCCCCTTGGCCCAGCATGAGGAGGGAGCAGCTGGGCCCCCCGGAGCTGATACGGGTGCCAGCCACACCACTGCTGGCGACCCCGCCCACCTGGCCACTCAAGCTGCCTCTCCTCCCTCGAGGAACACAGCTCCCGCTGCCTCTCGGGACGTGGGGTCCACAGCCCCACCATGCCCAGAGGAGCGGCCGGGCCCCGTCGCCGCCCACACTGAACCATCTGGGACGGGGCCCAGAGAGGAGAGGCAGTGGCCGAGGTGGAGACCCTAGATATGGGAGAGGGCGCACCCCAGGGGGAGGGTTCCCATCCCCTTGCTGTCCCTCCCCTGGTTCCTTCTCCCCAAGAGCCTTTACCCTTGCCGCCTGTTCCCGCCCCTGCTGGCTGGCCCTCAGACTCCATCTTAGAGGGCCGGGTTCTCTCCCAGAGGGTCCGCAGCAAGCGCAAGAAGGCTCTGTCCCTCCCCAGCACCTTAGATGGGGAGGAGGCCCCCCCGGAAGTCCTTGCAGGGGGCTGATAATAACAATACTGCAGTGAGCACCAACGATGCTGAGCCACTTGCTGTGCCCTCTGGTGAGGTCCAGCAGGAGGCTCCGGCTGAGGAGATGGGCACGGTAGAGGAGGGGAGCAGCGCTGCCCCCATACAGGAGGCCCCTGTTGATCCCTCTCCTGGGGAGGCCGCGGATAGAGCCACCCCGTCCCCCTGGTGTCTGCTATAACATCAGCAGCTGAGGCGGGGGGAGGAATGGGCTCCATCTTTGCGGAGATCGAGGCCCTGGGTCTGACCTTGGTAGCCCCAAGGGAGGACGACCCTCTACCAGCAGGCCTTGATCTGGGTGGCAACGACATCTCATCACCCCCTCCCTTGCCCCAGACCCAACCCGAATGCAAACCCCCGTCTGCTGTCCCTGCTTCTATCCCGGGGACACCCCCGGGTTGCTTCACCTGCCCGGCTGCTATAGATCTCCCTGTGGTGGCCACCGAGCCCCTCGAGGCAACGGCCAGCCCTGAGCAGCCGGGTCCCAGGGTGTTGTCCCTGGGGGGACAGCTGCCCCTTCCCTCACTCGTCTATTCCCCCGTGTCTGATGCTGAGGATGTGGTGAACCAAACATACTCAACTCCCACACCCAGCGTCAGCGTGGATCCCGTTCCTCACTCCTTGTTGGAAAATCCCATGCCCGGTCAAGGGGAGCCGCACCCTGGTGGTTCGACTACCGGGGCCCCTGTTCCCACAACCACTCCTCCCTTTCTTTCCATCACTTCTTTTCCTTGACTAAATCCCATCCCTCCCTTTACTGTCCCCCCCTTACCTACTCTAGCCCCCGCCCCACCCCTATTACTGCCACCCCCGGGATGGTGGCTTTCCCCCTTCCATCAACCACTTCCCGGGAGGTAGTATTTGTGGCCCCCTCCATCCCTGGGGCTGCTGTCTTCCCTCCACTGCCACCCTTCCTGGTGCTGGGGGTTCAGCCGGGAGCTATGGTGCCCACACCATCGGCACCGAGACGGGGCTCTGCGCCCTGTCTTTTGCTCCCGGCTGACCATGGGGCCAACATTGGGACCTGACCAGAGGACGGCCGGGAGCCTCCAATCCCGGACCCCTTGGCCCTGCGGGAAGAGCTGCGCACGTTCCTGGAGAACACTCGTGGAGCCAGGAGCCGGGTGCAGCTCGCCCTGCAGCACTGGTGGAATTTCCATCTCGTCCTCCGGACCGTGCGGCCCATACTGAAGGAGGGCAAAGGGACTGGGAAACGGGATGCCGTGGCCTACCAAAGGGCCCGCAGCTTCCGTGACTCCCTTATGACCTTTGGGGTCAGCCACGGATTGCTGCGTGGACCGACGGAGGCTGCTGGTGTTCCCGTCACCTCTGAGGATCCCCCCCAGCCCTCCTCATGGCACCCGTTACCTTTGCCACATTAAACGCCAGAGGCTGTAGGTGGGGTATCCGCAGGACCCAGGTGCTCTCCTTCCTTCGGGAGGCGGGGTATTCAGTGGTTTTCCTGCAGGAGACCCACAGGGATCCAGCTGCCGAGCCTAGCTGGCGGCTAGAGTGGGGGAACGGGGTGTATCTAAGCCATCTGTCCACCGCTCCGGTGGTGTGACCACCCTGTTCTCCCCCGGCCTACAGCCTGAGGTGCTGGGGGTCGCCGAGGTTGTGCCGGGCCACCTCCTGCACCTCCGGGTCCATATGGAGGGGCTGGCGTTGAATTTGGTCAACGTCTATGCCCCGACATCGGGCCCGGAGCGGCTGCAATTTTTTCAGCAGGCGGCTGCCTTCCTCGGCACCTTGGATCCTCGGGAGTGCCTGGTCCTCGGCGGGGACTTTAACACAACCCTTGAGGAACAGGACTGCACGGGAACCGAGCACTGCCAGGCCGCTGCAGACGTCCTCCGGGAGGTGATTGACCTTCACTCCCTGGTGGACGTCTGGCGCGACCATCACCCAGATGACGAGGTGACCTTCACCTGTGTCCGGGTGGGGGACCATCGGTCGTGCCACTCCCAGTTGGACCGCATTTATTTGTCTCGACACCATCTGGCACGGGCCCACTCCTCCAGCGTTCGGCCGGCCCCCTTCTCGGATCACCATCTGATGACCGTGACGGCCTCTCTCTCGGTGGAGAGACCGGGGCCGGCCTATTGGCATTTTAATAACAGCCTGCTGGAGGATGTGGGCTTCGTAGCATCCTTCCGGGAGTTTTGGCTGGCCTGGAGGTAGCAGAGGGCCACCTTTCCCTCAGCGCAGCGCTGGTGGGATGTGGGGAAGGTGTGTGCCCGGCTCTTCTGCCGTGACTACACTCGGGGGGCCAGCCAGCGGAGGGATGTGGGGATAGAGCAGCTGGAGCGGGAGATCTTGGAGCTTGAGAGGCGCCTGGCCACCAGCCCCGGGGATCTATCCCTCTCCGAGGCACACCGGGAGAAGTGGGAGGAGCTGCGGGCCCTCGAGGACCTCCGGGCCCGGGGCGCCTTTGTTCAATCTCGTATCCAGCTCCTTCGGGAGATGGATCACGGCTCCCGCTTCTTCTATGCCCTGGAGAAACGGAGGGGGGCTAAAAAGCACGTCATCTGCCTCTTGGCGGAGGACGGCACCCCCCTCACGGATCCGGAGGAGATGCGTGGAAGGGCCAGGGCCTTCTATGCCAGTCTTCTCTCGCCGGATCCGACCGACCTTAACGCCTGCAGGGTGCTCTGGAATGAACTTCCCATGGTCAGCGAGGGCACCCGAGACCGGCTGGAGTCGCCTCTCACTCTGGCCGAGTTCTCGGAGGCCCTACGTCTCATGCCCACCAAAAAATCTCCGGGCATGGATGGGCTGACCGTGGAGTTCTACCGCATCTTCTGGGACATCCTCGGCCCGGACCTCGCCATCGTCTGGGCCGAGTCCGAGGAGAGCGGAGAGCTCCCCCTTTCTTGCTGGCGGGCGGTGCTGGCCCTGCTGCCCAAGAAGGGGGACCTCCACAACCTCCGGAATTGGCGTCCCGTTTCTCTCCTCAGCACGGACTATAAAATAGTAGCCAAGGCCATCTCGCTGCACCTGGGGTCCGTGCTGCAGGACATGATCCATCCCGACCAGACCTACACCGTCCTGGGCCGTTCCATCTTCGAGAATCTCTACCTGGTCCGGGATCTCTTAGAGCTTGGGTGTAGGGCTGGTCTGTTGTTCGCCCTCCTGGCCCTGGACCAGGAGAAAGCGTTCGACAGGATAGATCACGGGTATCTCCTGGGCACCCTGCGGGCATTTGGCTTCGGGCCCCGGTTTGTGGGGTTTCTCCAGGTGCTGTACGCCTCCGCAGAGTGTCTGGTCAAGCTCAACTGGACCCTGACCGAGCCAGTCAGCTTCGGGCGAGGAGTGCGTCAAGGCTGTCCGCTGTCAGGCCAGCTGTATGCTCTGGCCATCGAGCCCTTCCTTTGTCTCCTCCGTCGGAGGTTGACAGGGTTGGTGCTCCCTGAGTCAGGGCTGCGGCTGGTCTTGTCGGCGTCCGCTGATGACGTACTCCTCGTTCTCCAGGACCCGGGCGACCTGGGGCAGTTGGAGGCTTGCTAGGCTATCTACTCGGCAGCCTCCTCAGCCTGGGTCAACTGGGTCAAGAGCTCTGACCTGATGGTAGGGGCCAGGTGGCCGGTCAGCTCCCTCCCACCCGCACTTCAGGCCATCCGGTGGGGCGCGGGTCCGCTGCTCTATCTGGGCGTTTACCTCTCTGCCACCCATCCCTCCCCGGAGGACAACTGGCGTGAATTAGAGGGCAGGGTTGTTGACCGGCTCCGGAGGCGGACGGGACTGCTGCAGTGCCTCTCTGTTCAGGGACGGGCACTGGTCATCAACCAGCTCATCCTGTCCATGCTCTGGCACCGGCTCAACACCCTGACCCCACCCCCGGGTTTTCTGGCCAGCCTCCAGGAGACAATCCTGAGGTGGTTCTGGCCAGGACTGCACTGGGTCTCTGCAGGGGTTCTGAGCCTTCCCCTGGAGGAAGGGGGGCAGGGCCTGTGCTTCCCTTGCAGCCAGGTCCACTCCTTCCGCCTCCAGGCCCTGCAGAGACTCCTTTATGGTGCAGGTAGTCCGGCATGGAGCCATTTGGCATGCATCTTCCTCCGCCGCTACCAAGGGCTCCGATATGACCGGCGGCTCTTTTATCTCGACCTGAGACGTGTTCCGCGAGATGTCTCTGAGCTGCCGGCCTTCTACCATGACCTCCTGCGGACCTGGAGGCTCATTGCGGCCTCCAGGTCAGTTCTACCCACCGAGGGGGAGGACCTCCTCGCGGAGCCCCTGCTACACAATCGCCATCTCCGTGTACAGGTGGCGGAGGCCCCCTCTGTGAGGCGGAGGTTGGTCATGGCAGGTATCACCCGGGTCGGAGACCTCCTGGATTATGCCCGGGGGGACTGGGTGGATCTCCATGAGCTGACTCGGCTCATGGGGCTCTCCACCCTTCGCACCCCCCGGTGCCTACTCCAGGAGGTGAGGGTAGCCTTGCCTCCCACTGCTCGGGTTTACCTCGAATGGGTCCTGCGAGAGGGTACTCCCCGTCCCCCTCCCAGTCCTGGCCTGCCAGAACTTTTGATCGGGCCTCGGCCCCATCAACCCCCCCGGCCATCCCCGCCCCATGCCCCGAGCCAGCTGCTAGACTTGCAGCCGGTCTCTTTCCAAACCGCGCCTCGTAAATATCTGTACACGCTCGTGCTACATACCATCCACTTCCTCGCCCTTGCGTCCCGCCCAGATACAAAGTGGCGGGACCTTATTCCACCTAGAGAGGGCGAGGACCCCCGGTGGGCCAGTCTGTATGCCCCCCTCACTCCAAGGCCCACCGGGGACATCAGTTGGTGGCTCCTACATGGAGCCATGAGCACAGGTGTGTACTTGGCACAGTTCACCCTTTGTCCGGACACCTGCCTCTTTTGCGGTGAGAGGGAGACCCTGGCACATGTCTATCTAGACTGTGCCAGGCTGCAGCCCCTCTTCCGGCTCCTCCAGAACCTCCTCTTGAGGTTCTGGCTGCACTTCTCCCCGCACCTATATCTTTATGCACTCCCCCTCCGTGGCCCCACGAAACCGTGGGACCTCCTTGCCAACCTCCTTTTGGCTTACGCAAAAGTAGTCACTTATAAAACTCAGGAGAGGAGGTTGGCTGACGGAGAGGCCTGCGACTGTGGGACCTATTTCCGGTCCCTCCTCCGTGCACGTCTCCAGGCAGAGTTCCTCTGGGCGGCATCCACTGGCTCCCTTGACACCTTCCGGGAGCAGTGGGCGCTATCCGGGGTTCTCTGCTTGGTATCCCCTTCCGAAACTCTAGTTTTGAACCTGTGACCCTCACACCCGTCCCTGTTTGCTTTTTTCATTGTCCCAAGCAATCAGTTGAAGGCCTGTTTTGTGCTGCTTCCCCTAGGCTGGGGGAAGGGTTTTAGAAGTGGGTGGGCATAAGCCCACCCACCACACAGGACACTTCAATAGGTTCTTTGGTTAGGGGATCGCCTTCACCTCCTTCTCATGGCTTCACCAACTCCAAGTTATAATTCAGATCTCATCCCAAAGTCATCCCTGTAGCTAATCCTTTAGTACAGTGGTTCCCAATCTGTGCTCTTGGGGCCAAAAGTGGCCATCAGGGGCTTTCAAAGTGGCTCTCAACTCCCCTCCCACTGGCTGCATAATGGACTCACTGCCTAAGGACTCACACGAAGTATGCTTCTGCAAGGCTAAAATATTGATGCAGGTTCCCTGCTGCAGCCAAAGGGTTAGGAGATTAGTGCTCGCATTTGCCTGGTTGTAGCATGAAGCACTCTGCCTAAGTCCATAGCTACAGCACTCTAGCAAAGCACTCTGCCTAGGTCCATAGGTTGTAGGGTCCTTGCTGGAGGCAGAGGAAGGGAAGGGAAAGCGCTGATCTTCCTTCCCCCTGGCTGCTGAAGGAAGACACTGCTTTGCAATCCAGATAGTGTGTACAGAGCTGCAGATGTGTGTGGTTTCCCTGCTGCAGGAAGGGAGATCACTGAGCAAGGAGGCAAACTGCTTTTTTTTTCTGGAGGGGGGGACTGCTGGCAGAGGCTGGTGGCCCTTTAGGGCTGTAAAAAATATATCTGTGGCCCTCACGCCAAAAAGGTTGGGAATCACTGCTTTAGTAACTAAAAACTAAAGGTTTATTAATATAAAAAGAAACAAAGCATGTTAATTGGTTAAAAGAATCGCATGTATTACAACTGATTTCAGAGTTTACATGTCAGGATAACAGCAGTGATGCTTAATCAGCTACCTAGTAATAAATCTCTCTATCTCATCTGTTAGATTGGTGGGTCATCTCATCAATCCATTGTTGAAAGCTCTTTGTTAGAAATCATGTCCAGAGATGTAAAGAAGGAATTAAGAGAAAGTAGTAATGTTACAGTCTTGTTTTATATTTTCAACCCAAAGTTTTTAGTTCATAGATGGAGTCATACAGCAGGTTGAGCTCCATTACCAGGTTACTCCTCACCCTATATTGTTGAAATCATTTATGTTAGAAAGGTTTTGTTTTGTTTTGTTTTGTTTTTTGTTTGTTTTTTTAATCATTTTAGGAAGTCCCAGGATATTTTTTTAAGCAAAGTCAGAATACAACATATATGCAGCACAGCAGTTCTCAACCACTGTATCACAACACAAAAGTGTATCATGGCACAGTGGCTGAGTGTGTAGCATGAAATCAGCCTGCTGCTGACAGCCTGAGGGGAGGTGGCAGCAGGCTGATTTTACCTTGCTGGCCCTTTAAGAGCAGAAGCTGCAGCAGCTCTCTTAAAGAGACACTGCAGAATCAGCTGTTTAATGACCTTGGGGGCTGCCAGTCAAGCCTCCAGGTGCCAAAAAACATCCCCTTTACATGGAGATTTCTTCAGCAGTGGGGGAGAAGCAGCAGTAAGAGGTTGAGAACCCCTGATCCAGCATATGTCACCAACACTGAACCTACTATGATAACAAAGAGTTTTTCTTTCCGCTCATTATAGACAATGTTTAGGGAGTGACTCCTCCTGTCTCATCATCTGATTTGGTGATGAATAGCAGACCACAACCAGTACCTAATCTTCTGATTTGTCAGCCACTGCCTTAATTCATAAACTTTCCAGATCCTATTCTACTGAAGTGTCAGATAGCTCTGAAGCAGGTAATAGTTTCATTTATATATTCTGTCATTCCATGAAATGTTGGAGGCTCATTTATAGAAAGCTAGTAGAACAACCTGGATGTTTTATTGTTGTGTCTAGACTCCTCGTTCTTTTATAGAAGTGTTAAGTACTGCATTTTCTGTACTTACCAGCATTTGTGGTTCCCAAACTGAATGTACTGACAGTAGCATACAGCTGGAATCAGAAGAATGAAATATTTAAAGGGGAAAAAAATGAAATTATTTTTCCAGGCCTATCTTCTCAAATGGCAAAATGTTGTTTCTTCCATTTGGAAGATTCATAGTACTATCCGCTATGCAACAGCCAAGAGTGGCTTATAAAAAATACTAAAGACTTAAGATGGGCTGTTAAAAATCAATACTTTATACCAGGATTTACTGGTAGGAGGAAGGGGAAAGAGTTTTTTACCCATTCCAGAAAATAGTATTTCTAGGAATTACTATATATACTTGCATATAAGCTGAGATTTTTATGCCTTGAAATCACCTTTAAAAAAGGCACTCGGCTTATGCACAGGTCAGGCCACCAGAGAGCAGCCCCAGCCCAGGAATTTTTAAATCTCCTGTCCTGAGCATGCTCAGGTGGGAGCCCCAGCGTGTGTCCAGAGTGGCCATGTTGGGGAGTAAGCCCAGGCAGGGGTTAAAGTATGTAGTGGGAGACCCAACATCTGTCACAGACATTGGAGTGGCCAGGTAAGGGGACCTGGGTGGGGGAGGTCGGCCTGGGTGAGCCAGCATCAAGGCCAGAGGATTACGAAGGGGGTTGGGGAATCCAGGGTAAACAGTGGCAAAGCACGGGGGTTAGGAAGGACATCTGGGAGTCCAGGGAAGCCAATGGTGCAGGTTGGGGCCCGAGGCCACGCAGGAACCTCGGTTTATATGTGGGTCGTGCATTGTTTCCCCTGTTTTTGGGGGCTCATAACCAGGGGTCAGCTTGTGCACCAATCGGCTTACATGCGAGTATATACAGTATGTTTTTGTAATAACAGGCAAGCATCTCTTTTACATTAACTTTATTCTAAGAAATGCCATTGCACAGAAACTAACATGATTGCACAAGTATTCCCTGAAGAGATTCCTCTTCTTGTGAAATTATGTACTGCTTAATATCTGCCCATTGGGACCCCTGTTGTGCAACTCATCCCTTACTCCCATTGAAGCTCTCAGTACTGTTTAGCAACATGAGTAATGTTTTCAGTGTTTTCAGTAAGGTTTTCAGTGCTTGAATTTTTTTCTTTCAGCTAACGACTTGGGAGTATATCCAAGACAAAGACTGTAGAAGATCCACATGAGAAAGAGCTGCTAGCAGTCATTGCCCAGGGACTATTAACAACACTGAACAGATGAGCAGTCAGTAAAGTAAGAGAATCAAAATCCATATAACCACAAGAATTTCCATAACCAGACACACTGCAGCTATCTCTTGCACCTACCAATCCTTCTAGAATAAAACTTTTACTTGCTTTCAATCAAAGAATTAAAATAAATAACAAGTAGTATTATTTGTACTATCACAGTGGCTAGAAACCCCATTGGCAGGCCTCATTGCGGTAGGCACCGTACAAACAGAACAAGATGATCCCTGTCCCAAAGAGCACATTTAAGTATAAGACAAGAAACAATTGATGAGAGAAATACAAGGAAACAATGAGACCATATTGGTGACTGTGATCACAAAATTTCAGTGTAATAAATGGATTCTAAAGAATGTAGGACCAAATCTTCAGCTACTGTAAATAGGAATAGCTCAGATGAAGTCAGTGGCTCTATGGTAGTTGTTAGCAGCTGAGGATGGGGCCTAGCATTGAAAAACAAGCACTAAAACCAATCTCTCATCTGCTTATTAGAACATGATTTTTCCTGTAAAATAACACCACCAAAACTAAAAGACCTAATGTTTCTGTACACATTGCTTCCCCCCAGGCAGCATGAACCAGGCACATCATTACTACCTGTCATTTAAGATAGGGGTGGGCAAACTTTTTGGCCTGCGGGCCACATCTGCTATATGGTACACGCCACATGCAGTGGGAGATGTTAGGGAAAGGGGTAGGGCTTGGAGGGGGAGTGGCCACCCCTACTAGCCCTGCTCCTCTCCCACCCTATTACAGCTATGAATAATATAAATACAAATACATAAACAAACATAAAATCTACTCACTGTCCACTTTTCATTTTCTTGCACTGTCTCCTGGTTTTTACATTATTTTTGTGCTGTTCACTTTTCTTTTATTCCATTATTCTTTGCACTGTTTTCATTGTTCTTTTATTGTGTTTCTTTTTTGCACTTTTTTGGGGGGTACCATGGGGGAAAGAAGGAAAGCTAGGATGAGGGAGGGTTTTTTCCATCCCTCCCCCCTTCATTTTTTGCTCTCTCTGTCTCTGTCTCTGTCTCTCTTTCACACGCATATACATGCGCCCAGACACTTTTTTGGTACCGGGGGAGAGAGAGTAGAGCTGGACATACTGGCCCCTGGAGGAAGTGGCTGCCATACTTTGGCAGGATACTGCTGAGTTCATGGGAGTAAGGCGTGAACTATAGTCAGAGCACCACTTACAGGAGGAAGGGCTGCAGTAGGGAGGAGGGAACAGCCAATACATTCCCTGCTGGGTCCACATGGTAAGGGAGGGACAGGACCACCCAGCTAGAAGTGGGGAGTGACTGCTACAGACACACTCCAGGCCATCACCCACATGCATCTGGCAGTCTGCATGAAAGGCCCAGGCAGGCCATATCTGGCCTGTGGGCCACAGTTTGCCCACCTCTGGTTTAAGAGAAAAAATACTGCTGCTCACATGTTCATGTGTGAGTTACATCCAGTAGATGTAAATCATAAACTCCCCCTACTTTTTTAAATCCCGCTCATTTGAACGCCATTTGATTTTTGTTGTTATTGTTAAGAAGATGATGGTTTTCCGTGAACTAGCAAAGGTTTTGCAATATGAAAATAAATGTGCTGCTGCTTTAATCTTTACCTTTATGTATTTCATCATGTAATCAAGTTGTGTCATTGTGCTTTATATGCAGTGAGTAAGAGTAATAAGGGTTTATATATCTGCCACTATTGATATGTTCAGAGGACTGTTACTTCATTCTCTCTCTGAAATGGGAATAGAGTTCTGATTTGTTGATAACAGTAAACATACAGCGATAAATAAATAGACAGAATGTAACTTGAACCTCCCCAGCAGAACTGAACATCAGACAAAGAGTACAGCGAGCTCCTGTTAGGGCCACTAGCGATTACTTGTTATAAGTGATGTGTTGGAGCAGAGATTAATTGACTTTGCCAGGATCACATGGGAAGTCAGTGGTAGTTCCAAGAATTGAACCCAGATCTATTAAGTCTCAGTTCAGTGTCTTAGCCTCCAACATCCATCTTAAATGCTCAAAAAAAAAAAAGAAAAAGAAAAAGAAAAAAGCTCTCACTGACCAGTCAATGATGCAAACAGGAACAGCACTCAGTTTACACCAGGTTTCAATTGCATCAAGCCTCTAAATAAAGATGTACAACATGCTTTTTCAAGCCAGCCTAATCAGAGCAGCCATGAAGCCTTCCAAGCAGCATGCAGGAGTACCCTCCCCATGGAAGCAGCAAAGATCACCATTGTGACTGTAGCTAAAGCAGAAGTCTTCTATGGACTATGCAAGCTACAATGCTAGTTAAAGGAAATACAAAATTCCTGACAAAGCTTAACAAATAAGGAGCCCTGCGACACTTCTGAGCCATTTTAAAGGTATTTTTTAAAGTCTGCTTTAAAACTGCCACAGGACTCCTTGTTTGTTTTGCTGAAATAAAACTAACACGGCTACCTCTCTAGAACTGAGAAAGGATGAAATTCTCAGATACTCTGCAAACTGTTCTAATACTGAAAGAATGAGCCTCTTTTAAACAGAATTATGTAGTGTGTACTTTGGAAACAGTGGAAGTTATATGAGATCACTGATTGAATATGAACCAATATTGTGTAGTTGCATAAAAATCTAATACAATTCTGGGGTGTGTTAATTGGAGCATCATTTGTTAGACACACAGGTAACTGAAATGCTCTATTCCGCACTAAAGAAGTCTCAGATAAGTAAAGTGTCCAGTTGTAGGTACCATACATAAAGTTGTGAACAAACTGGAGAGACAATCATTTTCCATGTCCACAAAAGATGGGGCAAGAAGAAATGTGTTTAAGCTGCAGTAACAGATGTTTAGGTTAGATATTAGGAACATCTTTCTAACTATAAAGGTTGTTAAGCTCTAGAATAGGCTTCCAAGGAAAGTTGTGGAACCTTCATCATGAAAGGTTTTAAAGAAGAGGTTAGAAAAACACCTGTGAAGGACTATCTAGATATACTTGTTCCTCTCTCAGTGCAGGGTGTTTGATTGGATGATCATTCCAGGTCCCTTCCAGCCCTACATTCCTGTGTATTAACTCTTCATGGGAAACCAAAACTGAACCTCCAAATCAGAGAAACACATTTAATAACTTGAGTGGAGGCTTTGCCTGACGCATGCACATAGCATGCCCCTCCCTCACTAGACTCCATTTTACCCATAGGTTCCTGCCCCTATTAACTGGGCTAGAACCTCAGTTTTAACTTGGCATAGCTCCAGTGAAGTCAAAAGAGATGCCAACATACCCCAACTGAGAGTCAGCCACTATTTTAGAAATGTTGTTCCCAAGTAGATCTTTGTTTCTAATCTGCCAATCAGCACCAACAGAGATACAGTGCTACTTCGAGAGTAAGAACTGGGCTGTAACCTGAATGCCTGTCCCAATTACAAGTCAGAAGATATCTCATGTTTTGGGGAAACCGAGTATTTGTGGATTTACCTTCCAGCATCCAGGGGCAGATTACTGCACAGACTTATGGGGTCAGGCCCAGAGGCCCCCACATGCTAGCACAGGAGTGTCAGGGGAGCAGGGCTGCCCTGCACCAGAGGCTGAACTCTGTCTTCCACCCTATCCCTGTGCTGGCTTGTCTGTCCCCAGGAATGGGGCTGGTCAATGCATGGTCACTCCACTTTGGGGGCTGCTGTGTACAGACTCTGCTACAGCCTTCCAGGGCCTGTGGTCCTGGAGGGCTGCATTGGAAACTGCACCATGAAACAGTTGGCCCACCCACCCGGGGGCAGACCATCCAGAGTGGGTCTGGGGCCAGGGCCAGCACAAGCATAAAGAGTAGTCTCTGGCCCCAGGGCCCCTTCTCTGTGCCAGCCAACCTACAGGCTGCTGTGGTGGTGGGCCAGAGTTCAAGGGTAAAAGGGGGCCACAGGTGGGCCAGAGCCCCAGGGGGGGACCCAATGATGAGGGAGCCCACGGTTGGCTGGGACCCAGGGCCCTGAGGCCCCTTAATCTGTCCCTGCCACCACCTACACAAACACCTTTGGGTTTTCTGGTACATGTAGCCTCCCCTACAAAAAGAGATATCCCATGCCTCTTAGTGGATTCCAACCCTCCTTTCCCTGTCATCCTCCCCACACCAGAAAACTCTCTCTGAGTGTTCTGTTTCCCACATCTTGCAAGTGAGTGTAAAATGCAACTATGCTGATCTGATAGCATTTTAGATGCACTTTGTACTGCAGCAAATGACTGTCCAAGGTACAAAGCAAATGAAGAATTCAGTCCCTGGTATATTGTTTATACAGGAAACAATACCCATCGTCCTTCCTTTGTTCTTTTTATAAAACTATTATGGATATAAATTTGTTTTTTTGGTTGATTCAGCAATCATTAAATGCACTCTGCTTGACGTACATTTCCCTAAACTTAATCTGGATGATAAGGGACTAATCCAAAAACACTGAAGGTTTCATGATAAAGAGATTTCTAAAGAATTTTACAGGAAGTATTTAGGTATTTTAAATATTTTATTCAAGTTCCATCTGCAATCAATTTTTATTACATAGTTCTAAGGAATTATATTATAAATTAATTTTAATGTTATATGTGTCGCTTAGGTGGTCATAGGACTTTGAGCAGGTGAAAGGAGCCACAGTAACAGATCATGATGCTAGATCAAGATCTAATTACATATCATTTGGGTTAATAAATCGCTTCTTTGCGTGTTCAAGTTGAATTAAATAGAAGAGACCTGTTTTTCTTTTCATCTCCTGTTGTTAAGCAATATGCTATACCTCCTCTTGTAACTGGGTGAAATTTAATAGCCTGTGATACACCAGCAGTCAGACTAGATGACTTAATGGTTCATGTTCCAGACTTAAATTCTATGAATCTATAGGATTATCAAAAACCTGATAAAGAATCTGATGTTATTAACAATCCCTTGAATCTCACTTTGCACACATGCAGGTTAACTTCTGAACAAACCATAAGCATCTTAGCAAATATCCACTGAAAAAAATGGTATATATTTATATTGATTTTATTGTGAACTTAAAAATCTTTCAAAACACACAGAAATTATTTGTCAAATCCTTCTTCATGTCCATCCCTGCCCCTCACATCTAGCTGTAGAACAAGTGATCAGAATGTGCGGAGGCCCTGTAAGGGGTGTACTGTATATTCCATTCACAACATAGACAGGAGCATTGATCACAAGAGATCCATTCTGCACAATCACATTAGCTAGGGTTTGAGGCAGTGCAAAGCACATTGAATTAGGACACAGAAGCTGTGGAAACTACCTCAGAGGACAACTGAATACAGCACAGCTGTTCAGGCTCTACAGGTTTTCAGAATTTGGCCTGTGATGAATAAATGTAATGTAATTTGTATGCAATTGATATTATCCATCCAAATTATTATTCATACTGCATATTCATGAGAGCTACTTTCCATGTTGTAAATAGAATGGGCTTCATAAAGTACGGGTTTCTTCTAAGCCTTCCAGCACGTAACACCAACAATTTGTTCTAGGAGAGAGTTGCCTGGGGACTACTAGTATTTTAGGATAAACAGAGAATATTCTTCAGCTTTTCCACAAACAAAACATAGTAAGTCCTTCATATCATAATCTATCCTACATAATTGTGTTTGTGCATGTAGATGATCAAACAGTTTCTGACAGCTGGGCAGCTTCATCTTCAGATCAACAGTTCATTATGTCCCTAAAATAGAAACACTTGTACAAAGATAATATTGCTGGGAAGCTAGATTTGCAATCAGTTTAGAATGATGTGATCTGATTATGGACAACTGTCCCAAATGAGTTTTCCATGTTTCCAAACACATGATGGGACGAGACCGTCATGGAAAGCAGTGCAATCCTATTACCTTCTTTTCTATTTAAAGCTAGATTGTCTGCAAGTACCTTCACAGGTTGGGGTTTATATCTGAGCACAAAGGATTGAATAGGGGCTAGCACCCCTCTCCATGCAAATACTCCAAACAATGGCCCCGCCTCACTCCTGTAGTTTTTGGTGGACATAGTGGCTCTGTTATTCCATTAAAAAGGAACTACAGGAGCCATGCAAAGATGCTATTCTAAGCCGCTTAGGCAGAATTCTTTAGCAATGGCCACTGGCACAATGAACCTTGGACATCCCTGTAATCTCATCCTCACTAAAGCAACAGTACAGCCCTTTTCTAATTTGTCATGCTCCTGTTTAATATTTCACTTCTTGGTTAAGCATTATAAATCATGTCCCCCTCCACTTGTTCTGTTTATGTGAGATTAATATACTTTTTGTAGATTCTATAATTACATTCTTGAGCACAATATTAGCTGTTGTACTGCCAATAATTGTTTTTGAAAAAAATCAGTAAAAAAAAAGTTGAGCAACTATGTTTGTCCTTTATTATTTTTTTCCTTCAAGAGACAGTATGCTTCTCAATTCCTGATTTAAAACATCATGAGCAGAGTCGTTAGCTCCCCTCCCCTCTTCTAATATATTTCACTTCTGTTATAAATGTAGTGTTTACCTGTTGTCTGCAAAATAACAGATTACAAAACACTGCATTTGTTGAACAGATTTTATCTCCCCAACTGGAAGCTTTTCAGACTTTCTATGATCCTTCCTAGTAGCAAAATTAACATAAATATTTGTTACCATCCATGTAGTAAAACTAATAGCATTTCCACTTAAATAAAGCTCAGCATTAGTGTACGTAGTACTTGCCCTGGAAAATAAGGTTCCTAAGGGATTACCTAGCATGCAGTTCTACAATAAGATGAATGCTAAGTCAATGTGCTATTTGTTCATCTATGACTATAATGCCACAAAAGTCTAGTCAGAGAAATCTTTTACCTAAGTGGACTTTATATTCAATGGTATGGAATTAATTTTATTAACAACTATGAAAACAACAGAAGTTCAACAATAGACTATTTTTTGTTCCAGGGCATAAGACTGCTTTTAAAAAAATGAGATATAAAGAATATTTCTTTAATTTAAAGTGAACAGGTTTTTTTGCTTTGTTTTGTTTTGTTTTGTTTTGTTTTGTTTTTGATAAACAGCTCAGCATTTTCTTCCTTATCAGAGTTTAATCCAAAGGCCCTTAGGATCAATGTCTTTCTATAGAATTTAGGAATTTGAATCAGGACCCTATTCCCTTCCTACTGAACTTTAACAGCTCCTGTTGAACCATGTATGAGACTGGCAACAGATCTTGCAACTGGAGGGTATGTGGGTAGATCCCCTGAGCCCAACCAGAGCTATATTGAAGTAATTTGTGTGATTATATTTTGGTCTGTAAATTGCTCATGAGCAAGTCAAATTGAAAAATCTGAAATCTGGAACATACTGGTTTTTATTAGGTGCTTAGATCACATGGCATTGTTTCTGCCCTCTTTCATGAAGATGCATCTTAGAATTAGGTTTCTGATGTAACTGCTTACTGGAAATCTACTTTCTCTAAATGGTCAATTAACATGACATGTTAATATGAACATTACTGCAAATACATTCATTGCTAAAATGTCAACAGAAATAATGCACAAAAGGGGTTAATATAGCAGTTATTTTTAAATTGAGCAAATAGAATATTTTTCCAGATATTCCCACAGACCTTGTTTAATCAGACAAATGACCTGTTTTGTGTTCCTTCCATGAAGATAGAACTCACAAAAGACTTTAAATGGATACAAACATATCCCTAATATATACTAATATTATCACTATAGTTGATAAACAATTAAAAATGTTTCCTTTAAGACATAGCCACCATAAATATGCATGTTAGCAAATATGTTGAATAAAATGAGAACTTACTTGTAGTTCTGATAAAGGGTACTGATGATTTCCATGTACATTGGGATAATTTTCAAGACTGATATCACTGAAGAATGAGATAGTTTTATGCAATAGTCTGCAACTGATGGAAAATTATGTATACTGTCTCGCACACATGCAATGAAAAAGCCTATTAAGCATATATGAAAGGGACCACTATTCCAGAAACTGTAGGCCATATGCTATAATTTGATGATGTGATGGGAACAAAAAGGAAGCTAGCTAGGGAGAGAAATGTACGGAAGATGCTCTACAGCATGCAACCACCCACTTCTCTGATCCTGAGGAATAAGACGTCAGGGATTCACTGCTGTAAAGGCAGCCCGAAGAGTTACACAGGTTGATAATGGGATGATAACCATTTCTTTGCAGCATACTGCAAGTGTATAGGTTGTGTGTTCCACAGGTTCTTGAGAAAACCACAAAGTTAGGTGAGGGTTCTGTCAGTTGCCAGCAGGAAGCTTTGAGCTGATGTAGTTCCAGAGAGCCTAGATGCTATATACAAGAAGGCCATGTAATCCCAGAATTTGACATAATTGCATCCGTATTCTGTGTATAGCCATTCTTAGCTCCAAATAAGGTGACCAGCTAGCAAGCTTGAAAAATCAGGATAGAGGTAGGAAAGTAACAATTTTCAAAGGGATAGCCGTGTTAGTCTAGTCCAGCAAAAAAAAAACCAAGGAGTCGTGTGGTACTTTAAGACTAACAGATTTATTTTTTGCATGAGCTTTTGTGGGAGAAAATCCCACTTCCTCAGATGCTTTGAAGATGGGTGAACTTACAGAAAGCAATGAAATAAATGCAAGGGGGGTGTAAAACATAGGATCAGGTCATACAGTAACAGCAAATCACAGCAGTTGTTAGGTTCAAACCATGGGAAGCCTGAAGTCAAATTACCTTTTGTAATAGGAAAAGCACCCATAGTCTCGATTAAGTCCTGCTTTCACAGAATTTAGCTTGCATATTAATTCGAGTTCAGCTACAGCTTGAATTAATATGCAAGCTAAATTCTGCGAAAGCAGGACATAATCGAGACTATGGGTTCTTTTCCCATTACAAAAGGTAATTTGACTTCAGGCTTCCCATGGTTTGAACCTAACGACTGCTCTGATTTGCTGTTACTGTATAACCTGATCCTATGTTTTACACCCCCTTGCATTTATTTTCATTCCTTTAGGAAAGTAACAGGCATCTATAGAAGAAGTCCCAAATATAGAATCATAGGCTTTGTCCAGACATACGTTTTAAATCAAAATAATGGTGGTTATTTCAATTTTTAAAAAATTAGGTCCACATGATGTTCTTTTGAATTGAAATGATGAGCTCTGTCATTTTGATTCAAGAGACATTGAATGGAAATAGGTTAAACCTAATTTAAAGCGAACCGTCTGTTAAATTGAAATGGTTATTTTGAAATAATGCCATTTGGATGTGTTATTTCAAAATAACCAATATTTCAATTTAACATGAGTTGCCTTTCTCCTTCCCAGGGTGCTGTCCTTTTTCTATATATTGGGTGGGGGCATGGCCCTTCTAGGGGGCCATCTTGCTATTCCTCCCATGGTGCCTTTAGCCTGAATCGACATAGTAAGTTCTGTGTCTGGACTTGCTATTACAATTTGGGATTTTTTGGGTTGGACCTGTTAGATTGATTTAACTTACATCGATTTAATGATTTTTATTTTGATTTTATTAAATCAATGTAAGTTAAATTGATTTAACCATGTACGTGTGGACATAGCCATAGGGTATGCCTACACTTACAATTTAGTTCTAATTAAGGAGGCATAATTTGAACTAAATTAGTGCATGTCCACACTAGCTTTCATTAGTTTGAGCTAAGGAGTTCCCTTAGCTCGAGCTAAGGAAAGCCTAGTTTGAATCTATAAAACCTCCCTTAAGTTCAAAATGATGGTTAATTCAAACTCATTAGTTCAAATTAAGCCATTGTAGCTCTGTTAATTTGAACTCTTAGTTCAAATTAACCACAGCTTGATTTTCTTATGCAATTGTGCCCCCTACCTGATTCAAACTCACAAAGCCTGTGCATGTACATGCTAGTTTGAATTAGGGTTTCTAGTGCGGCTGTGATAATTTGAATTAACTTAATTTGAACTAATAATTATTAGTTCAAACTAATTAGTTTGAATTCAGTTAATTGAAACTAACCTTCTAAGTGCAGACATAGCCATAGCATTAGAAGGGAGCTCATGAGGCCATCTAGTCCAACCCCCTGCCAAAAAAGCAGGACCACTCTCACTAAATTACCCCAGCCACGGTTTTGTCTAACTGAGCCTTAAATATCTCCAAAGATGGAGATTCCACCACTTTCCTAGGTAGTCCATTCCAATAATTTACCACACTCCTAGTAGGAAAGTTTTTCCTAATATCCAACCTTGACATCCCCAGCTGCAACTTGAAACCATTGCTCATTGTTCTGTCCTCTGTTACTACTGAGAATAGCCGAGTTCCCTCCTCCTTGGAGCATCCCTTCAAGTAGTTGAAGGTTGCTTTCAAATCCCCTCCTCAGTCTTCTCTTCTGCAGGCTAAATAAGCCTAGTTCCTTCAGTCTCTCTTCATGGGTCTTGTGCTCCCGCCCCTTGATCATTTTTGTTGCCCTCCGCTAGGCTCTTTCTAATTTGTCCATGTCTTTTTTGTAGTGAGGGGCCCAAAACTGGACACAGTATTCCAGATGAGGTCTCACCAGTGCCAAATAGAGGGGAACAATCACATCCCTCGATTTGCTGGCAACACTTCTTCTGATGCAGCCCTGTATGCCATTGGCCTTTTTGGCAGCAAGAGCACACTGTTGACTCATATCCAGCTTCCCATCCACCATGACTCCCAAGTCCTTTTCTACAGTGTTGCTACTTAGCTGATCACTCCCCAGCCTGTAGCAGTGCATGGGGTTTTCCTTCCCAAGAGCAGGACTTTGCATTTGTCCTTGTTGAACCTCATGAGATTTCTACTGGCACACTGCTCAATTTGTCTAGGTCTCCCTGAACCCTGTCCCTGCACTCCAGCGTGTCTACCATTCCCCCCAGCTTGGTGTCATCTGCAAACTTACTGAGTGTGAATCTATCCCATCATCCAGATCATTAATGAAAATGTTGAACAGAACTGGCCCCAGGACTGACCCCTGGGGCACACCACTCATTACTGATTGCCAACTAGACATGGAGCCATTGATTCCTGCTCGCTGAAACTGTTGATATAGCCTGTTCTCTATTCACCTTACAGTCCACATATCCAAGCCAGACTTTCTTAACTTGCCGACGAGAATGCTGTGGGAAACCATATCAAAAGCCTTGCTAAAGTCAAGGGATATCATGTCAACAGCTCTTCCTGAAACCACAAATCCAGTCATCTCATCATAGAAGGCAATGAAGTTGGTCAGGCGCAATTTACCCTTGGTGAATGCATGATGACTTTTTCTGATCACTCTGTTTTCCTCCAAGTGTTTCAAGATGGATTCTTTGAGAACCTACTCCATGATTTTTCCAGAGACTGAGGTGAGGCTGACAGGTCTGCAATTCCCTTGACCCTCCTTTTTCCCTTTCTTGAAGATAGACACTATATTTGCTTTTTTCCAGTCCTCCAGCACCTCCCTCATTTGCCGCAAGTTTTCAGAGATAATGGCCAGAGGTACTGCTATATCATCAGCCAGTTCCCTCAGCACCCTCGGATGCAGTTCATTGGGCCCCATGGACTTGTGCATATCCAGGTTCTTTAAATAGTCCCTAACCTGACCATGTGTCACCAAAGGCCTCTCTTCTTATCTCCAATCTGCCATACCCAGTGTAGTGGGCCAGGAGCTGACTCTGCCTGTGAAAAGTGAAGTAAAAAAAGCATTGAGCTCTTCAGCTTTTTCCTCATCCTCCGTCACAACAATACCTGCCCAACTCAGTAAGGGACCTACACCATCCTTGATCCTCTTCTTGTTATTGACATACTTGTAAGCCCCTTCCTGTTATCCTTCACATCCCTTGCTAGCCGCAACTCCAATTGTCATTTGGCCTTTCTGATTTTATCCCTGCAGTCCCAAGCAATGTCTTTATATTCCTCCTTAGTCATTTGTCCAAGCTTCCAGTTGTTAGTCAGCTACAGATTGGGTGGTTACAGAACTGGAAGATGCAGTTTGAATACCTGGACTGCAAATGACATTGTTCATTTTCATCTTTCCCTGTAAGGGGAAAAAAAAAGATTGAGTGACATGATCAGAGTGGGATGCATGTGGGGGAGAAACACAAGTTCATTTCATAAGGCAGGATAAAGAGCTGAAGGTTTTGTTTCAGATTTCACAGAATCTTACAAGGAGATTACAGAAGTGTTTGTTAATTCCTTTACTGTTAGCTGCTATCACTCTTCTTATGCAACTATGACATTCATGAAACACAAGCATTTCAAATGATATATCTGACCACATACAGAGGGTTAACTTAAGTTGTTCCCATAGTTTGTTACCCCAAAACAGCAATCAAGACTTAAAGTGTAATCACTTATCTCAAACAACTGCTTGGAATTACAATATATTGACAAGGGGCAGGCTGTATTCAATTCTTTGTCTAGGTTCTCTGCATTCACAATTGGGGTCATTCCTTACTCACCACTTGGTCATATTGTCACCAGTTTTTGCCATCCCAGCTCTTACTTGATTTAGAGTACATCAGTGTTTTCATTAAATATCAGTGCCTGGGGTGGAAGGTGAGAGGGAGTTGCTCTAAAGAAACCAGTATTTCCAAAGATCAGCATTTCCTAAAATTTTGTTACTCTATATATAGCCTTTCACAATGGCATCTTGGAATAAGAGGTTTTCAGAGGCAAAACTCTTTCTGAACTTCTGCATCTTTGGTGGTGGAACATATCCATACTGTGCATATTTTGGATCATGCTCCTGTTTTTACTGATGGCCTGCACTTCACTGATGGTACAGTTCCCACAAGGCCATATAGCGACAACATGGAATTGGTTTCAAAGTCCCTGTGATGATCCTACAGGATTTAATTCCATAACAATTATGAGCACTTGGCTCAGTCATAACTTTACTGGGGTGCAGTACTCCACATCTGAGTAACATGGGGCAAGATCAGTTGCTTGGAGTGTTTATGCATCAACTCCCCATTTTGTGTTTCCCAGTTGATGGATACCCCCTCCTGATCTCACTGCAAGGAATATTTTTCAGCAGTTACTATTGTGGCAGTGACGATAGAGACAGAATCCTTTCCTTAAATGCTAAGATCCAAAGGGGCAGCTGTGTTAGTCTAGTTCAGTAAAACAAACAAGAGTCCTGTGGAATATAATATAATATAATATAATATAATATAATATAATATAATATAATATAATATAAAAATAAATTTGTTAGTCTTTAAGTGCCACAGGACTCCCTGTTTGTTTGTTTTCCCTAAATGCTGGATCCAACAGCCACAAAATATCATGGGAGAAACAGCAAGAGAATTAAGCTATTTGTTTAGGAAGGAAAGTATTCTCTTTTCACACACAGTTATGTAATACAAGAAGTATAGAGCAGAAAGATCTTAAGATAACGTTAAAAGATCATTGATTACAAGGCTTCCATTTGTGCTTGCAAACAAACAAGTGAACATTTACATGTTGTATACAAAATAGGGTCTTTTAAAAAGCTGACTCTGACAATTTATCACTACTTGTCTGGTCACAGAGAGGATGATAGTCCAACCAAATGCATTAGAGTTTGTTCAGTGCAGACTCAGAAAATACAGGCTATGTTTTGTTCATCCACTTGAGAAACAAGTTCCTTATGTAAAAATGCTCTTTTTTGTAATATTCATTTGTTAGGGTTTTTCCAGCTACAGTAAGGAGACTCTTATCTGGAATGACAGACATAGTATTACCAGTAAAAAAACAACAAGCAGTTGTGTGGCACTTTAAGACTAACAGATTTATTTTTTGCATGAGCTTTCGTGGGAGAAGATCCCACTTCCTCAGATGCTTCGAAGATGGGTGAACTTACAGAAAGGAATGAAACTAAATGCAAGGGGGTGTAAAACATAGGATCAGGTCATAAAGTAACAGCAAATCAGAGCAGAAGTCAAATTACCCTTTGTAATGTGAAAAGAACACATAATCTCTATTGAGTCCTGCTTTCACAGAATTTAGCTTGCATATTAATTCGAGTTCAGCTGTTTCTCTTTGGAGTCTTGATGTCCCAGGTACATCTCTAATGACAGTCGTTAACAAATCCATCATCGAGTGATTAGGAAGATGGAAGTGCTCAGCAACTGGTTTCTTTGTTCTTTGATTTCTGATATCAGCCCTGTGCTCTTCAGTCTCTTACGGAGCGGTCCAATATATAAGGTGTTGGGGCATTTCTTGCACATGATGTCATAGACCACATTAGTAGATGAGCAGGTAAATGAGCCTTTGATGGAGTAGCAGGCTTGATTAGGACCTATGATGGTGTCTGTTGTGTAGATATGTGGGCAGACTTGGCAGCGTGGTTTTTTGCAAGGGTGTGTGCCTGCTTCAATGTACTTGTTGTTAGATCTGTAGTTGCTGGTGAGTATCTGTTTAAGATTAGGGGGCTGCCTATAAGCAAGGAGTGGTCTGTCTCCTAATGCTTGAGAGAGAGAGGGATCATCTTTTAGAATAGGCTGTAGGTCCTTAATGATCTTTTGCAGAGGTCTGACTTGAGGATTGTATGTGGTGACTAGTGGTGTTCTGTTGCTTTCTTTCTTGGGTCTCTCCTGTAGTAGATGACTTCGGGGAACCCGTCTAGCTCTGTGAATTTGTTTTCTTACTTCCCCAGGTGAGTACTGTAGTTTCAAGAATGCTTGATAGAGATCCTCAAGATGTCTGTCTCTGTCTGAGGGATCAGAGCAGATGCGGTTATATCTTAGGGCTTGGTTGTAGACAATGGATCGTGTGGTGTGTTTAGGATGGAAGCTCAAAGGATGTAGGTAACTATACCGATCAGTAGGTTTTCGGTATAGGGTGGTGGTGATATGTCTATCTCTGATTTGTACTGTAGTGTCAAGAAAGTGGATCTCCTGTGTGGAGTGTTCCAGGCTCAATTTGATGGTGTCGTGGAAATTATTGAAATCTCTGTGAAAATCTTCAAGAGCATCACTGCCGTGTGTCCAGATGATAAAGATGTCATCGATGTAGCGCAGGTAAAGAAGAGGTGCTTGGGATGAGACTTGAGGAAAGGTTGTTCTAAGTCGCCCATAAAGATGTTGGCATATTGTGGGGCCATGCGGGTGCCCATAGCAGTGCCACTGATTTGGAGATATAAATGATCCTCAAATCTGAAGTGGTTGTGGGTGAGTACAAAGTCGCAAAGTTCAGTCACAAGCTGCGCTTTGTCATCATCTGGGATGGTTCTTCTAATAGCTTGTAATCCATCCTTGTGTGGGATGTTGGTGTAAAGAGCTTCTACATCCATAGTGGCCAGAATGGTGTTTTCTGGAAGTTCTCCAATGGACTGTATTTTCCTCAGGAAGTCCGTGGTGTCTTGAAGATAGCTGGGGATGTTGATAACATAGGGTCTGAGGAGGGAGTCCACATAGCCAGATAGGCCGGCAGTAAGAGTGCCAATGCCTGAGATGATGGGGCGTCCAGGGTTTCCTTTTTTATGGATTTTGGGTAGTAGATAGAACATCCCTAGCCGTGGTTCTGGTGGTGTTTCTGTCTCTATACATTCTTGTGCTGTCTTAGGGAGTTTCTTGAGTAGGCGTTGTAATTCCTTTTGGTACTCCTCAGTGGGGTCAGAGGAAAGTGGTCTGTAGAAGGTTGTGTTGGAGAGTTGTTTATAAGCCTCCTGGTCATAATCTGATTTATTCATGATGACAACTGCACCTCCTTTGTCAGCCTCCTTAATGATGATGTCAGAGTTGTTTTTGAGGCTGTGGATGGCATTGCGTTCTGCAGGGCTGAGGTTATGATGTAAAGGATGTTGTTTGTCCACGATTTCAGCCTTGGTGCAGTGGCGGAAGCAATCAATATAGAAGTCAAGTCTCTCATTTCGGCCTTCTGGAGGAGTCCATGAAGAATATTTCTTCTTGTAGTGTTTGGAGGAAGGCATCTGTGTGTCAGTGCGTTGATCTGTGGTGTTATAGAAATATTCTTTGAGTCTTAGATGACGAAAGTAGGCCTCTAGGTCACCGCAGAATTTTATCTTATGTGTGGCAGTTGTGGGGCAGAAGGAAAGTCCTTGTGATAGAACAGATTCCTCTGCAGGAGTAAGTGTGTAGCTTGAGAGATTAACAATGTTGCTGGCTGGGTTATAGGTGTCACTCTTGCTTCCTGTAGTGCTACCAGCCAAAACAAGGGCATACTGTCTGCTGTATTGCATTTTGTTTGCAGCAAGGTAGTAGCTTTGGGTTCTTATTGAAGACTGGCAAGACTCCCATCAACTCCAAAAGGAGCCAGTCAGGGATGTTTGACAGTAAAGTGTCTACTGCACCACTGATCATAAGAGGACAAAACATCTTAACCAAAAGGTTCCCCTTCCAACCAAGTGTTACAACAGATCCATGCAAGTACCTTATCTAAGAAGAGACGTCAGCAATCCATCCACTGATTTTTGCTCCCTGGAAACATTCACCTGCCAGTTCAAAATAAAATGATTCTTGTGTTTATGAAATGGGGGAAAATATGGATTTTGTATTGTGGAACAGTTAGAGAAAAAGAAGGCAAGACTCCAGGAATCTATCTTTGGCCCAGACACTGAATTTGGACAAATCCCTTTACACCCGAGTTTACCCATCTGCATTACAGTAATATCTAATTCATGGGGGGCTGGAGGGCTGTGAAGTTTAAAGTTTGCAAAGCACATTGAAAAACCTATGAGAGTCCTGTGGTACCTTAAAAGACTAACACATTTCTTTGGGCAAAAGCTTTCATTGGCTGCAACCCACTTCATCAGCTGCATCTGATGAAGTGGATTGCAGCCCACAAAACCTTATGCCTGAAGAAATTTGTTAGTCTTTAAGATGCAACAGAACTTTCACTGTTTTTCTCTATAGAAACTAACACATGTACCCCTCTGGAACAAAGCATATTGAAATACTCAGATGACAGGCATTATAAAATATTATTAGATGGCATTTGAATAATTGGTTACCAGTCATTCACACAATCTTGAAAATATTGCTGTGGTAGCTACTGAGCCTGTTAAGGTTACCAGAGAAAGAGATTAGAGAAGCAGACAAAGAAATATAGAAATTAAAAAAAAAGTAGGAAGAAAAGACTGGATTGTGATTTATAAGATCTGACATGAAACCTTGTACTTGTAAATCACATATTTTAAACCTCACATAAGAGCTTGTGCAGGCTACAAATTGCATCAGGTAAATAACTATTTGGTCTCTGAGTCCTGTTTCTGTGTGGCATGCACTCACATTATGAAAGCCACCATCACCATTGGTACTAATTGACCTCCCTGTAGGCAGTCGCAACAAAGAGGCCAACTGACAATAAAAGCAGAATTGCTATATCCAACTCCAGAAAAGTCCTCTTCATTACAGGTGTGGGCATAGGGATGGGATGCTGTGAGAAGTTGGCATTAATATGGCTCTAAAGCAGGATTTGTTCCAGTCATTCTTTTGTAATGAAAGAGATCCTGGGACACAAATAGTTTAAGTGTGCAACTCAAGCAATATTTTTTGCATTCATAACAGTTGCAGCAAGTCCATTGCTGCTAGGGCTATGAACAGCCAAGCATAGAAGTGCCAGGGTTCTGCCCTGACACAAATTAAGCATTTTTTTCCAAAGCTGAAATGGAGGACTGGCACCTAATGTTCACCTAGCATGTTTAATAAGAGTAACAAAAAATCTACACACTTTAAGGAACTAGGCTAAAGAGAAGATTTAAATGCAAAAGGCTTGTTGTTCGAGTACTGCCGTAAGGAAAGAATACACTGTTTGCAGGACAGACCATTCAAGAGACTATATTGCTAGCAAATTACTGTAGTTTTTGGCACTTCAGGCAGAAGAATCTAATGTACTGCTACAGACTGGGGACCGAATGGATAGGCAGGAGTTTTGAAAAATAAAGGGACCTAGGGGTTCTAGTGGACAAGAAGTTGGACATGAGTCAACAGCATGACCTTATTGCCAAGAGGGTTAATGGCATATAAAGTTGCATTAGCAAAAACACTGTCAGACAACTGAGGGAAGTGATAATTCCCCTCTACCGAGCAAGAGTAAGCCCTCATTTCGAGTACTGTGTCCAGTTTTGTGCCTCCCAGTACAGAAAGAATGCAGACAGATTGGTAAGAGTCCAACAAAGGACAATGAAAATGATTGGGGGGCTGGAGCACATGACTTATAAGGAGAGGCTGAGGGAATTTAGTTTGTTTAGTCTGCCAAAGAGAAGAGTGGAGGCAGGGGAACTATTTGCAACCTTCCACTACCTGACGGTGGGGTTCCAAGAAGGCTAGAGTTAAGTTGTTCTTAGTGCTAGTAGATGAGAGAACAGGAGCAATGGTCTCAAGTTGCACTGGGGAAGGTCTAGGTTGGATATTAAGAAAAACTTTTTCACCAACAGATGGTGTACCACTGGAATTGGTTACCTAGGGATGTGGTTTCATTTCTGTCCTTAGCAGTCTTTAAGGCCCAGATTGAAAAAGTTCTGGCTGGGATGATTTAGTTGGGGTTGCTCATGCTTTGAGCAGGGGATTTGACTAGATGACCTCCTGTGGTGCCTTTCAACCCTAATTTTCTATAATTCTGTGGCAGAAAAAGCTTGTGCTCACATTATTTATGTCTTTTATAAAGTGCACCTTTCCCATTAAATGTGGTGTGCCCTAGAAGAATTATGAAGAGAATCTTAATTGCATGGGAAAAAAGCCTCAATAGAGCAGCAAGTAATTTACACAAGATAATAAATAAGAATGTGCTACATGAAGCTCATATTTACTGCTTTTTTCTCCCAAGAGAATATAAGCTTTTAAAAATTCAACCTCTTGTGCCAGCACTCTGTCTCAGCACAGTAAAATAGACTCATAACACTTTCTCTGTCTCTCTCTCGGAGGAATCCAATATGTCCTGACACTGTTAGAGCAAATAGGTTAGCATAGATATTTGCAGCTAGAAAAGAAGGAGCAGTGGTTAAGTTTGATAGGTCTGGGGGAAAAAAAAGTGTAAATCTATTTCAAAGAGTTATTAAAATGCCTTTGCATATCATCTCCTACTATCTATTTTAATCAATCACTCCTAACAGCCATTGGCTAATAAATGTTTAATTGCTTTTTATGTTTTGAAGAATGAAACAAGCCTTGGATGGACATGGGCTGTATAACTGAGCAACCTCCAGTGTATCACGTGGGGCCATTCATACAAGAGGCTTAGATGACATTCTTGTGTGTTCAGTCTAGAAACTGAAATTCCATGCAAACTTTGCTTAACTAACAGCTCTGTTTTATCTTTGATTGGCATTTTGTTTCTTTCCATAGTTTCATTTGCTCTGGATCATTTCATTTGCCCCCTCCATAGATGGCTGCAATTCAATTAGTCCTGTGTGTATTTAGCTTCCATTCCTAGATCAGAATCCATTGACAAGGATCTTTGCTCAAGTGCAAAGTCCCCTAGAAGTCAGTGAAAGTCCACAGAGGTGCAAGGAATTGTGCTAGTAAATGCCAGTATAAAACTAGGTTCTAAAAAAGCTTCAGGATGAGAGGTGCCAAAAGAAATGTGAAATAATGTTATTTAACATTCTCTAATATGTGTTACTGGGATGTGTTAGAAATCAATTCTTATCAGAAAGCTGAAATAAAGTTTGAGAAGAAGTTCCATAGGCTATGTCCACACACAGGTAGTTAAATCGATGTAACTTAAATCAATTTAACAAAATACCTATAAAATCATTAAATTGATTTAAGCTAAATCAATTTAACAGGTCCACACCAGAAACTCAAACTGAACTAGCATGTCCAGAGACAGGACTTGCTAGTTTTAATTAGGAAAGGGGCACCATGGGAAGTGTGCCAAGATATCCTCCTAGAAGGGCCATGCCCTCACCCAATATATGAATAGAGGAAAGCACCCTGGGAAGGAGAAGGGCAAAAGTGTTAAATCGAAACAACCTTTAAATCAAAATAACACATCCACACTGTGTTATTTCAATATAACGGTTGTGATCTAAGCGCCATTTCGATTTTAAACAAGGTTTTATTGAATTGATCTAAGTTTCCTTCTTTAAAAATGCCAGAGCGCATCATTTCAAAACAAGAAAACGTCATGTGAAAGCTTTTTTGAACCAAAATACCCAGCATTATTTTGATTTAAAACCTGTGTGTGGACATACCCTTAGTGTTTGGCAAGAAAAAATCTGTATTTTGTTTCTTATGATTTCATTCATTATTTCAGAGACTGAAAAATGTCTTAAGCGTGCCACTTAATACAACATTAATAAGGAAAAGGGAAGTATTCTAGGAAGCCAGAAGCAGCTTTATTCTCTCTCTTTCTTAAAAATTCTTCCCCTTATTACCCCTACAAATGTCAGGCTTGTAAGAGGTCTTGGATTAGCTGCTTTAGAAGCTGAATTGACCATTTCTGAGGTGGAAATAATAGCTTGGTCTCTATGCCCATTCAGCCTATGGAGACTGTCAGTAAAAGGTACTAACAATCTCAGAGTAACTACTAAAATTGGGTATGTCTGTACTAGGGGCTTAAGTCAACTTAAGCAACTCTCTGGTCACATTTGGAGTTCATTAAGTTGACTTAAGCACTTGCTAAAGTTGACTCAATAACTCCTGCCCTTAAAGTCGACTTTAACGATTAAGTCAGCTCTATTAAGTCAATGTAATGAAATGTGCCCATTAAAGTTGACTTTATAAAGTCTACTTAGTGCAGCAGAGCCTTTTAAGTTGACTTAAGACAGGGGACCCATTTAAAGTCAACTTTATAAAGTTTACTTAAACAAGTGGGGCCTCACTAAGTTGACTTTAAATAGATCTTATTAAGTTGACTTTACTGAGCCCTGTAGTGTAGACATAGTCATTATGTTCTATAGTATACAAATCACACAGAAAGACATGGGACCTGATTCAGGCAGGCGTTACATTTTGACATCAAGAGTGTGAATCTCAGTGATGCCAAGGCATTCGTGTGAAACTCCAGAACTAGATCCACTGCAAATCTAAACCAGATTTCTTATTCACTGTCCCATTGACTTGGAGATGCACGATGTAACCAAGCAGTTTGGCTCTGCTTTTAACTCATCACTTTTCTCACTACATATGAAGCAAAGTGAAAACTTGTCCCTACTCAGATGAGCTACATTGGGATTGAAGGCTGAAAGAGTAAACACACAGTCAAGCAGCTATCTTGTAAATGAAGGCCAGTTCAAGTGATAACATACTATAGAGCAGAGGTTTTCAAACTTAGAGTCAGGACCCAGTACTGGGTTGCAGACCCTCAGGTACTATGTCACAACATAGAATAGACCCATAGGTTTGGAAGGGACCTCATGAGATCATCAAGTCCAACCCACTAGAGCTTGAACCCATGATCTTCTGCATATTAAGCAAAGGTGCTAGCTACTACACTATAATGCACTGGTCAAAGACAGAATTTTTGGGCCGCAGGCATAAATGATTTTTCTCAACTGGGTCCCAAGGAAAAATGTTTAAAAACCATTGCTAGAGAGCATAAGCTACTGCAAGTTCAGAAAGAAGCAACATTACCTCACTTAGCATTTGCTGCCAACAGCAGCATGTGCACAGGAAGGTCACAGGGCCGATAGATTAAAAACACCCCTTGCCAGGGGCAAAAGGCACATTAGCTGCATCCTCCTTCTAGAGAGCAATTTTGCATTCTTAGCTAAGGCGAAATTCCAGCTGAAACAAAGGGTAGCTTAATTAAAATAAAGTATGCAGGACTGGAGCTCAGGTAATCAAGGTACTGCTAGTGTACTGCATACACTGGAATTAGTAGACTCCCTCTGCACCATGTTGCTGCAACTAAAGTAACAATAAAACCCAGGCCAGTACTAATCCACTATACATAAAATATACAGCTACATTAGGCCACAGGGCATGGATGCACTTCCTGGACACACCTTGCAGGCAGCTTAGCATGAAACAAAATAACATTGTCTTTCATGCTTTAAAAATATTTATTTCCACACTGAAAATCAGCAATTTACTCTGCTTTCATCTGATAAATCACCTCATCTGTGGTATCTGAACTATAAACACACACAATAGCTGTGGAACGGAAGGTTGGAAATTCTGGCTGTATAACTGACTCTACATAAAGTCCCAAGCTGATAAGGCTTTTTCCATTGCTTCTGCACTGGGTGCGGGGATAGGAAACACACCACATACATATGCATACACCTCCTGCACAGTGTTAATTTTGCCAAAACAGTTGTTTGCTGCATAGACTTGAAAAAATATTTTTACCCCAATATTAAGGCCAGATCCTTAGCTGTGGTCAAGGAGCACACAATGCTGTTCTGGAGGTGTTATAAAAAAGCAGCTTTAAGATGCCTCTGATCGTCCAGGGCAAATCTGTGCACACTCACTCCCAAAGCAGAGCAACCCCCCAAGAGCTGCTGTCACCTGCATCAGCTCCCACAGGTCCCAAAGGGCTGATGCTAGATCTTGGAATCTTCAGAATACAGACATCTTTCTTCGCTATGCCTTTCATGCGGGCCACTGTTTTTGGGGGGAAGGAAGAGGGTGAAGGAGAAGAACAGGGTTGTGAGATACATTTCAGCAGCAGTTTTCAAATGCAGGGTCTGGACCCAGTACTGGTTCACAGACCCTCAGGTGCTGGTTCCCTGCACCTCTGCCAAAAGATGGGAATGCATTGCTCAAAGCTGTAATTGTTGGGTCATAAATTGTGTTTTTCAGTTAGGTCCTAAGAAAAAAGTTTGAAAACCACTACACTATAGCATCCTTATGCAATCTGAGATTCTGTTCATGCTGAAGGAGAAGAGGAAATCTTCCTATGGCCAGGTGAACTGTCTAAGCCAGATGCACAGCAGTAGAGCTGCAGTTACCTCAATATTCAGGAAGATCTAGGCCTAAAACTTTACAAGGCTCTCATATTTATGCTTATTTAAATATATTCTGATCCCACAAAAGCCCCCCTCACTAGACTCCAATTTCACATCTGTCATTATGTTTTATGATCCTATATAAAAAGTTAATGGCATCACTGCATATTACTCTTATCAATAGTCTAGCATAGACTTAATTCCAAACACGTAGCCATACAAATAAGTCTAGCTCAGCAAAACAAGCAAGGAGTCCTGTGGTACTTAAAGACTAACAAATTTATTCATCACATAAGCTTTTGTGGGAGAAAATCCCACTTTGTCAGATGCTTTGAAGATGGGAGAATTTACAGAATAGGAGGAAAATAAAAGCAGGGAAGCGTAAGTCATGGGATCAGGTCACACTGTAACAGCAAATCAAAGCAGATAAGATTCAAACACTGGGAAAAAGCACACAGGGGAGCGTGAGGTCAAATCACCTGTTGTAATGGGAAAAGAATCCATAATCATGATTTAATTCTGCTTTCATAAAAATTTGCAAAATGCTAGAATGTTATGTTTCTTCACTTCTTTAGAGTCATAATATATATGTAGGTATCCATGAGCCATGTGATAAACAAGAGAAACTCAGCCTCTGATTTTGGCAGGAGAGTTTAAACTCCTAAGAGTCCTCACTCAAAACAGCAGTATTTACTAGTTGTTGCCCGTGGCTAGACCTGAATGCAAAAAGCATTTGGGAACTTGTCACAGGGTTGCTTTCTTTTCTCCAAAATCTGTGTGCAGGCCAATCCTGTTTAATCTCTCTCAGAAACCCACCATGCCTTATAGATCTATGCTATAGAGCATTGCCAGCAACCTCTGTATACTATTTATCTTAGTGGAAATGCTGATTTTTTTAAAGTCATGTAATTGTATTTTATTTTCTTCTTGTTGCTCTTGGTTTATTCTCACACATCATAAGCCTGCTGCAGCCAGTGTAAGATGAATGCCCCTATGGCACTTCCAGAAGGAATTGCTGCAGCACAAAAATAATAGCACAGATCTGGCCCTGTTGACTTCCCTCCTATTTATACTTGATTAATAACAAATTGGTTTTGGAACAGTGATCTCCTATAAGAGAATGTTAAAAATAGTAACCAAGATTCACTCAAAGTGTTAGACAGCTCTGTGAGCAACTGGATATGAAAACTGAAACATGAAGCATATTTACATCCCTTGACTGCATGGGCTCAGAAAGCCAAAAACACTCGGAAGGTCTAGCATGTGAAGGTGTGATTAGTGTCTAGTTTCTCTCTGATTGTACAGATCGTACTACAATGGAGTCCTGGTCCCTGACTGGGCCTGTGGATGCTGCAGTAATACAAATAAATGGAGACTGAACCAAAAATCTTAGACCCAGTGGTTAAAGTATAATTTGCCAGGCCCTGGAACCCTCCTAATCTTTGGGCCCCCTTCATACATGTGTGGGGTCCAACCCAGGTAGGCATTTGCAACCACTTCTCAGTACCACATACAGCAATTATTGCTGCATAAAAATATTTATAATTTTATATGGTGTTTATCCATAGGACTTATTTTCACAAACTAGTAAACACAATAAGTATTGTGATTAACAATTTGATAATTAAATAAAATGTGATATGTAGTTGATTGAACATAATGCAAGGCATAAGCTCTCACTCACTCTGGCTTTGCTAGAGAGGGTGGGCAGCCAGAATGCTGAGGTAGAAGAGGACTTGCTCCCTTTATTCCAGCTGGGAACCGGTTATTCTGTCTGTGCCAGGAGAAAAGGGCAGGGGCTCTGCCAGAGGCATGGAGGTATAAGGCAGGCTTAGAAGCTGAGCCTAACAGCTTCTGAATTGACAGGGGGGGAGCAACTAATCTGTATGGGGCCTGTATTAGCATGGATACAAAGAGCACAATTAGCTGATTAGCATACTGGATACACTGGGGCAAAGTATACTGGCTGATAGCATTTGGGGTTTCTTTTCTCACAAATCTATCAATATCTGTAATTCACTAAAGAGAAATATGAAATACTGTCTTTGGGTAAACTGCTACTCTCTGTTTCAAATCTGTCTGGGTTAATTAAAGAGTAGAAGATGCTCTTACTTAGAAAAAGGTTTATAAGAAAGGTTTCTGCATATTTTAGCTTAAAAGAATGATAGTGAGAAGTATGCATTGTTTTAATGCTTGTGGCAGTGTTTGTCTCATTCCTTATTGCTTCTTTTATTTTTGCTTAAAGAAGTAGCTATCACCAGCTGTTAAAACTTAAGAGAACTGATAATTTCTAAACTAGGAAGAATTTTTTCTGCCTAAGCTGGGAAAAGCAATGAGGTGAAGCTGATGAATGGTAAAAGCAACTAGCAGCAAGCTGGGTGACAAGAGGAACTAGAGGGCAGTGCTGGCGGACAGTAGGTAGAGCCAGCAGACAGTAAGAGTGACCAGCAGTAAGCTGGGTGACATGAGAGACTGGAGAGCAGTGCTGGTGGACACTGGGTGGACCCAGTGGCGAGCTGGGTGACATGAGGGACTGGTGGGCAGTGGGCAGAGCTGAGGAACCAGTTGTAGAGGATGGAGTGAGTGACCGGTAAATGGTGTCAGTGGACAGCTGGTGTAAAAGACACTCCCTACATACCTTAGGGCTGGTTGGGAGCCTAGTTAGCACTGATTCTTCAGATCAGTGCTAGTTTTGCCATTAAGTTTGTATGTTCTGTTATGCGGTGTGGGTTATTGGGAACTATGCTCTGTACTAAGTTGCCTAGATAAGTGCTGATCTCTCGTATTTGGCCTTTTGCTTTCTTGTTTTACAGCGATTAAGAGCTCCATTTACTACACTCAGACTAGCGCTTGCAAGTGGGGAAGCCTTATCCTTTGGGCTGCCCAGGGAACAGTGCAGAATTCCCAGAGATCTGGGTGGGTGCTCGAGCTAGTTGGTGGTGCTGCATCACTGGGAAACCCCTAGATATAGAACCTGGCCCTTGTTCTGCCAGCCTGCCTTGACAGAAGGGTTACAGAGGGTTTGAATTTACCTTGATGTCCCCTGCAGCATGGCCCCAGGGCAGTCTTCTCTTCTCCAGGGCCTGCCTCCTGCCCCACTTCTAGAGCCAGGCCTGGCTGCAGGGCTCAGTGGACCATGGGGAGACTGAGGCTCCTCCCCAGCAAAGCCCAGCTGGTAATGTGGATTGGCATGGAGCCCAGGAACACTGCCTGGCATGGCCTTATGCCAGGTCACCCCAGCTGTCTTGGCTTGTCCCCCCCCCATCATTCATACAGATGCTCTGGTTCCCTTTCACTCCCTGCACACCCCCATAATTCACAGCAGCCTCTTTTGCTGCATGAATCCTGCCAGGCCCGCAGAGCTCTGTCCTGGCCTTACAGCTCCCCACACATCACCAAGAGGAAACTGAGGCAAAGTAACCTGTTCCCACGGCCACAAGGGCTCCACCATGCATCAGGTCCCTGGAGCTCAAGAAAAGGCAGCAGAAGAAGCTAAAAGGGCAACCTCGGATCCTGCTTCAGGACTGGCTGGGCTCTTTTAGGTGTTGGAGAGGTCCGAGCTGGGATGAGAGGCAGAGAGAGAAAGGAGTAATGGTTGGCCACCATCTGCTGGCAGGAACATGCTTTCCCAGCTGTTCCTTGCTCCAGAGCACATTGTTCACAGTTGGTGGGGAGGGGAAAGGGGAGACTCTCCTCTCCCTCTCCTGCCTCTCAGAGCTGTAGATCTCCCCCTTCCTCCAGCAGTTCTGGCCTGCCCTTCCCTGTGCCAAGCAGGAGTCGGATTCCTACAGGGTTTTCCTGGGGCATATGGGGAGTGGGTCGGGGCTGCAGTGTGTAATATCCATCCCTTCCTCCCTCCCTGGCAGCTGTGCTTGCGTCACCAGCCTGTCCTAGTACTGCCGTCCAGCCAGGGGAGGAGAGGAACTGCGGGGGGCAAGGCATACACTGAATGCCCAGCGCTGAGCTCAGACTGGAAATGGAGAATTTGTCTGAAACTGATCATCACTGGTCAGTATCAGACAACCCCCGCAGTGTGGCAATAAATCATGCTGGGAAAGAAGAGAATAGCCCCTTACACACACACACCCCCAGTCACCCATTCATCCCTCCTTCATCCCTTCCCCTGAACAGGTGATCACCTCTGATCCACAGCTTTTTCCGCTCAGATGATTCACTCTCTGCCACCCCCAAGAAAAGCCAGAGGAGGAGGAGGAAAAGAGTCACTTCCCTGTCCCCACAGTCCTGCTCGCTTTGCACCACAAGCCCCCTCCCCAGCTAGAAACCTTCAAAAAAACCAAGGAGTCATGTGGCACTTTAAGATTAACAGATTTATTTTTCGCATGAGCTTTCATGGGAGAAAATCCCACTTCGCCAGATGCTTCGAAGATGGGTGAACTTACAGAATGGAATGAAAATAAATGCAAGGGAGTGTAAAACATAGGATCAGGTCATACAGTAACAGCAAATCAGAGCAGTTGTTAGGTTCAAACCATGGGAAGCCTGAAATCATATTACCTTTTGTAATGGGAAAAGAACCCATAGTCCCGATTCAATCCAGCTTTCACAGAATTTAGTTTGCATATTAATTCGAGTTCAGCTGTTTCTCTTTGAAGTCTTGCATCTGACAAAGTGGGATTTTCTCCTATGAAAGCTCATGCGAAAAATAAATCTGTTAGTCTTAAAGTGCCGCACAACTCGTTTTTTTGTTTTTTTTTTTTGCTGGGCTAGACTAACACGGCTATCCCTTTGGAAATAGAAACCTTCAGCCTGGCAGAAGATGGCTCTGGAAAAGCCATTCCCCCCACTCTCCTTTCCCAGGATGGCAAGATGTGCATCTAACCCTAGAGGCAAGTGCAAATATCCTACAGCAGGGGTCTCAAACTCAAATTACCATGAGGGCCACATGAGGACTAGTACAGGGCCGCATGAGGACTAGTATGTTAGCCTGAGCACCACACCACTGAAACCTTTCCATACAATGCTATTGCAAATATCGGTAACAATACTCTCATTGTGGGCCACAGGCAATAGCTTTAGGGGCCGCATGCAGCCCACGGGTCATGTGTTTGAGACCCCTGTCCTAGAGCTCCAGAGCTGCAGATGTGGTGAAGCAGCTGGTGGCTCAGGTGCTGGGGTCATTCAGGGGAAAGCAGCTTTTTCTTCACCCATGCCAGGTCTCCATTTGCCTTTTGCTGCTGGGTCACTGTGGCAGGTCGCCCTCCCTGCTTCCAACATTTGCTGTCTGCTGTGAAAATCCTGCAATCCCTCAACTGCCCCCAACATCTTACGCTGCTGCTTTCTGCCCCGTTCTTCTATTTTTAGGGGCCCAAGAATGCAGGTTCCTCAAATTTGTGGGCCCCAGAATGGCATTCCAAGGCGTTCCACCTTACTTTAAGCCCTGCTTGGACCCAAATATTTCTTCCTGGTTCTGTATTCAAGTTTCCTGAGCCCATCTTTATGGTGTATGAACAAATACGACCAAATTTTACCAAAATCCAGGCTATCTTAGCCCAATATGTTTCTAAGTGCAGTGCAAAACTTTTACAATGAAAATTGAAAGTCATCTAGCATTGGGTTACATAGTCAAGTCCAACTTTGCTGATGACTTTAGAAAGCTTTTGAGTGGATCTGTGATGTGTTTTGAATGAGCTTTGATTTAAAGTTTCCAGTCCAAGGCAGGCAAGCACTAATGATCTCTATTAGGTCTCCCTCCTAGCAAGGCATCTTATGGGAATGCATGTCTGTGATGCACTCACAAGGCACTATAATAGCATATCCAAATCTGACTGTTTCAGTGTTTGGACATTTGGCATGTTGACTAACTAAATCTCTCTTGTGGAAAGACATTTTTCAAGAAAACAAATGTTTACTTACCAAACTGTTTTGATAGAAAATTTGATCAGTCTTAAAATAACATACATCTGACAGTGAATCAGTCTTACGCACATTTTGTGCCAAGCACCTTAAAATTTGCCTGGGAAACCTACCAGACTGAAACAATAAATGCCATCCCTCCCTACCCTCTGTGCCAGTGCAGAGCTTTGAGAAAGCCAGAGGCGGGTCCTGCTAGATTTCAGCAAGTGTGGAAGAAAAACACTGTATAAAATGGATAAAATATGCCATTGTAAATAGAAATAGATTCACTGAACTGTTTCCCCTCATCTTCCGTTAATGAACACTTACTGCCAGTTTGAGTTTCAACAGTTAACCCCTCTTGCCTTTGATGTCTTATTGCTTGAGCAAGATCTACACTGGTAACTGTAAAGTTCTCCTTACCGCAATCTGACAGTCCTCAAGGAAGTATGATTAGTAGCTGAGGTTGCTTCCAGTCTCCTCTCCCACTCTAGTACATGATACCTTAAGTTGTCTGTGGGAAGGAGAATAGAGAGTAAGGGGTGCAATAGTGTTTTCACATTTTTGCTTTATTTCCAGTATTGGAATATGCCTCATGTTTTTTTCATATACTATTTTTAAAGAGATGGTACAAAATTGTCTCCACCCATTAAATCAGTGGTTTTCAAACCACAGGATGGGACCCACTACTGGGTCACAAACCCTCAAGTATTGGGTCACGGTGCCCCCTGCTGCTGTTGCTGAGACTGGAACGCATTGCTCAAAGGAGCTCCCTTATTTCAAAATAGGGAAAATCATTTAGACATAATAAAATCTAGTTATGTATAGAAATGAGTTATTTTGAAACTGTGATTTCGAAATAGACACATCTGGCTCTGTGATATTGATGTGCCCCGCATATCAATATAACAAAATGACCTTCCTCCCCCCTTAGCACCCTGGCCAGGGAGCTGAACAGCACCCTGGCTAGGGTGCTGAGGGAAGGGGAAGGGGGGCGCAAGATGGTGGCGGGTCCCAAGCCAGCTGCACCCGCTGCCCCGGCAAGCTAGCAGCAGGGGGAGCAGCGGGTCCCTGAGCCGGCTGGATCCACTACCCCAGCAAGCCAGCAGCTAGGGCGGGCAGTGGGTGCCCAGCCTGCTTTCCCCTGTCCCGGCAAGCCGGCAGCCGGGCAGGTGGTGGGGTCCCCAAGCCAGCTAGACCCACTGCCTGGGCTCAGCAGGGGCAGAGCACTCAGGGCGCCCCAGTCCCCCAGCCCCTGGCGGCTTGCAAGTGGCCAGGGGTGATGCAGCTCCCCCTGCCCCAGGCAGGCTCCTCGGCCTGGTCAATTTTGACCAGGCTGCAGAGCCTGCCTGGGGCTGGGGGAGCCACATGCAAGTGGCCAGGGCCTGGGGG
Organism: Podocnemis expansa; assembly: GCA_007922195.1. NCBI lineage: Eukaryota > Metazoa > Chordata > Testudines > Podocnemididae > Podocnemis > Podocnemis expansa. Next base: position 119,078,983 of record ML681963.1, read on the forward strand.
ACCAGGGCACCCCGAGTGCTTTGCCCCCGCTGCCTGGCCAGCAGCCGCCAAGCCTGGGCAGTGGGTCCAGCCGGCTTGGGGACTGGCCACCCACCCTGGCTGCTGGCTTGCACGGGTAGAGGGTCCAGCTGGCTGGGGACCCGCCGCCCGCCCTGGCTGCTGATTTGTCAGGGCAGTGGGTCCAGCCCACTCCAGCATGCACCAGCTGGCTGACAGCTGCCAAGCCCTGGCAGCTGGTCCAGCCAGTTCCCACACCTGCCGCCGGGCTGGCAGATGCTGAGACTGGGCAGCGGGGCCAACTGGCTCCCGGATCCTCCATCCAGGCAGCAACTGGGGTGCCCACCTCCCTCCTCTGATGTCCCAGCAGCAGCAGCAGGGGATGCAGGGCAGGGGGATCCCTGCCCTGGGGGCTGTTATCCCCTGCCTGGCTCTCCAAATGAGAGCCAGGAAGGGGACTGGGTGGCAACATGGCTCTGCCAGGGAGCCATGTTGCCACACCTCCCATGGTGTCCCTCTGCTGAATTGAAATAGCAAGTCCTGTGTTCAGACTTGCTGTTTTGATTTGGTGGTTTTTGCTTATTTTGATTTAAATGAATTTGAAATAATGATTTTATTTCGAAATAACTTATTTCAAATTCACTTATTTTGAAATAAGCATTTACATGTGAACATAGCCCATGGTTTGGTCTGATCCAAAACTGGAGGGCTCCTATGTTCCAGTTTACTTGGGAACCTTCAGTTTTGAATCCTGTCCTAAAAAACTTAAAATACCTCTCAAGACAGGGGGTGTTGCTGGCAAAAAAGAATGCAAGGTTCTACTCTGGTCAAAAGCTAGACATGAAGACTTACTAGAGAGAATGAAAGACTCTGAGATTTATGTTTCTGGTTTTCCCTGGAAAATGAAAACTTTCCACAAACAAACTAAAACCAAAACAAGAAATCAAATCCCCATAAGCCAAGCAAAAAACCCCACACCTTTACACATTGAGACTGAACATTTTTGACCAGCCTTACTTCTGAGGTTAGGAGATATAAACCATTACAAATAGGGGAACAAAATTAGCCAAGTTTAATTTTTCATAGTTCATCCCCAGTGCCCTTATTTATTTAAATTTTATATTAATTGACACACAATATAGTTCAGTAGATTAATCAGTTGTAATCATGAGAGTAGTATCATGTTATAACAGAAACCTTTTCATAATTCCTCTGTAGCATTGATTTATAAAATACATTTTTTTAAAAAATACACACTTTTTCCTATCTTCTGTTAGAGGAATTTTAGGGATGTGCAATTGATGCATCCATCACAGATCTTCTACTTCACAAAAGAATCTATAGAGAGCTGATGAGAGAAGAATTATTTATAGTTTAGCCTTTGGCTACATGAATTCCAGCAAATTGTGAGTCAAGCTATATAACTTTAAAAGCCTAAGACACCAAGTAAAACCTACTGTCAAGTACTATAAAAAGAGAAAGATCAGCTAGTTATTTTCAAGTAAAATATTGCATTTCCTTTCCATTCCTATTGCGTCTCTTTCATTTTAATTGCAAAAACTGTAGCGTCTTGTACATGAGGCTCTCCATGCTCTTCACCAGCATTACTGAATAACCACCACATTCCTTTGAGATAACTAAATGTTATTCTCAAAATAAGAATGGGAAACTGAGGCAAAAAAATCCCAAAATTCCCATTGAAAGAGGTTGTAAGTAATTTTTAAGCCCCCTTAAATAAGACACAGAGAACAGAATAAATTCAGTGTCCCTGGTCCTCCTTGAGCTGACTGTGAACTGTGAATTGGAGTTAACCCCCCAAAACTCCAGGCTGCTGTCCAATTTGGCAATTCTTGGTGTGCAACCATGGAGCAGGGAGGAGAGACAATGCAATCCCCTACAGGGAAATACCCAAGCTACTTGTACATCTTGTACAAAGTGTCCATAAAATATTAATTATCTCCCAAATTCAAAATTTCCATGTAAACATATGATTTCATCAATGAAAGTGATTTAAAGAAAAATAATTTGATATTCTACCTATAACATGAGAGAAGGTGATTTTCTTTAGACATAAAACTGTATATCTCATACAGAAAAAAATGGAGATGTGTTCCTATGCACTGAAGTTTCTACAGGCAAGCAATATTGCAAATAGCCATGGCATTCAGCATATATTTCTTATAACTATTTTTATTGGTCCATTTTAGCTTACTTAATCAGGGCAACTCTCTTTACATATAGGACAACAAGAAGGGGCTTGTCAAGGAGTAAGCAGTTCCATCTGGGAGGAGGAGGCTAATCTCTGTCCCTTTTTCACTGCTTGAACAACACAAAGGAAGCAGAGCAGAGCAGCTGCTCATTCCATTTTAAGATCTTCAGGGCAGGAGTTTTCTGTTCACATGCTAGAGAGCCACAAACACTTTGAATACAATACATCCAATAATGGTGATACTCCACTGATTACAGCTGTATTGAAAGCAAAGTAGAAATCATTATGTGCTATAGTGAGTTTCTGATTGACTCCATGAACACAGTTCATTTCCTGCTAGTGAGCAAAGAAGTGTTTGTCGCTGGAGAGATTATAGTAGGGCAGGTGGTAATCCCAACCAGCTCTAAAAAAGAAAATCATTTTTTTTTATTTCATGCAGCTCATACAAGACTGATTTAACATATTCATGGATTTATGCATTATGTTTAATCTGCAGAAGACAAAACAGCATAATCACATGTAATACTGATTTTAAGAAGAGTGCAATTGAAGTGTGAATTTTAAATCCCCTCTCTCTTTAAGATACTGTATTTTTAGAATAATATAAAAATTGGGCATTACAAAAGGCATTGAGGTGGGGCTCAGTCAAAGGCAACTTCTAAGTTCATTCAGGAGAAAAAGGTTAAGGACAACAGAATCAGAACAGGGGAAACATTCATATGGCCAGCAGTAAATCTGAACCAGCAAGGATGAACATGCCCTAAAATAGAAGAGGTTGATAGGAAGAAAAAAACAGTTTAAGGACCATCTCAGTTCAATGAGCAAAAATCACAAAGTGAACAGGGTTTCACTTATGGTAACTACATGGGATTTGAGGGATATGTAAACTTCCCATCTTCAGCAAATAGAGACACTTCTGCCAATTTCCTGACATCTACATATTCCAACAAATGGTTTACAAGACCTGTCCTGGTAAAATATATGAAGTCTTGATTAGGTTGAGTCTCACAAGCTCTAGTCTGTCAGGGTATGTCTACACTTACAAGTTATTTCAAATTAAGGAAGCTTAATTCAAAATAACTTATTTCCTGGCCAAAAAGGAATTTTATTATATCAGATTAAGTGGTTCCTTAATTGGAAATAAGGAATTGCTAATTCAAAATAATAAAACCTCCTTTTACTTCAAAGTAATAGTTAATCCAAGTTATTACCGGTAATTCAAATTAAGACATTCTAAGCCTCAGAATACGCTTAATTCGAAATAATTTGCCTATTCTTTGTCCTGCCTTTCTTTATTTTGAATTAGAGTCTAGTGAAGACTCTAGTTCGAATTAATAAAGCCCACTTTATTACAAATTAAAGAGTGTTCACTTGACTCCTAATTCAAAACAATAACTTCAAATTAATGCTAATTTGAATTAATAACTTCAATTTAAATTTGAAGTAGTTATTTTGAATTAACTACTTTGAATTAATTTTGTAAGTGTGGGCATAGTCTCAGAGAACTAAAGTATTAGCACAAACTTAAAATTAAGAAAACCCTTCCTTCTACCTGCGCTCCCCTACCACATACTCTTTAACATTTATCCTATGGAATAAAGGGTGATTTAAAAGGTTTATGCCCGAGTTTGAAAGGTGTTTAGAGATTCATCTGAATGGCAACTTAAAGAAGGATTTTGCCTCAGGGAAAGATAGTGCTTTAGGGGCAGATGTGGACAGTGGCTCTACTTCCATTTGCCTGACTCCACTCCTTGTATGTGGGAGAACATATGGACAAGCAGACCTAGTGGTTTCCTGGGCATAGGAGCAGCACTGATGGCTCTCCCATCTCATAAAACTTAAGTACTAGTCAACTGTGGCATCTACGGGTATGCTCACACACACTCTAAATCGAAATAATGAAAATTATTTCAATTTAAAAGATTGCAGGTCCACACTACATTTCGTTATATTGAGATAAGGAGTTCCCTTACCTCACAATATGGAAAGTCATTTTGATATAATAAAACCTCGAATTATATCGAAATGATGGTTAAATTGAAATGTTTATTTCTGAATAAAACTGTGTGAACATGTTATTTCAATTTAACCATTATTTCGATTTAATGCTTTTACCTTTCTCCTTCCCAGGGTGCTGTCCTTCTTCTATTTATTGAGTGGGGGCATGGCCCTTCTTTGGGGTCATCTTGCCACACCTCCCATGGTGCCCCTCTCCTAAATCGAACTAGCAAGTCCTGTCCATGGACATGCTAGTTCGGTCTGGGTTTCTAGTGGGGATCTGTTAAATCGATTTCACTTAAATCAGTTTAATGATTTTTATAGCAATTTTATTAAATCGATTTCACTTAAGTCAATTTTACTGCCTAAGTGTGGACATAGCCTACGTCCTCTATTTATTAAGAACCCTACATGCTGATAGGTTAATAGAAATTGAACCCTATAGGTGCAACCTCATGTGCACAGGAGAGAGATTACTGTATGTCAGAAGTTTATGATTGTCTTCTACCTACTGACATACATGAAAAGCAAGTGAGAATCTTTATTCTTTAGTGGATTCCATCACTCAGATTCTCATTTTCATTTATTATGTTGTGGTTGCTCAAACTATAACCAAGTAGCAAAAAACAAAATAAAAACCCCAGTCAACACTTCTAGAGCCAAAGCCTTTTCTTTCTTTCTTTACTTCTAAGCAATGAGGTGAGTAAAGCAATCAACGCCTAGCCCCCCCCCGTCAAGATTGTGCACCTTCTGTACACATTAACAAAACTGAAACTTCACCTACAGCAGCGGTAGTATTTTAGCAAAAAAGAGAGTCTCTTCCTTTAATCACAACAGTGGGCAAGGTTCTACATTGGTTTCATCTCTGTGTCACTCTTTGCATATTACATAAATAGGGCACTATTTAGAGAGACAGCTTGATGTTTTCTACTACAGTCACAAGACCATCAATATGCTCATAGTGCCGGTGGGTAGGCTGAGCTTGGTGATACATTTACCAAAGCCTATCTACTGGTCCTCCAGTTTCTAAAGATTTTAAGATCAGTAAAGTCATTACTCCTCACAAAAAAAGTTTTCTCAGTGTGATCCTCCTTCATTAGATCTCAGCTCATTTCTGTGCTTTAGACAGAGAAGTATTGCTCCTCATTAAAGACAACAGCAATCTTAAACAGTAACAGTGATTGAACATTAAGAAGTTCAGAGATCTAGTTAATTCTGCTAAAACAGAGGGGCCAAATTTATCCCAGATTTAACTGATGGGATGCAAAGGCCTGAGATCTTTATCTAAATTTTAATCACAATTTATCTAACCCTTTTTAAGGTCTTCTCTGTTTTTCTCTTAACCTTCTTCATTTTCTATACCTTGCATTATCTTGATTTTTTCAAACCTACGGTACTTTATAAATGCAAGCTAAGGTCTGCCTTTGTGCTTGCACAATTACCACCCCAAGGACTTAACAGATGCCACATGCACCCTGTAGATTGAGTTTGGCCCCTTGTTCATTCTTCAATAAGCAGCTATAAATGAATAAATGAAGTGTTAGCAAATAGATAAGCAAATTTAAAAGTAAACCTATGTGCTCAATAAGAAATCATTAAAATCAAATAGTCTTTTCTATACCCTTTTGAGTTTTAATCAATCTGTAGAACATTTAAAGGGAACTAGAATGAATTGCTACCCTTCTGTTTATTTATACAAGAGATTATTGTTGCAAACAGTGGCAAGATTAAATTGACAAATGCTACTATTATTATGAATGAAGGATAAAGCTCCCCATGATTGCTGGATAAAACAAAAGGCTTGGGATTATTGTTATGATGATTAGACTACTTTTTTGTTTGTGTCCTCTGACTAACCAGGCCTCAGTTCTGTAAGTTTAAAATCCATTAAGAAAACACACAATATTTCAGCTTTGAACTTTGAGAAAGTTCATGATTTTACAGGATTTTCAAAAATTAACATTTTATGAAACAAAGCAGTTCATGGGAAAGGGAAGAATAATAGGGTATTAATTCAGAGCCAGAGCCCAGGGGCTACACTATGCCTTTTAGGGTTTTTAGCCTTGTTGCTGTTCTGAAAAAAAGCCAATTTCCGATAATTTTTATGGATGGAAAGTACACAATCAAATGTAGAAAATAAAATTAAGTAAATAGAAAACAAACAAATGTAACATAAACATTCACATTACTAGCTAAATTCTCTATATCAGCTGAGGATGACACACTAAAATGACTAAATTGGCTGTTAAATCACGAATATGAACAATTTGATTAAGTCATCCAACCTCCACATTAAGTTAACATAAGGCATGATCAGTCTTACACATACTAACCACAGATACTCAAGGAGGTAACCTTTTTGTTTCCCCTCAGCCCTTAAACTATTATTATTCTCTTTCGAAAGTCTGTTGGTTGAACAAACTCTTTTGATCCTTCTCTCAGCTAACTTTCCTAGTTTCAATATAATGATGATAAGGAAGTCAGGATTTCTCTTACAGGTAGTGTATTTTAATGCTGACATCTTGGAGAACTCAAGACAACCTATGATTTAGGAGTAGAACCTACTTAGAATATGGGTTGGTATCTAATTAAAGGTGGTCTTTTATATCTAGTTGTATATACAGGTGATCATACACACAGCTTAAAAAGAGTTATAAAAAAAACAATACTGTTAGTTGAGAGCATGCCTGCAACTATACAGAAATCAGAAAATCCCCCCCACCCCCCCACCAAAAGACGCTATGGCCCAAGCTACAGTTTTCAGTGTTACTTATGAGCACTGTCCACACAGCTCTATTTTTAGCTAGAAGCAGCAACCTCCATGCTGTGTACATTTACCCAAAGGGGCTACTGCAGGTAAGCAGGATGGATTAAGCAAAGAGCTTGTAGGGGATACAAGAGGAAGTGAAAACAGCTGGAAGGGAGCTACTTTATGGAGGCTTTTTAGTGAAAGGACACAGAGTTTGAAATGAACAGATACCAGCAATGTACAAGCTGGAAGGAGATTGTAGAAGTTGTTGTACATGGTCAGTGTCAAACAAGATAGATTAATTTGCAACAGAGTTGAATGGATTGAACATCAAGGACAAGGTGACATTCTACAGAGCCTGAGAATTAAACAGCTGCAGCAGCCAGGGTGTAAAATGACCAAGGGTGGCAGTGGCAATGGACAGAGGAAGGATGATTTTTTTGTGTGTGTAGCACTGAAACTGGTAGGCTTTTGTGATGAAGTCTATCCGTGTAAGAGGAGAGTCATAAGCTGCATCCAGGCTGCATAGCTGGGAGTGAGAAGGACAGAGCCATTGTTTGTGGTAAAGAAGAATGGGGTGAAAGGTGAGGAGGCCAATTTTAGGTATGTTGGAGACTGAACTGGCAGCAAGATGTCCACTACAATGACAGAGAAACAGATGGAGAAGGAATTCTCGCTTGATGAGGAGAAATCCAACATAAAATGAGAAATCCTGGAGTCACTACTGTAGATGTGTTTAAGCCTTGGGAGTGGAGGAAGAAGTTTAAATGTTAAATATCAATATAATAATGTAGATGTGGCCATTATTGTATAAAGGCAACACCTAGAGGCAGGACCGTCCCTAGTGGATGCAAGGCCCCACCAATCCCCCCAGCACTGGGAGGTGGCGCCAGTTGGCCCAGTGGAGGGGCAGGCCTCTGCGCCAGCTGTCCCATGATGGGGACCAAGCAAGCTGGCGAAAAGCAGCAGCCCAATTCAGCACTTCTGGTCAGCCTCCCTGCTATGCACACTGATTTCGGCTCTGTGCCCGAGCAGCCGGGAGAGAGCAGGAGGCAGTGCAGCCAGGGGGGCTAGCAATACAGACCCCGCACTGCCTCCCAGCACCTCCCCACTGCTTGAGCACAGAGCTGAAAGCAGCATGTGTGGTGGGGGCAATGCTGCTGTTCCTCTCCCCCCGCCTCCTGGCTGTAGCACGGGCCCGATCCTGCTGGCACTACATCCCACGTGGTGCTGGTCCTGATCCTGCCTTGTTGGGCCCAATCCTTCCTCCAGCCTGCCCCACAGGCCCCCAAAGCGTGAGGCCCTAGGTGGCTGCCCCTCTTGCCCTACCCTAAGGACGGCCCTGCCTATAGGCTACATTTGAGATTGGTGCTGTAGGTACACACATCACAGAATCCTCACTCCAGAAACTTCATAATCTGTGCAAAGGAAATAATGTTATCACCATTTTAAACAGAGGGATCTCAAGCACAAAGCAATTAAGTAACTTGCCAACAGCCTCATAGAAAATAACGACATGAGGTGGGTAAGTTAACATCTTTTATTGGACCAATATCTGTTGTGAAAGAAAAGCTTTCAAGCTACATATAGCTCTTCTTCAAGTAAAATCTGTGTCAATCAGGAAATTAATCCATTTGTCTCAAATACCAGCCCAGTTTCTTAATTTTAGTAAATATCTTCTCCAGTTACCAAATGGTGACAAATACTTTCATGTTTAAGCATACATATTCATTAGCAGTGTACTCATGAGTCTTATTCCGTTTGAAATCCTTTTAAAGACAGTTTTCCATTTGTGTCCTTGACAGGTCTCTAAAGTGGAGAGAACAATTGCTTTTTAAGAGGTTTTTCAATAATGTTGCTACGAAATATAGCAAAACAAGGCAGCTAATTACTTGAGTACTTTTAGGGACTGTGAGAGTCCACCGGGTCCCTTCCTGGTGCGGACTATCCACCTGGGTAGATGGGTCAGACGAATCTCAAGTCTTTGTTCCCTTCCACAGAGAGAGAGAGAGAGAGAGAGAACAACACAGTACATTCGGCCCCTTGGTGGGGCAAACCAATAGTCTATAACCCTAGGGTAGGGCAGTTTATTAATAGTCCTGGGCCCTTTAAGTAGGCTGCCTAAATAATAGGCCCTTGGGTTGGGAATAACTACAAGTCTAGGTATCAGACAGATCGTCGGTTTTGGGGTTCACGGCTCCACAGGTAGAGCTGCCTAGGGAAGAGACGAGGAGGAGGGGGACACAGGCCCAGCCAACTCCACTGTGTCCCAGCCCAGGGTCCTGATAGTGGCCGAGGATTCAGCTATTGGGTCAGTGGGGCTCTGACCGCAGCACGCTGACCCCAGTATGGGGCTCAGGCCTGGGTGCCTACCTGAGGCACAAGTGCCCTGCCTTTCCCCTTTCCCAGTAGTACCTGGTCAGCCCCTTCAGAGGAGTCTTCTGGATAACCACTCAGGGGCAAGGAGTAGAAGCCCTCCATTTCTTCCAGCAGGAGTAAGTCAGGTAGCTCCAGTGGGACCTCCATCTCCTCCAGTGGGGGTAGCTCAGAGAGCTCCACTGGGTCCTCTGCGAGGGGCAGCTCCTCCAGGTCCTGGCCCACCAGGAGGTTGATTTTCTTTGCAACAAGTGGCATTTCTTCTGAATCACAGGAAGGTGGGGTTCGGGCTGTGCCCCTGAAGCCTGCCTGGGCCTTCCGGGGAAGACTCAGAGATCCCTGACTCCCGCAGTCCTCCCAGCCTGCCAACCCCGAGGGAAGTAGGCCCCTCCTCAGGGGCATCTGCCACGGGAGGCCCAAGCCAGCCGTCCTGGTACTAGGATGGAGACCAGCGGGTAGGCAGGTGCTTCCTTGGCCTGAGGGATGACTGGGGCTGAGCAGCTGGGAGACAGCCATCCTTCCTCTTCAGCCTGAACTGAGCTCCCTGGCCTTGCTCTTATACTTCCTGTCCCACTCCTTGAGCTCTGCTTTGACAGACAGATGCCCGGTGGGCATGATGCCTTTCCTGGAGGAGGCCATGTTTCCCCTTTACAGAGACTATAAACAATGATGCCAAAACAGATCATCATTTCTGAAGCAGCCTCAATCACAAGAACTCATGTGGGTAGAAATCTTATCCTGGGTTTCCTGACAGCATTTGACTCACATTGATAATCTCAGTCAATGCGAGTCAGAGGCTCAGAGACCATACTCAGCTAATTGAGTTCATGTGCTGTGACTTTTTCTGAGTCCATCCTTTAAGTGTTTTCCACCTTTTTGCCAAGCTCTCCTTACAGATTCTAATAGTGCAGAACTGAACTACAGCAAAAACACAGAACCCTGGACTGAGATAAAAGGAAGTGCAATTATTGTTGAAGTGGCGTCATCCTCAGGCTATAACACTTGCAAAACATATCCAGATAGATCAGCCCATGCATTACAAGTATATAGACCTACACTGTAGATGTGCAAAATATTCCTTCAGCTACAGTTGACTGGCCATCAATATATGGAATTGTTTTGTACTTGTACAGATACTGTAAACTATAGAGCCTTCTGATTCTGCATAGGTTCAGATCATGGCTATATCTAGGGAACTAGATTTCTTAAGAGCATCTGCAAAAAAGCCATTCATGTATCTGCACATACAGGTGCCCAACACACATAGACAATCATAGCTGCAAAACATACAAAACTGTTTTCTATGCAACTTCCAACCTGCACACTTTTGAGAGATTTGCGTGCCCAGCCTCAGGCACATGCAGAAATGCATGCATTTTTAAGTGATGTTCTTTTACCTACATAACTATCTAGCCTCATAACCTGATTTATCACTCATTACAACAGAGTCCTGGGGCCTGAAAAGGTAATGGGATATAGGTACAAAATCTTTCCAAATCTCAGTTTGACCTATAATTTTATATAGTAGGTTATTAAATATATTACATTGGTGCCTATATTGTCCAGCCAAACTCAGGATCTCAGTGTGCTAGATGCTGTACAAACAGACATTAAGAGACAGACCCTGACTAAAAGGGGTTACAATTTAAACAGACAAGATAGAGACTGTAAGGGTAAAACAACTGAAGATTTATCCAAAATCATAGAAGGGATCAGTATCATAGCCAGGAATGACCCAGGTTTCCTGAGATCCAGTTCAGTGCCCCATCCATTGGATCACACTATCTGTAAGGTATGTCTACACTTCCTGCTGAAGGATACAACTACATTAGCTCTGACTGAGCTTCTGAAGTAAGAAAATTGATCCAAAGGGGTAGCTGTGTTAATCTAGTTCAGTAAAACAAACAAACAAGGAGTCCTGTGGCACTTAAAGACTAACAAATTTATTTTTTGTATAAGCTTTTGTGCGAGACAATCCCACTTCATCACATGCTTCAAAGCTTCCCAACTCCTTGTTTGTTTGTTTGAAGAAAACTGAAGCATAGCCACAGCATGACATCAGGTGCTAGTAATGTGAAATATAAAACATCGCATCTTGGATAAACCACATACTTGGGGTGGGGCTAGTCACACTCAGTACTGCAGTAAACTCTATTATGGCAAGTTAGCTCTGACTGAGCTACTGCAAGCATGGATCCTTCAGCTGTAATTCACACCTCCACCTCCAAGTTAGGTGATGCAAATTCTACCATTTCAGCCTATGGCTCCTTTGCAATTGCCATTTTAAAAAACACATTGACTTTTTAGGAACATACTCAGTGTTCGACTTTGAAATGCAACTGTAAAAATAGCTACAGAGTGTTCACTGTTTGTCTTTTCAGCAGTTTCCACAGCAAATTTGCTCATTTTACAGTAAATGGATGATTTCATTGGCTGCCAGCCCTGCAAATTCTGAGAGCCAACATATTTTCTTTCTGGTTCATACATCATCATCATTAGTAAGGCATCAGCATAGATCTGCTAACTTGCTTCCAGTTATATGGAAAATTAGGTCTCACCTGCCCAAAAGTAACCCAGCTGAGTATGGTGTAATATAGGTATAAATGAGGACTAAGCTGGCCACACGATATTACAACTGGACATCAGTTAGCATTTCTGTGCTGATGCATGTCATGCACCTCACACTGATCACTGAACTAGCTCTGCAGCGATAAACCGTTACAAAGTTTAGGCTAGACCATTCTCTCCGCAGCTGTATATAGAGGATACCAGATCACCCAAGTCCTATGCAAAAGGAAGAATTTGTTCATCATCCCCTCCCTCGAACTTTTCAGGATCCATATATGCAGAGAAGACAAGGCCAGAGAGGCTGTTCTTTTTCACCCTCCCTCCAGCAGCCAGTGATAAAAGTGCTACAATAGTAGTATAGACTGGCTGTATTAACTTTTTAGCAGAGCTCTCTTTGTGTTGGGGAACTCTCTTTAAGAGCAGTCCAATAGCATAAGAGGGGTATGAAGAGCTGACAAGGAACTGCAGAGTCCTGGCACAGATGGCCCTCTGCATGCACAGTAACCCTTGAGATCTATATAGCTGTTAAGGGATACCTGGGACCAGATGCAGTTAAATCTGTAAGTCAGTTAAAACCCTCTAGGCTGAGTTCAGGAACATAGGAAGGAGGAAACCTCCGGGGAGTTTCCTCCAAAGTGTATGCAAAGGTGGGGAGGAGGAGAGAGTTCTCACATAGGGCACTGAAGTCAGCAAATAGGCCTCTGAATCGAAAGCAGTCCCATCTGTCTACCTGAACTCTTATACTGCATCCACTTGCATGATATCAGAAGACCTGCTGACACTGGGTTAATAGAAATAGAATATTCTAACAGTAGTTCTTCAGCACAGAGCCATACTTTAAAGAAATCCCTGCAGTTTGCTAGGACTTTACCCAGAATTAGTATTTCATTCTCTAGTACACGTGTGCTGCAATCCAGGAGACAGTTACTTCATCAATTGACTAGTATTTTATATTACTGACTCCAAGCACCCCAAAATCATGAATCATGCCCCCAATCTCTGATTAAAAGTATTTCATGCTTTGAAGTCAAATAAATTGGTTTATTTTCCTTATGGAGTCTCAGCCTCTAAAATTCACTTGCTTCACCTTTTCAAGCTTTTCTCTGCAGGTGTAAAATCTAGAATCTTAGCTTTTGTTTTTCTTTTTGTTTTCCCTTTTTTTTTTTTAAGTGAGATTCTCACATGCTCCCTCAACTGCAGCAACTGGGACTTTAAGGAAAACACTGAATATTGCAAGATTCATGATTTCGTCACAGTGCTGTCTGGCACTGGCAACATCAAATCAACTCTTTTAAAAAGTATACTTCCTAGGATGGTATAATTCATAAAGAAAGTGCTGGTGCTGGTAGGTTCATTAAAATACTCCAGAGTTCCTCAGATTATAGGAAGTGATGAGTCACTTTATTTTTCACTTTAGTTTTAACTAGCTTTGCTCATGTCCTGCACAGTACGTGCTTTGTGATCTACACTAACAAGAGGGAACACACACACATGCAAACATTACCAACACTGCTGCTAACTCTCGTCTCCTGTGTGGCTTTTTGGCTTCACCCCTTAAATTCACCAGTCATGTTCCAAATGCAGGAGATCCTTAAACAAGCTCTTAAATCTGAATCAATATTCCATGGTCTGACATGCCTCCTCTAATCCAAAGCAGCAACCACCTCTTTCCAAATCAGCTACACAATCTAAGGATTGGAGACTGACTACTTTCTCTAGAAAATGAACCGCTGATGCTAGAGAGAGCCTTTACAATGATTAATCAAGCTCTTTCATGTACCTACTTCAGAGACTGCATTTCACATACCAAATTGCTTGTCTATATCTAGTTTCAGTCAGGCTTACTGTTAAACCCAAGCAGCTTTTTCTTCACCAAGAAATATGAGTTACAGACTTGTCTACAAGCCCTCTATCACCATAAAGATGAGCTTACAAGCAATGTTCCCTCTAATTACTCATTGACTGTGTGCGCAATGTCTTTGTGTGCGCAAAAACATTTCTTTGTGAGCACCAATATTAGCACTATTGAATTTTTTTGTGAGCACTTTATTTTGTTGTGTGCACAGGTTCATGACCTGTGTGCGTGTGCACACATGCACAGCTTAGAGGGACAGTGCTTACAAGGGTTTGAAAAATGTTGATAGACCCAATCTGTTTGCTTAATGCAACTACATAACTAACAAAGCACAGCAAGACCATATGGGATGCAGGGGGACAGGGGATGAGAAGATCAGTTTATGCAAGATTATTTCAGTCTTCTTTTTAAAATTACTTCCTGTTGAAATGATCAGCCTTGTGACTACATCAACATTGGCTTTCCCCTCTTCAGTGCACCTGATGAACAACTGTGATCTGTGATGAACGACATCAGCTGAAGACAACAGTTGATTCAGCAGAGTCTTTGATAGAGATAAGGACCAAGTTTGAATGGAAAGTACAGTGAGGTGTGTAAATGATTGATGAAGAAAACAAGCTGCTAATAAAATGAAAATAAGACTTAAAAGAAATATTTTCAAAAATATTTAATTTGTTTAAATCCTGAGTTTTTGTCCTGTAACATGTTTTAAGTTGAATAGATTTTGAGAAGGGCCATATTGTCAGATTGAACTTCCAGGGATGGGTTGAGTAGTTACTAGAACCATACAACCAATTCTCCTGTGTGTAGCTAAGAGAGTTCTTGTAATAAATTCAGCTTACCTCAAACCATCATGAGGTTGCAGTCATCCTTTAGTTTATAGCTCCCTTATATTCTATGGTCCCCTTTCTTTTGTCTGAATGCTCAGGTGATTTAGTTCTCTGTCCAAAACAACAGAACCTCCTTTTGGGTCAAAGAAAGAAACTTCATTCAAAACTGAACAGAACTTCATTTTCAGAGGACATGTCTGTCTTTCTTGACTATCATGTTAATGCAGCTTCTCGCACCTCCTTGAGCTAAATCCTTCTCCTTCATTGCAAGGAAATAAAGATCTTCTTTCAACTCTTTAGGGAAATTGAGGCCTCAGACCCACTCCAGGCCAAAGAGTCCTTCTTCTGATCCTCAGAGGGATAACAAGCATTTTTCTCTCAGGGCAGGGCTCACTCCCCTTAGGTCCTAAGGTTCAAACATATATTTCATTAGGCTTCTTTCACAGCCCTTTGGCAAAGAGTGTCATAAGCAATTCCATATTTTTCAGTCCAAACACCAGCATTTCCTTAAGATTCTGTCCCCAACCTTTTGGCTGAATGGCTAGACTGCTTCCTAGCCTCTTCCAAGCTCTCTGAGGACCTCTGCCTGGACAGTCTCCACAGCTTTTGCTACGATTCCCTTTATCTCCCCCCTCCCAGGCCTCTTCCATAGACTGTCCAGGGGTTAAAGTGGGCCAGAATGGCCTGGAACACCATGCTGGGGCCACTATTTTTAGGGGCTGAGTGTTCTGGGCCCCCTAAAAATAGTGGGAGCCGGAACACAGCGTTCCAGTTCCATTTTCTGTTTTAGGGGCCCGAACGCTGTGCCACTAAAAATAGCAGGCCCTGGAACAGCATTCCCCTGCATTCTGGCAGGCAGGGGAGGGGGGTGGCCTCCCCTGTGCATGCTCAGGCTGCACAGTTTCCCAGACCAGTGCGCTACCGATGAGTACTGGGGCACCTGGCTGACAATGGGGGGGGGTTGGGGTGCCTGAGCTGGGGGTGGGTATTGGGGGGGCAGGGGGTGGGTTTTGGGAGTGCATATTGGGGCTGGGGTGGATTTTGGGGACAGGGGAGTGAGTAGTGGGGGTCGGTATTGGGGACTGGGGGTAGATTTTGTGGAAGTGGAACGGATATTGGGGGAAGTAGTGCAGTGGGGGCAGGAGCTGGGGTGGGGTGGCTGGTGTTCGGGGGCAGAAGCTGGGGTGCAGGAGGGGGGCCCACCCATGCGGGAAGGAGGACCCACCCAATTAGAAGGGTTCCGGGGCCCACCAAATTAAGCTTTAAACCCTGAGACAGTCCTGGAGAAACTCCTAAGCAAACCTCGTTTTCAGGGGCTGTGAACCACAAGCAGCTCCTTTACAGCCTTGTACCACATGATCCCATGCAATCACCTGACCCCTCTAGAGGCCACTGCGCCTGGCTTCCACCTTTATTTACCCAAAACATAGAACAGAGGTGGGCTGAACAGACCTGTGCTCAAATCTGAAAGATAACCCCCTTTGTAACAGGGATGTATGGCAATCTGTCATCACTCCTCCTATTTCCCCTCTCTCACCTTCTACTCTTTTGCTTCATTTGGCTTCCAGAAAAACAGTACTATTTCAGATAACTAGACTACAAGGCACAAGGAGGGAGTGGAAGGAAAAGGGTCTATGCACCTATCCAGGAGCTTTTTGCATTCACACATCCACACAGGGACCCAAAACTATTAAGCCCAACTCTCAACAGTATCATTTTAAGGGAGTTATCATGTTGTTAACAAAATGAAATTACCGAGGCAATGAATATTTTGCATCTTTGATTTTGACAGTTTAGATAACTGAGAAGTAAAGAGTAAGAAAATACAAGGGCCAAATCCTCAGGAGGTGTTAATTAGCATCACTCCATTGACTTAACTGGACCTGAGTTGTATTACAGTGCCTGAGGACCTAACCCACAGCCATTATAAAAAAAATATTAAATAATAAAGGGAGGGGGGGCAAATGGCAAATATCAGTGTCAAAAAAAATAATTTGAGTCAGTTTTGTAAGATCTGATGACTGAAGATGTTGTAAAGCAGGATTTGCTTAGAAACAGCCCATCTGGATTTATGTCAATGAAGTCTTGTACAACAAACATGCTGGAGTGATTAAAAGATGTTACTGAAATCTAAATCTCTAATCCAGGTCTTCATCATCTTGCATCTTGACTACTGCAACCTCCTCTTCTCTGCCCTTGACAAATGCCATTTTCTCCACTTTGAAACTACTCAAAATTCTATCACTAAAATAATCCTCTTGGCTCAACACTCCTATTATCTCATCATCCTCTGCATCTCTCCACTTGCTCTAACATCAAACACCAACTTTACTTTTATGGGCTTAGCCTGTTCTACCTAACAAATCATGCCATTGAATAATCAGCTTCCACCTCCATTCTGCCAGCGATTTCATCATTTATTAGTCTATGTTTGCTTCATGTACCCTTTTGCTTTCTCTCATTCCTCCCTGCATGGGATAAACTCCCATGAAAATACAAATCCACTATATTTTCCTCCTTCATATTTTTTTAAACTTAACCTTTATCATGATACCTAAAAACAGCGAATAACTGTACTAACCATAACCATTTCACTGTCACCTTCTCCTTTCCACCTCCACATGGCTTGTTTTTCTTTTTCACTTTTTATTTCTTTTCATATACTCAGATTGTAACTTTTTTGGGAAGGGACTGTTTTCATTCCTCTCTAGCTCTAACCTTCAAGCCTACCAATATATGACACAGACTTCAATATGTGACAAATTACCAAAATGTAGAACATGTGGGGTTTGTGACATGTTGAGCACGTCTACACAGCACTTTTATTTCAAAATAACACTCATTATTTCAAAATAAAAGAAATTAGGTCTACGTGACGTTTTCTTATTTCAAAAGGACGGACCTCATCCTTTCGAAATAAGAATCGTCATTTCAAAAAAGTAAAACCTGCCACCCTCAAAACGGCTGTTATTTCGGAAAGGATATTTCGAAATAAAGCTGTTCTTTCGAAACAACACTGTGTAGACCTGTTGTTTCGAAAGAGCTGTTTTGAAAGAACAGGTCCAAACGGCTTTATTTCGAAATATCCCTTCCGAAATAACAGCTATTGGGATTGCAGGCTTTCCCTTAATTTGAATTAACATTTTGTTAATTCGAATTAACTTATTTCGAAATAAGGATTTTATTTTGAAATAACTCATTTTGAAATCCTTATTTCGAAATAACCATGTGTGTGTAGACATAGCCGTTGTGTCACAGTTAACAAATTATGATTTTTTTTTTAAGTATACGGATATTTTCTCATTGTGTCAGTTCAATAAAACAGGCTTGCTATAGGCTAGCTGGTTCTGCATATCTGACATTTTATTGCCTTGCAAGCTGGCCTCCAGTTAGACAAGAAAGGGTGTGTATGTGTGTGTGTGTGTGTGTGTATTTGTTTCAAGGATTAAAGGCCACTAAATTTGTGTTAGAACTTAAAGAAGGGTTTCTTAGTTTCATGCCAGCTGAATCTGTTGACGTACAAACCATGCCATGTGTATGACTATATAGCTTTACATTTAGAAATGCTTGTGAGGGGTTTGCTCAATGGGAACATTGTATAATGGATTACAATAATAGTAGAAATAAAATTATGTAGAATGCAAATTATAGTGTGACATCAGCAAACCAGATGCCATCTCTTGCCCAAGCCTCAATGAACGCTTAAAAAAGAATACCTGGAAACCACTATTCCTTACCTGTGTGTTAGCATTATCAGAATAAATATTGGATGTAAAAATGTATCATAATGTATTTAGTGTTTAAAATTCATGAAAAGCAGGAGGGATGTTGCATGTACTGTTTTCACTTACCTGTATCCAGTTATAATGTAATACCAAATATTTGCATTGTACATACTCCTGTAACTAAGTAGCCCATCAAATGAGAAGAGAATCTTGTGTAATGCAAATAAAGATCTTTAATTGGAGATTGCTAATTCCTGCATGTGGAAAGCAAATGGTCATTGAGTGTGAGATCCTAGATGGAAGACATTGTTAAGTGAATTCCTCTCTCTCTCTCCATGAAGAAGGGACTGACATGGGAACTGTTGATATCAGCTTGGTTTCTGTGAGAAGCTAAATATATGGATACAAGGAAAAATTCTTTATCCCTGGACTGTTTTGATATTAACAGGACAGACTAACTGAATGATAAAATCCCCAGAGCTATATGAGTTGGCTCTGGAAAATGTTAGGGAAACTTTCTACATCTTTTCTGCCTTTTCAAATTATAGACTGATTCACCTGTATATACAGTCGGGACCTGTTTATGTGCGGGTGTTGGGGGACAAGCCCCCAGCGACCACGTGTAAACCGGCCCGCGTGTAAACAGGACCGGAAGGTCGCTGGCCCGGGATCCAGGGCTGGGCTGGTGGCAGCAGGCGCCTGAAGCTGGCTCGGACCCCAGCACAGAAGCGGGGCTGGGAAGCGGGGCCTGGGCCGGTACCCAGGGTCTGTCTCCGTGGTAGCGATGCTCCTGGTCCCATTTACGCAATGCATGTTAACAGGACCCACGGGTTAATTTAGGGCCTTTGGGGGACATCCCGTTACCACGCATTAACTGGTTCCACTCGCAAACCAGTCCTGCGGTAACGGGTCCCCACTGTATATATAAAAAGGGAGTCTGGTGGCATTTTTATGGACTAACAAATTTATTTATCACATGAGCTTTTGTGGGAGAAAATCTCACTTTGACAGACACTTTGAAGATGGGGAACTTACCAGATTGGAGGAAAATAAATGCAGAGAAGTGTAAATCATAGAATCAGGTCAGACTATTATAGCAAATCAAAGCAGTTGTTAAGATTCAAACACTGTGGAACAGCACACAGAGGAAGATAAGGTCAAAGCACTTCTTGTAATGGGAAAAGAATCTGTAGTTCTTATTCAGTCCTGAATTCACAGAATCAAATTTGCATATGAATACCAATGCTACAATTTCTCTTCGAAGCTTTGCTTTGCTATCCATTTGTTAAAAAAAACAGAACACCACTAGTCATCACCTACAACCCCAAAGTCAAACCCCTACAGCCTATAGCCTAGTATTCAACATGATCTCTCACTCTCAAGCCTGGGGCATCAGACCTCTCGTCGTTTGCAGACAGTCTACCAACCTTAAACAGATACTCACTAGCATCTACAGATCTAACAAAAGAAACATTAAAGCAGGCACATACCACTGCGACAAGCCACATTGCCAACTTTGCCCACATATCTACACAAAAGCCACCATCATAAGACATAATCAAGCCAGCTACTCCATCAACGGCTCATTCACCAGCTCATCCACCAGTGTGATTTATGCTATCAGTTGACAGATCTGCCTCCACATTGGACAAACTAGACAGTCTATGTGCAATAGAATAAATGGACACAAATCAGAGATAAGTAACCACAACATTCAAAAACCAATAAAGAAACACTTCAATCTTCCTGCTCACTCCACTGATGATTTGTTAATAGCTGTGCTCAAACAAATGGATAACAAGTTGAATATATGTAATTACTTGCTTTAACCTCTCAATGACTCCCCTTCCTTTTACTCAGCTAACAATCCTTTATTAAATTTACTATGGGATTGGCTACCAGCATTGTCTTTAGTGTGAGATCTGGGGTACAAATTGACCTGGATGAGAGACTGGTCTCTTGGGACTGGATGTAACAACACTATTTTATGATTTTTGTTGTAAGTGACCACTTATCACATAGTTTATCTTGCCACCGAGGCAAGATGTATTGGAGCGTCTCAAGGCACTATGTGTGATTCCATTGTAGGACTATTGTAGTCCTTTGGGAGTCTACATTCGTTACTGAGTTAGTGAAACCTAATTATAGAACATACTACCAGTTTTGGGTGTCTGTCTGCTTTTAACAGTCTGTTGTGAGGTAGGCATTCCTGTTTGTGAGCCACTTCAGACAGCATGACAGTTACATTTCCCCATGTACCATATAATCACACTGTCGATTCTTGAAGCTTCTGATATTCATCATCCGTGACTATTATTCATGGGCAGAACCACTTTGATGAGGCAAACAGAATTTATCTTCTGTGATATACTTCACTTGACAAATGAAATAGAGGAAACAAATTCTGAGCGCACAGCAAATAGCTCAAATCAACTGAAGCAAGAAGGAGACAGTCGCATTGTGCAGTGCATTCTAAACACTTGTGCTGGCAAAAAATAGTTAAAATAATAGTGATGATTCTTTTCAAATACACGGGAATTATTTGCTAATTTAAAGCTAAATTGGGGATATGTCCCCAGTAAACTATATCTGCACATAGCCTGTTGCAAAATTTCAATACTTACCCTCATAGATCCAGTTTTTGTTTGCTTTGGGGCAGTGGTTTAGGAGTACACTTGTATGGGGGCTATTCAAAATTTTGCCTCTTTAGTCTCTGGAAAAGATTTTGAAAGGCACAAGGGGAATGAGATGCCCAATATCCATGGACTTCCAGTGGGAGGTAAACAACAAATTGCTTCTAAAAATTCCTCTCACAGAGTCTAAGGTGTGGGGTACTCATAATTTTATCAGCATCCTTAGACATGCAAAAGAAGGATGTGACTGGATGTGGTAAGGGCATTATCATTACCTTATCTTTCTTCCAAGCAGCAGGCTTTCCAGAACTGGTACTGGGGGAAATGCAGAACGCATGGCTGCACCTCTAATGATTGGGCGAAGTAGTTTGGGATGAGGTTGTCATGTATTATAGGTTGTAGTAATAAGCCATAAATCCACTGTCTCTGTTCAATCCATGATTTTTTGTGTCTAGCGAAGTTATTAATTGTAGCTCCTGGGCTTGTCTTTTGGAAATGTTATACAGCTTTCCCTTGCAGATGAGGACTGATAAATCAACTATAGAGTGATCACTTTGTGAAAAGTGTTCATCCACAGGTAGGGTGACCAGCTAGCAAGTGGTGAGAATTTGGGAGGTAATAAGTCACCTATATCAGAAAAAGCCTCAAATATTGGGTCTGTCCCAATAAAATCAGGACATTTAGTCATTCTACCCACATGTGATATAGTGTTTTTGTCTTTTAACATTTTCCTGTGTGAGTTCATTTCTAAAGCTAGAGTTTTCTCATTTCAAAGTTGAAAAAAGAAGTAACTGGAGAGCAAAGATAAAATTTGCAGCTGGTAAGACAGAATGGTTAAGTATGACATGGTGTCAACATTACAAAACATTACAGTCAAATAAATCCACTTTGGCAGAAGCTCATATAAAATACACACAAAAAAAGTTTAAAGTTCAGTTAATGAAGTTGCATCCACTCCCATCAGGGCTGAAAATGTCTGTTCAACCCATTAAGTTTATTGGGATGTGTATGGCTGAGAACATCTGGTAATTATCCTAAGCACTGCATTTTCTGAACACTAGACTTACAGTAGCTTTTCATTGTTAATTAAACTGTTTCAGCACAAACGTAGGTATCAACACTTTATAAGCACTTAAACACAGCAGCATCAAAACATAGTTTCAGTCTATAAGCAGAGCTGCATAGCCTCCTAAGGTACACTTTTGGCACGATTTCTAAATAGCACTGAAACTACTTTGGAATCCTGTGTAATGGCTTAATTACCTAAATATGCATGTCCAAACATTTTATTGCTCACCCACTTTTTACTGGACATTGGTTTACAAAGCAGTCTCAAGTATAGATGGGAAATATTAGGTGTTCAAGTTTTTGTCAGTTCTCTGGAATTCTTTTTCCAGTGTATACATATCCTGTTGCAAAGCTTTGTTCAAATGACTCCATCAATCACCTTGAAAAGATACACTGGCACAGTTCATAGTTCCAAAGTGTGAGTTCTTTCCACTTTCCTGTTCGTTTGCCAAGGCTCTATGTTCTTTTTCTATTTGCTTTTAAAAATTCTGTTGTGCTCATTGTTTTAAGAAAAGAAAATGAAGGAAAAGAAAGACAGGTGCTCAGGCTTAGGCATCTGAAATGGAACAAACATAGATTCTCACACCACATCCCCTTTTGCTTGGCCATGTCCCACAAAATTGTGGCTTCTATGAGGAGTGGTGCTGAACAAATATGCCTAATCTATGCCATTTTAAGTTTCTCCTGTGGCCAGAAAATTCCCAGCTGTCTAGACCTTCATGATTTACTTTCCTGTTTTGCCAATGGCACAGTGCAAGGGGGTACAGCCCAATGGAGAATCAAATCCTTTTGTCTGTGTCCAAGTACAATACTATTTATACCCAGCACAGCAACTTGTAGGGCTGCCAGCAGTCCCTTATTACAAAGGGCATCCCTTCTTTTTTCATCTCTATGCAATAAGATCTGGCATTGCTGAGTGCATCAAAAAGCATCGAGACATACCACTGGTGAATGTTGGTGAGTACTACTTATTATTAATAATAGTGATAATGATAATGATAATATTGGGAACAAGAGTGGGGCTAGGGTGCTAAGAAAACAGTCTCATTTTTTTTAAATTCAGTATCAAATTAGGTGCTTCTAATAATTATTGGTGGCTCAAGACTTTTTTCTTATTACAAATTATTGTGGGGGGGGTCCTGATTTCTCCAGTATTGATAAGTGTTTGCCAATAGCTGGTATGAACAATCTTTAGTTTACAATTGATCTCAAGCTGTTCCCTTCGCCTAGTCATTATTTATAGTATGTGATTGGTCACTTATGAGAATTGGAATTGTTTCTTTTCCATGTTTGGATGACAAACTTAAAATTAAATTAATAGATTTTGAAGCCAAGGTACCATTGTGATCACATAGTGTGATCTTCTGTATATCGCAGGCCATAGAACTTGCTGTGAATCATGAATCTCTCAATACCAACTGGCAAGAGAATTACAAGAATATCCTGATAATGGTACCTACATTCTGGTACACCAGAGAATATCATGTCAACCCTGAAATGAAAGCTGTTCAGTAATACTATTATTTATGAAATGTATGTACAGATGCTATGTAAGGAGTTATGTCTATATATTGAAAGGCTGTGCATAGGCAGAGTTGACAAACTGGTTTTCTGCTGGATGAAAGAAGTTGCTTTGCCTATCTCTCCATTGGAATATAAATTAATCTTTGTAAGCTACCACAATGAAATCTCCATTTACATATGAAATGAACAGGGGTGCGTGAAACGAACAGGAAGGATAAGCAATGAGGAATTTTAATGTCCCCAAAGGGAGACAATGAACTGTGGGGATATAAGCAGAAGGCAAGGAATGCACCTAGGAAGTAACTGGGAAGTACAATTACGTTCATGAAAATTGAATCACAATCCATCTGGGTTGGAAATGCTTCAAAGGACATTTGGATGAGAGAAGCTTCTTTGGACAGAAGGTTAACCTGTTGAGTCTCTAGAAATGAAGTTGTGATTTTATTGTTTTGTTTCCATGATCTACTTATTTTCAATTTAATTTTGAATTTTTGATAATCAACTTGCCATTGTTTTCACTGTGAATATATTTCAGTGCTGCAATATTATACAATGATCTGATCTTGAGTTGAATCATATAGCTAGTGTGCATACTGTTTCCCTGTGGATAGCAAACTTGGTATTACTGAGTGGTCAGTAGATAAAGGACAGGAAACTACAGTGAAACACTTCAAAGGGGCTCAGGGACTGATAGCTGTCTTCAAAGGTGAAGTAAGGGCGGGATAGCTAAAAGGAGATTGTTTGGATAGCTAACAGAGTGGAAATTTCAGTGAGCTGACTCACAATTAGGTAAGCAGCAACCAGTCTCTCAGGTTGCAAGGAAGTAAGAAGGTGACTCATAGTCCTGATACCCACAAAACTGTCAGATTTCCCCATCATAACTCCTAGAGCTGATCTTTTAGAGAAACATCCAATCATGATGTAACAATGGCCAGTGATGGAGAATTCACTGCAACCCTTAGTAAATTGATTAATGATTAATTAACCCCACCACTTAAAATCCAGAGGGGTAGCTATGTTAGTCTAGTTCAGTAAAACAAACAAACAAGCAGTCCTGTAGCACCTAAAGACTAACAAATTTATTTGTTGCATGAGCTTTTGTGGGGGAAAATCCCACTTCATCAAACAAAGTAGAATTTTCTCCCATGAAAGCTCATGCAAAAAAAAATTTGTTAGTCTTTAAGTGCCACAGGACTCCTTGTTTGTTTGTTTTACCAATTAAAATGTAGGCCTTATTTTCAGCCTGAAGTTTCAGCTTCAGTTTCCAGCCATTGCATTGTGTTACTTTTTTCTTCTCTATTGAAAAACCTGTTGTCAAATATTTGTTCCCTTTGTGAGTATATATGGACTGAAAACAAGTCACTCTTTAACCATTTTGTTAATCTGAGTATATTGACAGGGGTTAAAGTATAATTTAGGGGGTCCCAGAATCCTCCTAAATTTCCAGGCCCCCCTCATTAGGTTCGGGGGCAGGGGTACCCCTCACACTGGTCTGGCCCCTCCTCATATACCCCAGCTACTGCCCCCAAAATCCGTTCCCAAAATCCACCCCAGCTCCCAATACCCACCCCCAAAATCCACCTCTTACCCCCAATACCCAGCTCCAGCCCTCAATATCCATTCCCCTGTCCAATGTTCCCCAGCCCCCAATACCCACCCCCAAAATCCACCTTAGCCCCCAATACTCACCCCCTGTCCCCAATATCCACCAAGCTCCCAATACCCACCCCCAAAATCCACCACAACCCCCAATACCCACCCACCCCTAATATTCCTCCAGCCCCAGCCCCCAAATTCCACCCCCTTACCCCCAATAGCCACCTCTAACACGAGCCAGGCTGCCCCAGCACTTATCAGCAGCTGCACACTGGGCCAGGAGACAATGCCTCTTGCAGGCTGTGCTTAGAGGATTCTGCCCCCAAATGCAGCCTGTGCCTGTGTGGGGGAGCTGGGCACGCCCCCCCCCACTCTCCCTTGCCTGCTAGAAAGCAGGAGAATGGTGTCCTGGGGCCTGCTATTTTTAGGGGCTTAGCCTTTGGGCCCCTAAAAGGAGAAAAAGGAACCAGAACACTGCGTTCTGGGGCCCACTATTTTTAAATGGTGGGCCCTGGAACACAGCGTTTTGGCTCCATTTTCTATTTTTAGCGGGCATGGAATGCTGAGCCCCTAAAAATAGTGGGCCCCAGAACAGCAATCCAGCGTATTTAACCGCTGTATAAATAGCTGCTTGAATCTATCTCCATAACATATGTATTCTAATCCTTTAATAATTCTTCTGG
Source organism: Podocnemis expansa (assembly GCA_007922195.1). Classification (NCBI taxonomy): domain Eukaryota; kingdom Metazoa; phylum Chordata; order Testudines; family Podocnemididae; genus Podocnemis; species Podocnemis expansa. Next base: position 119,104,794 of record ML681963.1, read on the forward strand.
CTCTACTTCGTCTTGCATCTTGTCAATTTCCAAAGGGATAGCTGTTAGTCTAGTCCAGCAAAAAACCCAAGAAGTCGTGTAGCACTTTAAGACTAACAGATTTATTTTTTGCATGAGCTTTCATGGGAGAAAATCCCACTTCATCAGATGCTTCGAAGATGGGTGAACTTACAGAAAAGAACCCATAGTCTCAATTCAGTCCTGCTTTCACAGAATTTAGCTTGCATATTAATTCGAGTTCAGCTGTTTCTCTTTGAAGTCTTGATGTCCCATTGTGGCTGGGACATCAAGACTTCAAAGAGAAACAGCTATGGGTTCTTTTCCCATTACAAAAGGTAATTTGACTTCAGGCTTCCCATGGTTTGAATCTAACAACTGCTCAGATTTGCTGTTACTGTATGACCTGATCCTATGTTTTACACTCCCTTGCATTTATTTTCATTCCATTCTGTAAATTCACCCATCTTCAAAGCATCTGATGAAGTGGGATTTTCTCCCACGAAAGCTCATGCGAAAAATAAATCTGTTAATCTTAGTCTGTTAGTCATGACTCCTTGTTTTTTTCTTCTTTTTCTGTCTCTAATTTACCCATATCCTTTTCGAATTGTGGACATCAGAAACAGAAACAGTAGTCCAGCAGCAGTTGTACAAGTCCAAAATAAAGTAGCAAAATATCCTCTTCACACCTACCAAAAATCCCTGTGTTTATGCATCCAATCATTGCATTAGCCCTTTTCAATAGAGTATCTCACTGGGAGCCTCAGTTCAGCTCATTACCTACCATGAACCTTTTTCAGAGACAGAGGTTAAAGTAAGCCTGAACATGCCAGAACGGCATTCCGGTACCCACTATTTGTAGGGGATCAGTGTTCTGGGCCCCCTAAAAAGAGAAAATGGAGTTGGAATGCTGTGTTCTGGAGCCCACCCTTTAAAAATAGTGGGCACTGGAATGCACTGTTCTGGCTCCATTTTCTATTTTAGTGGCCCACTGAATGCAGAGCCCCTAAAAATAGTAGGTCCCAGAATGCCATCCTGGAGCATTCTGGCAGGGCAGAGAGCTGCATGGGGCTGGGAGATCTTAAATCTCCCACCCTGATTCTGCTCTGGCTGAGCATGCTTATAGCCTCTGAGCATGCTCAGGCAGAGCAGGCTCCAGGTGGGGGCCTCTGCCCGGGGTGGGCCGCTCCACACGGCAACCAGGTAAGGGAGCCCTGGGGTGAGAGGTTAGGGACAGGTGAGCTGGCCCAGTGGGGAGAGTGTGTGGGGGAGGGAATTGGCCTGGAACAGCACGGGAAGATGGCTCAGCATGTGGGGTGTTGGGGAAGTGTTGGGGGACCAGAGGTGAGACAGGGGATTTGGGAGGTGTTTGGGGAATGTTCAGGGAACCAGTGGTGAGATGGGGGCCATGGGCATTAGCTGAGGTGGGAGAGCAGTAGCTGGGGTGGGGGGTAGGCATTCGGGAGGCAATAGCTGGTGTGGGTGAAGGGGGCCTAGACCCACGGGAAGGGGGCTGGGCCTGCAGAAAGGGGGCCCAAACCTGTAGAAAGGGGGTCCAGACCTGCATGAGGGGGGCCCAGAAATTTAGGAGGGTTCTGGGGCCCACTAAATTATACTTTTACCCCTGTTCAGTGACACAGCTTCCTTGGATAGTGTACATATCTTTCTTTCTTCTTGTACATACTAACAATTAGTTACATTAAGAAGCATATAGGCTGCTTATGCCCAGTTTACCAAGTCACCAAATTTCTCTGAGCTAGTCACTTGTCCTCTTCATTATTTACAGCCTCACAATTTTTTTTTTTTGGTCTTCTCTGACCTAGATCAGTGAAGATTTTATGTTTAGTTCTAGGCAGGGCCATCCTTAGGGTAGGGTGAAAGGAGAAGCCACGCAGGGCCCCATGCTTTGGGCGGCCCCACAGGGCTGCATCATTGTCCCCTCCATGCAAGGGACTGGGCGAGCCAGCCAAAAGTGGTAGCCTGGCTCACAGAGTTGGTTCTACTGTGAGGCTGGAGGAGTGGGGTGAAAGTTACTTAAGGCAGTAGATCAGGGTTGCAATAAAGGTGAGTCATCAGGACTAATAATGAGGTGCTAATTGTTGTTCAAACAACCTCTATGCCTCCTCTCTGAGTCAGTATCTCTTTGGGCTTCACTCATTGGGTATGTCTACACTGTGTGTTTAAGTCAACTTAAGGGTCCTTAAGTCAACTTAAACAAAGCCCTGTCTACATTGCAGGGCAATAAAGGCGACTTTAGCATCAGGTAAAGTCGACTTTATAACTTCCGCTTATAAAGTCGACTTTCCAGTTAAGTTGACTATAAAGTCGACATAAGGCAATGTGGAAGGAGAGTTGCCTTAAGTTGACTTAACTGGCCTCCCAACCACAGAAAACATGGCAATGAGGGCTGGCTAGAAGGCACAACACAGCTGGGAGCATTCCCAGCTGTATGGACCACAGCCAAACTCCACATTTTCCCCGATTGATCCGGCATTTCCCCTGTTCTGAGCCTGACCGGGCATCACAACCCGCCCCAGCATTTCCCCCATTCTCAGCCTGACCCCAGCATCTCAGCTGGACCCCATCATCTCCCCACATTGCACCCTGACCTCAGCATCTCCCCACATTGCAGCCCGACCCCAGCATGGCAGCCCAACCTGGCATCTCACCCCATCACAGCCCGACCCCAGCTTCTCCCCCATTCTTAGCCCGCCACACATTTCTCCCCTGTTCTTAGCATGACCCTGCCTGTCTCACTCCTTCTCTGCCCAAACCCCTGTGTCCCTCCCTTGCCTTTCTCAGCCCAGTCCTCTGTGTCTCCCCCTTCTCTGCCCAAATCCCTGTGTCTCCCCTTTGCCCTTTTCAGCCTGACCCTGCCTGTCTCTCCCCTTCTCCGCCCAACCCTGTGTGTCTCCTTTTCTCAAAAGACCCCCCTGATATTGTTGTAAAACAAACAAGGAGTCCAGAGGCACTGTTTAAGACTAACAAATTTATTTATTGAATGAGTTTTCATGGGAGAAAAATCCCACTTCATCAGACAGTTTGAAGATGGGGGAATTTACAGATGTAGGAGATAAATGCAGGGGAGTGTAAGACATAGGATCAGGTCACACTCTAACAGCAAATCAAAGCAGTTGTTAAGAGTCAAACACCTGGGTTCAAGACCCGGGGGGTTGGACTCGATGATCTCATGAGGTCCCTTCCAACCCTATGATTTGATTGATTGATTGAATCCCTTGGTGTTACTGGGAAACAGCACGTGGAAAGAAAGAAAGAGTTGCTATTTCTTTTAGATTAGATTGTGTGAAAGCAGGATTAAAGCCTGACTATGGATTTTTTTTCCCCATTGTAACAGGTGATTTGACTTCATCTTCCTCTATGTGCTGTTTCACTGTTTTTGAAACTTAACAACTGCTGCACCCTGCCCCTGTGATGGCAGTTGCCCTGCAGAGGAGTGTGGGCAACACAGGGAGGGTGTGGAGTGCTGTGATGGCACATCGCTGGGCTACGTCAGGCTCCCTAACCTCCCTGTTGCCACACACAGTATGGAGGGTGGTGTGGTCACTCACTTCCTGTAGTAAAGGGGTGGCTGGGAGAGAGAGGCACCTCTACTGTGGTCCACTGTGGGCCAGCTACCCACAATGCACCGCTCCTAGGGCAATCTAGCACCTGCCAGTGTGGATGTGGGCAGTCTCCTGGCATTTTGAGCATGGACATGCTAAGCCGGCTTAATAAAGTCTACTTTAAGCAGATTTTATTAAGCCGGCTTAACTGAGCCCTGTAGTGTAGACATAACCATTCATATGAAAAGGACTGAGGTCACTGGCAAGCAACCTTTGTGTTTTTTTATCAATAGACCCTGTGAAGAAAAGAAAAATCTGTGACCACCAACCTTATTCCACCATTTCTGACATATGGGGATTGCAGTTATTTTTGCAAATTAGGACTTGCTTCTTTTTTCAGTGGATTGAGAATTTCCTTGCTTGCAATGAAAGTTATAACTTGTAGATTGTAATAAAACTCCAGAGAGGTTTTTTTTGACTGATAATTAAAAAGAGAAGAGAAAAGCAAACTGTTCTAGCAGGATCCTGTGTTACAAAGTATGGTATTTTTTCTACAATTAGAAAGCCTAAGTAACAATGAAATCCAACTCAGGGATGAATCTGCTGGAAGGAGAAGTTATTACTTGGTCCTAATCTGAAGGGGGCAGTGTGTTGCCTCATTGTGTTGCTGCCTTATGCACACTGCCAGGGGTCACCAGACCAAGCAGAGAGGGCTAGCACCCCTCCAATCAATATTGTGGACAATTGTGTGTGCATGGAAACTCATGCAGACTCAGGGAGCAAATGAAGTGCAGAGGTGAAAGTGAACCCAGACTAGGGTTACCAGATGTCAGGCAAAAGGAGGACATGTCCTCCTTTTTACCTTCACATCCTCTGTCTGGCAGGCATTTTAAAAATGCAAGATTTTGTCTGGCTTTTTACTTACAGGGGTTAAAGTATGCTGGAATGCTCCAGAACACCCTATTTTTAGGGGGAAGCATTCCAGGGCCCCCTAAAAATAGAAGACTATTTCATTAATGCTACATTTTCTCCATGTGCCTTCCAACATACTTCTTTTTGTACTTCCCTGTCCTCCTTTCCACACTTCGCTATCTGGTAACCCTAACTCAGAGGGGCTGCTTCAGTTCCTGGGATTTGGAAATGAAGAAGGGAGCAGGTTCTGGGGGGACTTGAACAGGCTCAGCGGCAGACAGGATCTTCCAGGACCTTTCTTTCCAGCCTGGCATTGGCTCTCTGCTCCTTCATCGGTCTCAGTACTTCAATCTCATTTCTCCACCCAGTCCCCTCACATTTGCAAGGAGCTCCCATACATACATTCCAGGCTACTACATGCAATTTTAGAGACTTGACATACATCCTTATTTGAGACAGGAGTATGGCATGTGGGATCACCCTCCACATGTTCCATGTAAGTGATCTCAAATTAGATGTGTAGATTTCAGAGCTGCAATAGAAGCCTCAAAAGAAAGGATGAAAGATGAAAGCCATGAGGGATTGCCCCCCCAGCCATGGTCACTGCTCAATTTTCTGGTGGCAGCCACTTTTTTTTCAGTGGAGGGTCATTGCATGGCAGAGGGGTCCGAAGCTAGGTCCCAAGGAAACAAGTTTCACAACCACTGTCTTAAGGGCCCCCGAGAAACCTGACCCTGCACTCATGTTCTGCTGCTTTTGGCCGGTTTGCCTGGTCCCTGGCATGGGACCACTGGTGCAGGGGCCTGCCACTCCCCTGGGCTGGCCAGCCCCATGTCCAGTGGCCAGGGGGTGGTGAGTGGGGCCCTGCAGATTTGCCCAGGGACCCGCACCCATCTAGGGACACTCTGGTTCTAGGTCATTGATAAGAAAGTTCAATAGAATAGGGCCAAGGATTTTCCATCGGAAACACACCTACCTTGATGATTCCCCATGTACAGTTACATTTTGAGACCCATCAGTTGCTAGTTTTTACTTTATTTAATGTGTGCCATGTTAATTTTATATTAGTCTAGTTTTTTTTCTTAATCAAACTACTCAGTACAAAATTAAATGCCTTGTATCAATACTATTATCTTTATCAACAAAACTTGTAATCCCATTAAAAGGGTATTAAGTTAGTTTGACGGGATATATTTTCTTTAAATTCATGTTGATTGGCATTAATTACAATCCTGCCTTAATTCTTTATTAATCCAGTACTGTATCAGTTGTTCCATTGTCTTGTCTAAGATCAATAGCAGACTGATAGATACTATACCCTCCTGGGTCATCCCCAATTTACCCTTTTAAAATATTGGGACAATGGTAGCTTTCTTGCAGTCTTCTGGGACTTATTTAGTGTTCAAGGAGGACGACAAGATTCTTAGTTAACCATTTTAAAAATATGGATGCAAGTTATCTGAACCTACTGACTTAAAAATTTCTTAATTTAGTAGCTGCTGGTTAGCATCCCATTACATGTATGAGAAATGGAAAGAGTGGTATCATCATCTATGACATGCCTTCACTTTTTGACTTTTTCCCCAAATGCAGAATAGAAATATTAACACTTCAGTCTTTTCTGTATTATTACTGATGATTCTGCTATTTCCAACTGGTAGTGGACCAATGCCATTGTTTGGATTCATTTTGTTCCTAACAAACATAAAATAAGAGACTAATCAAAGATTAATAGCAAAGAATATATATGACATTTCTGGTATGAATTTTTTATGATTATTTCCTCCTAGAGTTTATGAGATTTGACTATTTGAGCAAGAGTCTGTTTTTTATTCCCAGCTCTGTCTGTCAATCATTTGTCTGTAACACTGACCCAGCCTGTTAATCTCTCTGTGGCACAACTCATCTTTTTGTAAATTCTTCCAAGGTGAACATGAGCCTTAAGTAATGTTTGATACGTGCTTTGAGGTCTTTCTGACAGTTACTTAATATTATGACAGCTATAGTGACCAGTAGATAAACAACAATCTTGCAATTAGTGAAGCTTTTCATCTTTTCAGTTTTGAATAACTGAAGGTCTACACATTTGCCTGGTATATTGTGATCTTTCTTACCAAAATTTGTCAAAACATTTTCATCTCCATTTCAGTCTTTAAGGCTAGAAATATATTACTGTAGGAATTCAATGCTCTTATACAGTACACAATTTAGTATCTAAAAAGAAACTAGGTTGAAACAGAGGCTTGAGCCTATAGTTTTGAATGTTTTGGGACTTTGTATTAGTTAAGTGTCTAATAATGTAACATTTACTCTTTTTTATCATTAATTAGATGATGCATAAACTGAAACATTCAGATCCTTATCTAGAATTCATCTCCTAGCAGGAAGGCTCCATTTTATTTATTTCATACCTTAGTATTGACTCATTTTGTACTCAGCTAGTCTCCTCATGTCATTAAAAAATTATCTGGAAAAGCTATCAATGCACTGCAAGTGCTGCTTGTTTTTGAAAGCCCAGTGGTAGCTAACATAGTGTGAGTAAGCTTGTTGAAGACAGTTCCTTCCAGGCATGTTAGTTATTACTTGATATGGTTATTCAAGAAATCAACTATTTATAAAATGCATTTTAAAAAATCTTAAACCCATGAGAAAATGTGAAAAGAACAGACTTGACATAGTTCATGTTAGTGTTAAAGGCTGGTTGCCATAAGAACAGTTACCTGTTCTCAATTAAATAGGAACAGGACTTTCAAAATAAAATATTGCATATTTTCTATCCCTTTCGTGTAAGTCTTCTGTTTTAAGAATGGGCATCAGAGGAAGGTAGTTGAATTTGTATGTATTTTGCTCATGGCTAGTTTCCTATTGCTTAAATTGCTGTTCACAGTGCACTGTGGGAAATCTCAGTTTTTATCCTATTCTGATTAGGAACAGTAGTGTACTACACATACCTATTTGTGGTACTTGATTTCTACTCATATGCTACCATAATCAGAATAACACTCTATAATTATAAAGCCTTCTAAGTCTACTGGGGTATGCATAGCTATATAAAGATGAGGAGACATTATTTTATTTTATTTTATTTTATTTTATTTTATTTTATTTTATTTTATTTTTGCCAGTGAAGCTGATTTTTATTGAAATTATATCCTGATATCTTTAGCCATTATTCCATTCCCTTAGTGGTGTTCCTTCACGCATGAGGAATCTCCGGTTGAGTGCTAAGAAGCATTTGCTGTGATGTAATTCAAGATGGCTTCTGTTTTAGAATTTGAGTCACACATGCTATATTCTTTTTGAGTCAGAGCCTGGTCTGCTGGTCAGCTATAGATAGAGAGATAGGTCCTGATGGAGAAGTTGTCAATTCAAGTAGAGCCTTAAAAACATAGGCATTCATAGTTAGTACACACATTTCAAATATATGCCCCATTGTCTACCCAGGGAACACAATTCAGTACTTGGTACATCTTGATGGAAAACAGTTCTTCCAGCTAATGAGAATTTGGGATTTTAAAAAAATTCCAAATGAATTTGTGATGAAAATTTAAAATCTTGAAAATTTCCAAAATTAAACAAAACAGAAGTTATGCTTCGATTTTGACTTTCTCCCCCCAACACATTTCAGTATAATTTTTAGTATAAATTCTTAAACAATAATTCATTTCAAAGCAAAAAAAAATCTTCAATATTAATTGAATTCACTAATTTAATTGAAACTTGATTTTTCAAAAATACCAAAATGGTATTCCTGAAAACTGTTTTTTTTTTTTTTGGTTTGGTTTTTTTTGGTCAGGAAATTTGGTGAAATTAACTCTTCCCAGAAAACAATTTTGGTTTTGCTGCATCAGCATTTTTGGAGGAAAATTTTTTTCTGCAAAAGCTATCTAAGCATCTCTAATACACAACTTGACAGATCTGCAATAGCTTTTAAATCTTCCCATTAAGAAATGGCTCATATTTAAGATACCTCTATTTCAGTAAATTATTTTCATATCCTCACTACTTTTCTCAAAGCTATTTATTACAATGGAAATTTGCCAGCAGGGCAGTAAAATAACAAAGTACCCATCAGCTTGCAAATACAAAATAAAACAATTTAATAAAATACATGGAATTTTATATATTTTCTTTTGAAAAATGTAACTAGAAAAAGCTGCAACACTCCAAACAGCTCTTTAAAGAAAATGTGATCTTGATAGTGCTTTGAGTGAGTCTGTGAACTAGACACCTGATAGAGTGCTGACATTCATTGACTTCTTATGCCAGATTTATGAACCCCTGTTCAGAACTGAAAACTCACTTTGTGAATCCAGAGGAACTGGCAAAAAAGATGCACAGTACAGGAGATTATTTCAATAGAAAGGAACACATGTCAGTGCCAGCTTCTACTATTTCAGTTAGCTATGAACATGCAGTACCACTACAGTCATCATTCTTATTGCTTGCAAGAAATAATTCTCAGTTTGTTAAAGAAGATTTAATAATATGTATTCCTCACCCATTGATCCATAGGTTTGTTTCCCAGTTCTCAGAGTCCATCCATAGTCTCTTTACAAACTGTAATGTAGTTTTCATAAATAGATTCTTTTTTAATCACTGTAAATCTCAACATTTTTGTGAATTACACTCCCAGAAAACTTTCAATATAAAATTACATGTGGTTCAAATTATTTATCATCTATCATACTGGAACATCAGACATGGGGACTGATGTTTTCTACTTACCTCACAAACTGATACAGCATTGGAAGCAGCTTTCCTTCAGGCTACATGGCCCCACTAAGATGCCTAAGCCCTGAACTGGAGGAACTGCCTCTAGGTGTAAAGGATGTAAATCTGATGCTATATATCAGAAGTATGACATCCAAAGATGATATTAGCCCCAGATTCACAGCCATGCTGCAGCTTCTTTGTGCTCACCTGCTGACACCAAGATTTGTAAACCCCTCAGATTGGGAAAGTGGAGGATTCCTTTTGCCTAGGAGAACGCTCCTGCAGTACAGAGCCCTCATAACGGCCATAACACTACTTCATCTCCTACCTACAGTGCCAAGTTGTGGCTGGGAAAAGTGGCATGGCCAGGGCACAATTCCATCCAACTGATTCTCAGCTGGTGTGAAGCCATTGGCACCCAGGTTTAAGTTAGAGCAGCCAGGACTGGACCACCCTCTTTGTCCTGAGGATCTAAAGGGCACAAGAATGGATTAAAAACATCTTTGCTGCAATCCCTCAGGTCCTGCACTGAGTTATGTCAGTCAGGCTGGAGAATGTGACCATTAACCTGACCACTGGCATCACTTATCCTCCTTTTGGTATCTGTGGCCCACACATGGGTCTGCAGCAACATCCCTGTCTGAAGATAATGCCTGGTATAAATGAAAAGTTGACACGTTTGAATAACTTGTCAGATGTTCAATGAAAAAAAAAACATTACTTGACATAAAAATAGGCAATAAAACTAATGCTAAATCCAATGCATACCAGGAAAGGGTAATAAAATTATCTTCATTACAGAACTCTGGTAAGCTTGAATACCCACTGCTGTTCACTCACTGGGCTCATTAGTCAATGTCACCCTCCAAATTCAATCTATACTTAATGGAAAACTTCTGAATATTTTACCAATGGAAAGATCAACTGGACAAGAATAAGACAATATAAATTTACTGCTTATGGTATTGTAAATATGGAAGGTAACAGAAGAAGATCCCAGATTCCAAAAAGGATAATTTTCCCTCTTAAGAGTCTGATCCAATGTTTATTGAAGTGTTTCCTGTTATAGCAATGGATGGTGGATTGGGTCCATGGTCCATTTGCCTGATCGGTGGCCTAACTACATCACAGATAAAGAGAAAAATGTACCACAAATGGTATTTTTAAATAACATTATTTAGTGCAGTCCATGGCAGCCCTTTTGTAATACCTTCCAAATGTGTGGTTCAGTAGCTGGGGCACTGAACTAGCAATTAGGAGACTGTGGTTGACAGTCCCAAGACTTCCAATGACCTCATCTAAATCTCTTTACCTTCCCCTTTTTATCTATTTCAGAAAATGTTTTGGGGAAGGGACCATTTACATGGTCCATAGACAATGGGATTCTCAGCTTGGTCAGGGCCTCTTGGTGCAACTGTAAAAAGTGATCTTCCAGGCCTTGTTATAATCCCAATGACAGCCAACAGAAATGCTTAACTGTTGTCTTTACTTAACAGATGACACTGGGAACTCTTTGGAGAGAGAGAATTTCTGTATAGTAATCTGAAGGAATCAGAGTGAGAAAGAAGAGACTGTACAGGGCAAAAATAACAGTGTAGTTCTCCTTTTAAGAGCTTATTTGTGCCTGATCAGTACTGCATCACAATCATTCCTTAAGTTCCTAGAGCACAATGGGAACAAATGTGCTATATCTGCCATAGGAAGGGTGCAGCTTGCACCCATTTCCCAGTCATCTACTGTCATGTCTGGAGATGTAAGGCATGACCCTGCATCCCCCATGTCTCTCCCTTCTTCCTTGGAGGTTCTAAGATGGAGGGGTCTGCTTGTCGAAAAGAGATTTTACAGCCTTAAATTAGTAACCTACGGATATCTCAGGGATCAGATCCAGAAAGAGATGTAGGTACAAAGGGTAGCAATGAAGCAACACAATTGCCATTTTACAGTAAGTGCTTTAATTTTTGAATAAATTAATTTAAATATGCTGTTGAAAAAAATGTGGACTTCAATGGTAGAAGCTAAACACTAAGATAGAAAGGACTTATCTGCCTGGGTGATGACAGTGAAAGACTAATTCAGACATTTTTCTTGGTCTGGTTTGAAAATACTTGCATACACATGTGTAGCAGGGGAGAGCAGTTACCCACCAGCTGGGAGGTAGCCAGCCGCTAGCATTCTCCCTGCCGGCCTGAAGAGGTCTTGAACAAAAGCCCTTTCCAGAACCAAAGAGATGGCCTGAGGGAGAGAGAGGACTGTATAAGGGGACGGAGCAGCCAGTCCAGGGGGAAACAGAGATGGAGACACCTGCTGGGGTTAGCAGACCTCCCTCCTGGGGAGCAGCAAAGGGATGACCGATGGCAAGATATCCCTCCCCGGGAGATCCAAGGGGAGGAATGCTGGCAGGCCGCTCCCCTAGATCCAACTCCCTAAGGCCAGGATCTGGAGGAGCTTCCCTCAGCAGAGAGCTTTGATGAAGAAAAACAACCCGGTGCCCACGAAGACCTGGAGGAACTTCCCTCAGAAGAAGACACCAGCAAGCTGGTTGCTCTGAGCCCCTGCAACCTGGGGGAGCTTCCAGTGGCTAATGGACCAGAGGAATTACCTGCGCTGCCACCAGTAAACAGCAAGGGCCTTGACCGGGATGCCCTGGGGTACATATCCTGAAGACCTGGAGTACAGCGAGGAAGGTAACCGAGGCAGAAAGTGGGAGGAAGTAGCCCAGAGACAGCTGGCAAGTGCCTAGCTACTTTGCACAGTCTGTGTTTCGACTGGAGCCCACTGACCCAGTGGCATTGTACTGCCACTGATAGGGCCCTGGGCTGGAATGCAGTGAAGTGGGTGGGCCTGCGTTCCCCTCCTTTCCCCTGCTGCTGCTTAGACTAGTAGTTCTGTTTGCCTTACCCTGCTGGGGGTTGAAGGCCCTGAGCTCTTGCTACTGTATTTTTGCCTTACCCTGCTGGGGGCTAAAGGCCCTGAACTCTGTTCCTGTGGGTGTTGCCTTACCGTACCTGAGGGGTTGTCTTACCCTGCCCAAGGGGTTAAAGGTCAAAGACTTTTGGACTCTGCCTCGCCCTAGTAGGGGCTAGAAGGCCATGGATATAGGGGGAGTTAGGGTAGACCCTGCTGCGGATCCCACCCTGCCCACCAGGAGGTGGGACAACTGTGGGCTGCCCCCATTTACAACTGGCATAGTCAACAGGATCACCGAACTAGACTCCTGCTGTAGGGAGAATATAGAAGCATAGATCCCCAAAAATTTATGATGTGGTGGACAGAGACACAACAGCATTTGCTACAGGACTTCGGGACACAGCAGCAACAGATGATCCGGGAGATGGGAGCCCAGCAGATGGAGCGACAACGACAACTACTGCAACAGCTCAGAGCCCCGCAGCCCACCCCAGTTCCATCTAGCGACTCCAGGGCCTCCAGGTCCAGATCAGCTTCTGCCCTGATTTGCTTGATGAAGGTGGGTCCTCGGGATGATCCAGAGGCCTTCCTTGCCACATTTGAAAGGGTTGCTGGAGCGGCCAGCTAGCCCTGAGACCAATGGTCTACGCTACTTGCCCCCTACTTGATGGGTGTGTCCCAAGCCACCTATCGCAGTCTGCCCAAGGAAGCTGCCCGTGACAATGGACGAATGAAAGCAACCATTTTAGATGCGCTAGACGTTATTCCCAAGACGTTTCTACTCCGTCTCCGGGTCGTGACCTATAAGATGGATACCAGATCCTGGGCCTTTGCCAAGGAATTAAAGGAAACTGCCACTCACTGGCTGAGACTGGAAATTCATTTGAGTGCCAAGATAGTAGAACAGGTGGTTCTGGAGCAATTTCTGCATGCCCTTCCCCCTCAAGGAAGGAACTGGGTGAGGAGACATCAGCCCACTACCCTGGATCAAGCTGTGAAGTTTATGGAAGGCTTTCTGGCCTCAGCAGGACCCATCCTGCCAGTAACCACATGTCCCAACCAAGCCGTCACACGGAGAGTGACACAGCCTGGAGTATGAGGCAGAGGACCAGAACTGCAGGCCCCAATGAATGTGCAGGAACATCCCACTGAAGGGCCCTCCACCAGCCCCAAAAGCCCACGAACAACAACCCCCACTATTCAACCAGCTGAGCCCATCAGCTTAGGGCCCTGCTTTAATTGCAGCCAGTATGGACACCTCTGGCGACAATGCCTGGGGTGGGGGGATCTCTCTTCAGTAACATCTAGGTGGGGGAGGGTCAAGCCCACATAAAAGATGGATTCAAACTGATGGTTAGGGTCAGTCTTGCTGGCCAGGATGTAGAGGCATTATTGGACTCTGGGTGTGGCCAGACCCTGGTTAAAAAGGGACTTATACCTAACTCTCAGTGCAATACCGGGCAGGTTAAATTACAATGTATTCATGGGGACCTGTGGATGTAGCACACCCTGCCCATCCTCCTGACAATTGATGGGAAGTCCCATTGCCTGACAGTGGGGGTTGCAGACCAACTCCCATACCCTATAATCCTGGGGAGGGACTGACCAGATTTTAGACTTCTTCTTCGCATGGTGGGATACCCTGGAGAACGTGGGGCAGCACTGGGGAAACCGGAGGAGCCTGACCACCCCAATGGGCCACCCCCATCTGACTGCCAGATGACTTTGGGGGAAAAAGACAGCAAAGAGACTACCCTTGCCCCAGAACCTAGCAACCCCATCGGCACTACTAACACAGACTTTTGCCATGATCAGCGAGAGGATGAGACCCTACGGCGGGCCTATGAACAGGTAGCTGCAGTGGATGGAGTACTGACAAACCCCCAAAGGGACTTGCCCTGGCCCTGGTTTGAGCTTTGGTGAGACCACCTGTATACAATGGACCGAGACTCACAGACTGGATGAACATATGCACAGTTACTGGTTCCTCAAATACACCGAAGAGCCGTGCTACAGATTATGATATACCAGCAGCTGGCCACTTAGGCAAGGACAAGACCCTCGCACAGATTACTTCTCACTTCTATTGGCCAGGGATCCATGAGGACATCCGGAAATATTGTATTTCCTGCCCAGATTGCCAAAAGACTGCTCCCGCTGGAGTCCCACGGGCCCCCCTTCTGCCCCTTTCTCTGGTGAAGAAACCCTTTGAGTGGGCCGTGGTGAATTTGGTGGGACCACTGCCAGCAAACACCACAGGCTATTGCCATCTATTAGTCCTTGTGGATTTTGCCACCCAATTTCCTGAAGCGATACCACTCCGGAACACTTTGGCGTGCATGATTGCTGGAGAGCTGATAAAGATTTTTGCCTGGGTTGGCCTACCTCAAGAGCTCCTAACAGACCAGGAAACCAATTTCACATCAAGGCTCCTGCAAGAGGTATGTGCAGTCCTGGGGATCCAGAAGTTGCAGACCTCCATCTACCACCGTCAAATGGATGGTTTGGTAGAACACTTCAACTGAATGCTAAAAGGGATGCTGAAAAGGTTTTCCCTGGAGGAGCTGCGGTGATGGGACCAACTTATCCCTCCTCTCCTTATGGCCATAGGCAAAGCTCCACAATCTTCAACCCACTTCTGTCCATTTGAGCTCCTGTATGGCCAGCAGCCCTGGGGAATCCTTGACCTAGTCTGAGAAACATGGGAACAGACTCCATCACCCTCACAGGGTCTTCTTTAATACGTTGCAGGTCTGAGGGATGGGCTCCAGCAAATTGGGCAGCTGGCCAGACAGAATCTTCAGAAGGCCCAGAAAACCCAAGCCCAGGCATACAACTGGAACACTCAAATCCGAAGCTTTGCACCAGGAGACCGAGTCCTAGTGTAAGGCAGGCTTAGAAGCTGTGCTTAACAGCTTGGGGGGGGGGGGGGGGCAACTGATCTGCATGGGTCCTGTATTAGCATGAATACAAAGAGCACAATTAGCTGATTAGCATATTGGGTGCAGGGCATAGTGGGTAATGGTATTTGGGGTTAGTCTGCGCACAAATCTTTCAATATCTGTAATTTTACTAAGAGGAAATATGAAATACTGTCTTTTTGTGAATTGCCACTCTATGTTTGTTGCAAATCTGTCTGAATTAGTTAAAGGGTAAAAACTACCCTTAGTTAAGAAGAGGCCTGTAGGAAGGGCAATTGCATGTTTCAGCCTGAAAGAATTTGAAAAAGATAGGGGTGGTGGTTTGAGGCTATTTTAGCCCCTTCTGCTATTGCTCCTCCTGTTTTTTGATAGCTATGGCTAAGACTTCTATGAGGCTTTTGTCATTTAGATAGAGATAGTTGTTTATACCTACTTAAGAGCTAGAATCATTAGGGAGAAGACCAAACTTTCTCTCTCTGACTAGAGAGAAATCTGTCTTGCTGAGATGGGTGGAGCCAGTGGATGGTGAGAGCAGCCAGAGACAAGCTGGGTGATGTGAATGACTAAAGGGTGGAGACAGCAGGCAGAGCTAGCGGGTGGTGAGCTGGGCAACATGAGTGATTAGAGGGTGGAGACAGCGGGCAGAGCCAGCAGATGGTGAGAGTGACCAGCAGTGAGCTGGGCAGTGCGAGTGACCACAGGGTGGAGCCAGTAGATAGCAGGTGGATCCAAGGAACAGTTCTAGAGGATGGAGTGAGTAACCAGTAGATGGCATTGGCAGACAGCTGGCTTGGAAGACACTCCCTACAATCCCTAGGTTGGTTGGGAACCTAGTTAGCACTGATTCTCCAGATCAGTGCTAGTTTTGCCATTAAGTTTGTATGTTCTGTTGTGCAGTGTGGGTTGTTGGCAACTTTGATCTATACTAATTTTTCTAAATTAGCGCTGATCTCTGTTATTTGGCCTTTTGCATTTTGTTTTACTACTATTAAAAGTTCTGTTTGCTACACTCAGACTCATGCTTGTGAGTGGGGAAGCCTTACCCCTGTGGGGAGCCCAGGGAACAGTGCAAGATTCCCCAGAAATCTGGGTGGGGGATCAAGCTGGCTGGTGGTGTTACACTATTGGGAAACCCCTAGATATAGAACCCAGCCCTTGGACTGCCAGCCCACCCTGGCAGAAGGGTTACCCTAGTATTGCTGCCCTCCACTGAGCTGAAGCTACTGGCCTGTTAGCAGGGCCCCTATGAAGTGCTTCGACAAGTAGGAACCGTGAACTATGAAATTCGACAATCAGACCAACGACGCAAGAAACAGATATACCATGTCAACTTGCTAAAACCCTGGAGGGAGCAAGAACACCTCTTCATAGCTCTGTACCCACCAGACCCTGAATTAGGACCGCAGATCCCAGGTCCCGAAGATGAAGGGAGCCCGCTCCTTGGACTAGACCTTACAGCAGAGCAGCAAAAACAGGCTCAACATCTGCTTGAGACCTTTGCCACCACATTTACGGTGGTGCCAGGACAGACTGACTGGGCTCAACACACTATTCAGACCCCTCCAGGAATCATTCATATGGGTACCTGACCGATTCTCTGAAGCCTACAGCGTACGGTATAACAGGAGGTTAAGGACGTGCTGAACCTGGGAGTGATTGAACCATCGACCAGCGAATGGTGCAGTCCTATTGTATTGGTCCTGAAACCTGATGGGTCAACTCAGTTTTGCATCAACTTCCGCTGAGTGAATGCTATTTCCAAGTTCGATGCATACTTGATGCCTCGAATAGATGAGCTTCTTGACCGCCTGGGGGAAGTGTGCTACTTTACAACACTAGACTTATCAAAGGGCTATTGGCAAATCCCAATGGAACCCAGAGAGAAAACCGCCTTTGCCATGCCTAGTGGCCTTTACCAATTTGTCTGAATGCCCTTTGGTCTCCATGGGGCACCCAATACCTTTCAGCAATTGATGGATCACCTCTTGGAACCACACCATGCATATGCAGCCACCTATCTCAACCTCTGAAGTAGCCTCCGTTCTGTGGACGCTTAGAGAAGCTGAACTGATGGCAAACCCATGGAAGTGCTGGGTGGGATGGCAGGAGGCAACATATCTCAGCTATACCATCGGTCGATGCCAAGTGCGGCTCCTAGTTGACAAAGTCCAAGCTGTCCGCAAGTACCCACAGCCTGTAACCAAGCAGCAGGTGCGACAGTTCCTGGGCCTAGCCGGATACTACCGGCAATTCATCCCTAACTTCGCAGCCCTTGCAGCTCCTCTGACAGACCTCCTCCAGAAGATGCAACCACTGTGGGTATGCTGGACTGACACCTGTGAGGAGGCTTTCCAGGTGTTAAAAAGGGCATTGTGCTCTGAGCCTGTGCTGTACAGTCCGAACTTCCAATGCCCATTCCTGCTACAAACGGATGCCTCAGTGGTGGGTCTTGGGGGCTGTCTTGGCCCAAGAGGTGAACAGGGAGGAACATCCTGTTCTTTACATCAGTTGTAAACTGTTTCCTAGGAAACAGAAGTACGCCACCACCGAAACGGGGACCTTGGTGGTCAAGTGGGTGGTGGAAGCCTTAAAATATTACCTACTAGGAAATACAGTAACTATCATTACAGACTATGCAGCTTTCCATTGGCTTCAGCAGATGAAAGAATCCAACCCCCGGCTGTTAGAGCTGCCCTCCAACCTTATAACTATAAAGTACAACACTGGGCGGGGAAACAGCATGCTAACACGGATGCGCTGCCCCACATAGGAGAGGGAGCCAAACTCAGCTCCAGACCCCAAGAGCTGATCTTGGTTGGGGGGTTGGGGGGAGTGTAGCAGGGGAGAACAGTTACCCACTGGCTGGGAGGTAGCTGGCCACCAGCACTCCCCCTGCTGGCCTGAAGAGGTCTTGCACAAAAGCCCACTCTGGAACCAAAGAGATGGCCCAAGGGAGAGGGAGGACTACATAAGGGAACAGAGCAGCCAGCCCAGGAGGAAAGAGAGAGGGAGATGCCTGCTGGAGTTAGCAGACCCTTCCGCCCCAGGAGCAGCAAGGGAATGACTGACGGTGAGATCTCCCTCCCTTGGAGAACCAAGGGAAGGAACGCTGGCAGGCCACTCCCCTAGATCCAGTTCCCTAAGGTGAGGAACTGGAGGAGCTACCCTTGGCAGAAAGCGTCGATGAAAAAAACCAACCTGATGCCCACGACAACCTGGAGTTACTTCCCTCAGCAGAAGATACCAGTGAGCTGGCTGCTCCGAGCCCCTGTGACCTGCGGGAGCTTCTGGAGGCTAATGGACAAAAGGAATTACCTGCACTGCCACCAGTAGACAGCGAGGGCCTGACCAGGATGCCCTGGGGTACATATCCCGAAGACCTAGAGTACGGTGATGAAGGTAACCAAGGGGGGAAGTGTGAGGAAGTAGCCCAGGGACAGCTGGCGAGTGCCCAGCTACTTTGCACGGTCAGTGTTTCAGCTGGAGCCCACTGACCGAGTGGCATTGTACTGCCACTGATAGGGCCCTGGGCTGGAATGCAGTGGAGTAGGTAGGCCTGTGTTCCCCTCCCTTCCCGGCTGCCGCCCAGGCTAGTAGTTGTGTTTGCATTACCCTGCTGGGGGTTGAAGGCCCTGAGCTCTTGCTACTGTGTGTTTGCCTTACCCTACTTGAGGGGTTGAGGGCCTGAACTCTGTTCTTGGGGGTGTTGCCTTACCCTGCCCAAGGGGTTAAAGGTCAAAGACTTTCAGATTCTGCCTCGCCCTAGTAGGGACTAGAAGGCTGTGGACATAAAGGGAGTTAGGGTGGACCCCACTGTGGGTTCCGTCCTGCCCACCAGGAGGTGGCACAACTGAGGGCTGCCCCCATTTACAACATGCCATGATCCATCATAGTGTGCTGACTCCATGTTTATCCTGAGTCCTCTTGTAAAATGAACTAACATTGATATGAAGCAAGTTAGCCAGTCTGAAGTCTGTGTACATACAATACTACTTCTGCAAACTACTTTGTCAATCTCCCAAAGTGTATCCTAGACTGATTTGCAGGTGATCATTATTGGCCTTTTTGTTTACTTGTTGCCCTCCCCTGCTCTGGAACCAAATTGACTGGATAACCATCCATCCCCATTTCTAAGTTAGTGCACAGCCAGAATTTGTTCAATCAGTCCTGGATTCCAGTTGATCTTATTGTCTGAAATAATACTCCTGACATCCTACAGCATGCCCCAAGTAAAGCTTGGAGCCATGCCAAGAGCCTGGACTTCAATACTATCTTGGCAGCCATCAGTGCAAAAAGCTCTTCTGGCCAGTCACCAGAATAAAGACTTTTATGCTAGGTAAATTTCTGCAAGGGGCTTTGAACCCTGAACAGGGCTGGATGAAGATCAAGTTCAGGAGAATGTACATTAAAATGAATGACAGCAAAACAAATGTAGCTGAGGACCGGTAACCAGTCTATTTTTTGATGAGCCAAACAGGATTTTGCATAACTACATGACCACCCAACCCAGGCAGTTTATAGAGCTAGCTTACTGCTTTCTCCTCTATCTCCTGAGGATGTTCAGTAACCCTCACCAGTGGGTGATCTCTCCAGAAAGCCAAGATTTTTTAGGGACTCAGGAACCTGCCACCAGCAAGGCAGAAAGCAAGCCATATTCTTGCCATACAGCAACCAACCCAGGCAGCAACACTGACCAGGGCTGAGGACTCTGAACCTGTGGAGGATACCTCAATTGATAAGTAATCTTATTGCTTTTTTTTATCAGAGAACTATTAAAGCTTTAATTTATTATGATGCTATACTGCCATGCTCACTTTTATTCCAGGAGTCCCCTGGTGGCAACCATTGCAGGCAAATGTGAACTAGAAGTCTTTCTGAGACAGAGGCTTTGACATCTCTGCCACGGCCCATACTGTACATTCCCCCATGCACCTTTCACCAGACAGCCATCCTGGGCAAGTAAAACCACAGAGGGCTAAAGTGCCAAATACTGTTCCTTTTCAGGCCCATGCTGTGGAGGGCATATACCCAAATACCCTTTTTCCTTCCATCAGACATCCTTCCTGGCAAACACACCCCACCCCCAAAATCTTGTTTTCCAGCTCAAAATGGGAGGCAGCACCTCTACCATACCCACCTTCATCCCTCCCCTCAACCCTGGCAGATTCAAATAACAAAAGCGTGGTGTTGTACAAGATGCAAATGTTTACTGAGCCAGTGCTTACAGGAAAAGATGATTGATGGATGTTCTCACTTTACATGTGAGATAGAAAAGGACATTGTATGCCCAGAAAGCTACAAAGAGTACAGGTCCCTACTGAAGTATCCTTGCCCTGAAACATGTGTTCTTACGATTAAAAAAACCAAAACCAAAACCAAAACCACTTTGTTGTGGCCATAGCAAAGCTCTTATCAGCTTTTCAAAGGTTTACATAGAGTGAGACTAGGAACAGCAAATGCTACAGGCAATCATTGCAGAATCTGATCTATTCTTTTCTGCACTTTTGCCATGTCTGCAGGTGAGATCAAACAAAATCTAAGAGTGAGAAATAGCTCAATTTTTCTTCAGAGATTGTGAAGGGTAGCTAGACAGTTATTTCCCTAGGTATCACTCACAACTCCCTTCTTTTCCTGCAGCATTTCTAGGGGGCAGATGGGTCATCTTGGTGAATAACTTTACAGAATATCATTCTCATCTGTACTTTGCCTTTTGCATAAGGCCATTCTCTGCCTCACAGTCACCCACCTCCATTTCAGTTCATCTAGACTAGTCAGGATAGCTAAAGGAGATGTAGAGGGGATTACTGTACAGTTCATTAACACCTCCAATGCTGAATAAACCCTTCCAAGGCACAGCACAACTGCAAAGTCAGATTGGGAAAATAATTTCCAATCCCATCACAGACCAGGGGGAAAATATCGCCCAAGGCATCACAGTCAAGCCAAACTGCATATACTACTCAGACAAAAATACCAGAGCATACTCCAATTAACATCTCCAAGGTTCTTTCAGGCCTGGGAAGAATCCTGATGAGGCAAAGCCAGACATGTATGTAAAAATATTGCTAGGAGCAATAACCACTTGTCTTTTTATTTTAAACACCCTCACATCTATAGCACCTACACTGGGCAGACCCTCAAGGACAGGTCCTTTATCAGCTGCAGAGCAGCTGGCAAACTTGAGGGGGAGAAAATGGAAAATACAGAGTGAAATGTTTGCAGCTATCATAACAGAGATGCAAAGAAAATGAAAATGTGGAGTTGGGGAGGCAGCATTTTGAGAACTGAAAGGAAATCTGACAGGGGGCTTTCTGGAGAGATCACTGAAGTAGCAAAGGACAGCATAACAGTTGCCAGAGAAAGTACTGTCACAGTCAAAGACAATGTGAGCAGGGGTAACGCAAAGCTGAAATGCCCCATAGGAGCACATGTTACTACTGGGAGAGAAAGCAATGCAGTTCTGTGAACCAACAGTTAGTCATGTTATGCAATCCCCTGGACAATACAGGCTACTAAGAACAATTCCTCCCCCACTGTAACCCAGCCTCCCTTCCACAGCCCCAGCTCTGCTTTCAAAGACCATTCAACTCCCAGATTCCAGTTTAAGACACTGAAAATAGCACCTGGAACCCAGCTCTTTTGGGTCCTCTCTCTCTCTCGGTTCCTTTGAGCTTCAGACTCCACACCAGAACCCCTAGGGACCAGAAGAAGTAGTGCCAAGGTGCATCCTTTCCTGTGACTTTAAGCATCCCCACCTCATGCATTGTGCCCAGCCCTGCACTCTTGCTCTTGGCTGTTTTCATTTCCCTGCTGGTTGAGCTAATTCATAGCTAGATAATAGATTATTTTTAATATATTGTTTAAAAGCCTTTGTTTCAGATGGAGGTTTGTTTGTTTGTTAATTAATGGACTATTTAATAATAGAAACCTCCATCATTTAATTTATAAAGACTCAACAGTTCATTTAACACAGAAGATTGTTAAATCTGTATTAATTCATAAGGTTTTCAAAACAGATGTAAGCAAAGGTAGGTTCAACAGTGACTGCCACCATGTTGCACAGTCTCCACCCATAAAAACTGAACTGTACAACTTCTCCTGTCCTGCTCCAGGGGCTAACACCTGAATATAGAGTGGCACAATTTGAGGCTTGAGGCTCAAAATAAGAGCAATGGGTACCCCTAACAATATTGACCCACCTGTTTGCATTTTTTATTGGATTGCTTGCTAGCGACTCAACTCTCTGTGCCTGAGTCTCCTATTGAGGATGTGCAAAATGCATGCTTCATTTTTCTTTAGGCTGGATTTCTTTTTTTCTGCTGCTTCCAACCTGTTCCATCTCCCACTCTGATGCCCAAATGCACATTCCATTCCTGTATTGCAGCAGCTGAAGCAGAAGGCAAGGAGTTCCTTCGCTCTTTCCAGGTGATCTGTGAATGGCTTCATTAACCAAGGAAGCAGAGGATAAGTTAGATCTCCCAGACTGGTAGCACTCAGAGGTAACCAGCTTCCAGATGCTAATGGCAACCCACTTCTCCACCGGAAGAGGTACCAGCATATCCCCAAAGCAGTATTCACTAGACATTGAGTGCTGCAAGATAGGCAAGAACCATCTGCATATTTGCCAAAATAGTGGATCAGAGCATTGTTGAGTCCATGCCAGCTGATAGCAACTCAAAATGTTGCTAGCCACTGAGACAAACTGTACAGAGTGGAGACAAAGGAATAATGGATTTTGTGTGGGTTTTTAATGTGAATTCATTTGGCGTCTGCTATGTATCTGTGATGGGACCCAGCTCTGTCTCACTGGTAGAAGGGCCAATAAGCATTCCAGCACTCAGGCAAGGCCAATTACAGGCAAGGTAAAGTTGGCCACAGAAAAGGTGGGAAATTTGTCTAAGAACAGAGACACTGCTAGTGAGTTCTAATAGCAACAGGAGCTCAGCCTTTTCTTTTTCCAGCACATCTCTGGGTTGGGGCAGACTGATAGTCTGGACTTGATATGGGCAAGGGATTTGGAGGGCAACTTCCCATCAGTAGCCCATGGTGGGGCTTGAGCAGCAGTTCTGGGGACAACTGACAAGTGAACTGTAGTTAGATTCTGAAAACACCTGGTGAATGAACTAATTAAACTCCTGATGGAAACAGTGAAATAGCTGAGGAGTGGGGCTACTGTAAAGGGCCCAGGGACAAGAGACTACTGGAGAGCTCAAGCTAAGAGTACTATAGCATCCCACAGTGCATAGTGGGGAAAAAAAATCAACATAAGCATGGCTCACCCATGAAGCAAAGCAACAGGGGATACTCTTCTAAATGCCATGCTTTCACTTCCTAACAAATTGCTGACATATGTATCCCTTGCCAGAGAAACAACAGTCCCATGTACAATACACACTATCATCTGAGCCTCAATAAAAACTGAATTAAATCCCCTATGTAGACAAGTTCATTGTCTCCAGGTTCTGACATGGCTTCTTTCTATCGTCCTGGATAAGTCATTTAAACTCCATTCCGGTTTCCTAGTCAAGAGACAGGGATAACAGTTCTTATGTATCTGGCAGGAGTTTTCTAATTCACTGTTGTTATCTGTGATTAGGCAGAAAGAGTTGGGAAGGTCTTAAAATCTGAGGCCTCAAACAACAGTTAACGCCAAGGGCCTGTTTTTGATTCTGTCACTTGTACAACAGTGTAACTCCTCTGACTTCTGTGGAATTCCTTCTGATTCCATTTTGAATGAGAGAAAAATCAGATCCAAGAATACTAACAGGATAATGGCACTTTTAAGGATGATAGTTCCCTCAAAATGGTAACTAAGAAATATCTTCACATCAGCCAAATATTTCTGGGATACCCTGACCAGGTTAATAGGTCAGGTTTTATCTGGTCCTGTTGGGAATGTTTCCTACTGGTTAGAGGAGGGTCTCAGGATTAGGACCCACGATTTCTATTTTCCATGTTATTTTTCTTTTTGTCTGTGGCCTTCTACAAATCATTTAACTTCCTTGTCTCTCATTTTACCCATCTCTCCTTATAACAATATCTACTTAAATGGAAGTAAGGCTTAAAATGAAAGCCATAGTATTCTGACCTGTAAGTTAAAGAAATGTGGGTTGGATGAATAGACTGTAAAATGGATTGATGGCTGGCTGGATCAATGGATAGTGATCAACCTCTAGTTGGGAATGGGTAACAGTGGGTTGGTTCTAGAGCCAGTTTTGTTCAACATCTTCATTAATGATCTGGAAGATGGGGCGAAGCGCACCATCAGCAAGTTTGCACGTGACACTAAGCAGGAGGGAGTGTTAAATTCTTTGGAGAGTAGGGATAGGATAGAGAGGGATCTAGATAAATCAGAGAACCAGGCAAAAATGAATCTGATGAGGTTCAGCAAGAACAAGTGCAGATTCCTGCACTTGCAGTAGGACGGAAGAATCTAATTCACTGCTACAGACTGGGGACAGAATAGTTAGGCAGCAGTTCTGCAAAAAAGGACCTAGCAGTTACAGTGGACAAGAAACTGGAGATGAGTCAACAGTGTACTTTATTGCCAAGGAGGCTCATGGCATATTGGGCTGCATTAATAGGAGCACTGCTAGCAGGCTGAGGGAAGAGATTGTTTTCCTTCATTTGGCACTGCTGAGGCCACATCTGGAGTACTGTGTCCAGTTCTGCAATTACCAAAAGGATATGGACAACTTGGAGAAAGTCCAATGGAGTGCAACAAAAATGGGTAGGTGGCTGAAGCACATGCCTTGTGAGGAGAGGCTGAAGGAACTTGGCTTGTTTAATCTGTAGAAGAGAAGAGTAAAGAGGGATATAATAGCAGCCTTTAACTACCTGAAGGGAGGTTCCAGAGAGGATGGAAGTAGGCTGTTCTCAGTAGATGACAAAACTAGGAGCAATGGTCTCCATCTGCAGTAGGAGAAGTTTAGAACCTTTTCTTGTGGAGGTTGGTGAAGCACCAGAGTAGAGTATCTAGGTTGATGGTGCAGTTTCCACCCTTAGAGGTCAGCTTGACAAAGCCCTGATTAGGATGGTTTAGTTGGGTTTGGTCCTGCTTTGAGTAGGGATTTGGACAGATGACCTCCTGAGGTCCCTTCTCATCCTAATCTTCTATAACGCTATATTATCTGGACTTGTTTAAAGCACTGCAGATGTGCAGCCTACTATCACTGCAATGCTATCACCATAGTTTTCAATAGCTACAAAATCAAGAGTTGCAATTTAGTTAAAAATACTATGGGGGGGGCATAAAGAAAATAAGAAAGTCGTGCTTTAGCAATTAAGGTACTTGACCTGAGCTAAAGATATCTGCATTCTAACCCACAATGTGACCTTGGGCAAATAGATTAATCACAGTGGCCCAGTTTTATTTGTAAAGGTGATGTGATGCTACTTTCCTAACACATAGGGATGTTGTGTGGATAAATTCCTTAATGCTTGTGAATCTCACAGATCATTGCTATAGAAAAGCCTGTATAAATAAAGACCATGTACACGCTTAGGCCTGTATGAAAGCTTGATCATCACGTCTAATTCATTGAAAACAAAAAGATCCCAAAAGGGAAGTAAAGCTAGCTCACCTGCAGACAGGTACATAAAGGCTTTGTATACGTTAGAGGGTTCAGATAAGTTGACTTAAGAAGGTCGACTTAAACTAGACTTTATTAAGTCAACTTAGATGGTATGTCCACTCGTACCTTTTAAATTGAAATAACATTTGTTATTTTGATTTTAAAAAGATTAGGCCCACACAATGTCCTCTTGAATCAAAATGATGAGCTCCATCCTTTTGATTCAAGAGAGGTTGGTTCGAAACAGCTAAAACCTAAATTAAAGCAAAATAGCTGTTGAATCAAAACGCTTGTTTTGAAATAATGCCCTTTGGTCGTGTTATTTTGAAACAGCACTGTTCTGATTCAAAGGTCTGACTTTCCTCCCAGGGTGCATGGCACACTGGAAGGAAGGCCCCCACACACCCCCCACCATCCCATCCGCACCCTGGCCAGGGAGTGCATCAGCACCCTGGCCAGGGAGAGAGGGGGAGTGTGGAGGAATTGTAGGGTGGTGGGGGCAGAGCTCATGGGGTGCCCTGAATTCCCTGCTGCTGGCTGGGCAGTGGGAGCTGAGCTCGCAGGGCACCCTGAATCCCCCGCTGCTTCCCACGTGGTGAGGGCTGAGCTCGCAGGGCACCCTGAATCCCCCGCTGCTTCCCAGGTGGTGAGGGCTGAGCTCACAAGGCACCCCAAATCCCCCACCACTGGCTGGGCAGTGGAGGCTGAGCCCACAGGGCACACCAAATCCCCTGCAGCTGACCAGGCAGTGGGGGCTGAGCTTTCAGGGCACCCCAAAACCCCCACCATTGGCTGGGCAGCAGGGGCTGAGATCGCGGGGCACCCTGAATTGCCCACCACTTCCCAGGTGGTGGGGGCAGAGATCTCAGCCCCTGCCTCCCGGCAAGCAGCAGGTGATTTGGGGAGCCCCGTGAGCTCTACCCCACCACTCGGCCAGCAGCAGGGATGCAGGGTACCCTCCCCATCTCTGCCCTGAGGGCTTATTTTCCTCTGCCACTGCTCTGTAGAGCCAGTGGCAGGGGATTGGGTGGCAACACGACCCTGCCAAGGGGCCATGCTGCTACACTTCACAAGGTGCCCCTCTCTGAAATTGAACTAGAAAGTCCTAGAAATTTAACTAAAATTGATTTAACAAGTTTTATTTTTCTTTGGTTAAATCGATTTAAGTTAAATCAATTTAACTACCTAGGTGTGATCATAGCCAGAGTGTCTCCATTTGTTTAATTTGACTTTAAAAAATCATCTTAAGCCAGGAGACCCGTTTAAAGTCGACATAATAAAGTCAACTTTAAATGGGTCCCCTGACTTAAGTTGACTTTATAAAGTCAACTTAAATGGCTCTCCTGCCTTGAGTCAACTTTATTAAGTCTACTTTAACGGCCACATTTTGTTAAGTTGACTTAATAAAGTCAACTTTAAGGGTGATAGTTATTAAGTCGACAATGAACTCAAACATGGCCCTGGAGTTGCTTAAGTTGACTTAAGCCTCCAGTGTAGAGATGCCCTAAGTGTTTTCTACAATAAGACAATATGGTTGAATATTTTTCATCTAGCTTTAATGCTGGAGATAGAGCTAAAATATTGTAATATAATAAACCTTTGATCCACTGTCAAATTGTTCTATAGAATTCACCAGAACAAATGTAAAAGAATCTATTACATAGCCAAACACTCCATGATAAATTTAACAGCAATCATGGACTGGAAACACTTCCAAAAACACCAGAACAGCAACAGCCAACAAAAGTGAAAAATCAAAAAGAAGCTGAACACTGTTCATATTATTAATTCATTCTCATACCTGACTCAATTAGTGAGAGATTTGCTTTGAAGAAACAAATCTCCTATACATGGATTTGCAGTAAAGAAGCAAAAGCACAGAGCAATATGATGAAATTGCCTCAGATTTTCAGGACAATTGTTGGTTTATTCTCTGTGTGTGTGTGGTCTACAGAAACCACTCTGCTTCTACCCAGAGCTGCAAAAAATGTGCATGAGATGTGAAAAATGATTATCTCCTACACACACATGTTTTGCAGCAAAATCTGTGACTATTCTCAAATAAGCATCCTATTGAAAAATGGTGATAGATGTGACAGCAATCCACAAGCAGTTCTGAGTTATCAACAAACTGCTGGTATGAGCACAGAGAAGACAAGCTCAGATATCTAAAGCCAATAATGAATTACAAAAAAGGTATTTTTTTAAAATAATCGTTTTTCCTCCACTCTCTTTTGCACTGTGTAAACCTAGATTCAGGATTTATAATTTAATTTATGTTGCATAATATAATGCACAGTAAAAACATGCATCAGTCTCATCTCGCTGACAGACATTTTAATTTAACTCTTACCTTAATATTCCAGAATTACTGTTACTATTCTGTTATGTTGAGCATGGCTTGCTGTTTATAAAAAGTTGTCCTACTTTAATACAGCACTAGCTGCAACTTGATATTTAAATCTCAGGATTTCCAAAGGATTTTTTTACACTCCAGATAATTCAGTTGGAATCACTGCTATGTGCCTTTGGTAACGTTCAAGAATCAAGAACAGGTCTTGTTAACCAGTTCTGTTTTTATTTTTCCCCCAAAGAAAACATGCTCTAATTAACTACCTTGTCTGAAGCTATTCTCAAGACATTATGTTAGTCCAGACAGTCTGAGTGGAAATTAAAATAGGTTGAGAGCTGAACAAAATGGCACGTGCATCAGTCATTCTTGCCACCAAACACCAGCTGCACACTGAAGGAATGGAAAGATTTTCAAGTCCTATCAAAATGTTCTCAGCATCTAGTCATATAAAAATTGCTACATATTTGTATTGTCTGCCACATCATACCCTACATTAAGGTCACGCTGTGCAGTAGAGAGATGCAAAGTGGTTCTAGAGCTAACCTGAGGAGGCAGCTGAGGATTCCCCTGGTAAAGGAAAATCTCCAAGGGATGTAAAGTAGGCTCTGTACCAAGCACATCCCACTTCTTCAGTACAGAAGGCATGGTGGGCGGATGAGTGCAGCATGTGTGTCTCTAGGGATCCTCACTAACATCCTGGCTACTGAGGTAGCTCTAATTTGTGGTGAGGGTCAGTTCAGGTTCTAGCCAATGACAAGTTTGGAAGACAGGGAAAGGTAGCTTTGCTCCAGTGCTGCTGAAGACTAAGAGTATGTCCACACAGGTTTCTTATTTGGAAACAACAGAGGTTGTTTCAAAATAAGAAGCAGCATGTCCAAATGACGTACTCTCGTTTCGAAACAACGGAACCCGTTGTTTCGAAACAAGAGCCATCATTTTCAAATGGCTTAAACCCCTTCCGTTTCAAAGCAATGGTTATTTCAAAACAAGTTGTTTTGAAATAACCCCCTTGGGACATGCTGTTTCGAAATGACGGTTATTTTGAAACGACTCATTTTGAAATAACCGTTATCCGAACATTATTTCAAAATAAGCGTTGTTTTGAAATAACAGTCTGACCTTCTTCCCAGGGTGCATAGCACCCTGGGGAAACAGGAACTTCCTGTCAGGGCATGCCTATGAGGCAGTGTGCCCTGGTGCTTTGCAAGGCATGGCCTCCCAAGGCACCAGGGCCACGGGGGGGGGGGGGGGCGACGCAGGGCCCCTGTGTGGACCCCTGAGGAGGTTCGCTGCCTCCTCGGGATCTGGCAGTGGCCAGAGATCACGTCCCGGTTCTGGGCCAATTACCAGAACCAGGACATATACTCAGACATTGCTGCTGCAATGTCTGAGCAGGGGCACCCCCGGAAGACCGAGCAGATCCAGAGCAAGGTCAAGTCCTTGCGACAGGACCCTGCTTGGGTCTGGGAGGCCCGGAAGCTCCAGGGGGCAGGGAGCACAGCCACCTGCCCCTACTTTGAGGAGATCCATGCATTCCTGGGTCCAGAGCCCAGCGGTCTCCCCACTGGGGCTCTGGACACAGGAGTGCAGCAGAGCCCCTCGTCGGGCCCGGAGGCACCGGGGACCGGGTCCGATGTCTCCATCGGGGGGCCTCTGGCCGCAGCACCACCGGCAGTGGAGGCTACTCCGAGCACCCCCGAGCTGTTCGCCAGCCCAGCGGAGAGCAGCACAGAGAACCAGGGGCCCAATACCATCCCGGCCCCTGGGGACTCTGACACGGAGTCCGGGACATTGCACCGGACCTCTGGAGCTCCCGTGGGTAAGTATTCCCCTCCCGCTGAGGCACACAGGGCTGGGCCTGTCCAGCAGGTCACAGGCAGTGAGGGGGTCCATTGCCAGGCACCGGGGCAGGTAGGGCACAGGGTCAGCAGGGGCAGAGGCCCCTCCTTGGCCACGGGTCCCAGAGAGACAGGTGGCACCAGGGTCATAGCCCCTGTGTGCCTGGGGGTGGTTCACAGGGGCTGGGTGTCAAAGATGCAGCCGCATCTTGGGCGGAGTGGAGAGCATGCAGGCCTCGCCATGGGCAAGTAGCTTTGGGAGACCCCCTAGAACAAGGCATGGGTGAGTCCAGCTCACCCTTGTAGGCACCACTAGCATGCGTGCCTCCAGGGTACAGTTCCCAGATGTCAGGCAAAAGGAGAACATGGTCCCCTTTTTACTATCCTGTTCTTTTTATCCTCACATTCTCTGTCTGGCAGGCAGTTTAAAATACAGGAGTTTGTCAGGCTATTTACTGTAGGGGTTGAAGGATTCTGGAACGCCATAGAATACTGATTTGTACCAGCAAGTGTTCCAGGGCCCCCTAAACACCGACGAATACCACAGCCAGACAACATTTTCACCCAGTGTCCTCCAGTCTCCTCTGTTTGGTACTTTCCTGGCCTCCTTTCAAGGCTTTGGGGGCCGGTAGCCCTACCCCAGGGCAATGTCCCACGGGATGCTGGGTCCTGCTGACAGTCAGGGCAGAGGTGTGTGCTGCAGACAGGCAGCACACAGACAGGGCTAGCAGGCAGCAGGGGCCAATTGTGTTTTCTGCTTCCCTCCAGCAGGTCGCCCAGCCACCACCAGCACCCCGACGCCTCAGTCCAAGGGCACTCCAGAGAAGGAGGAGGGCCCCCCGGTCGCGGGCAGAGCTCCTTGAGACCCTGGAGGAGCTCAGGGAGCAGATGGAGGCATCGACCCAGGCCTGGAGATGGGAGCAGGCCCAGCACCAGGATGCAGCCCTCCGTCTCCTACAGCAGGCGGCAGCGGCGGATGACAGGGTGGTCGCGGCCCTGGAGCGCCTGAGCGAGCACCTTCCAGCAGCGGTCGAGGCCCTCGCCACCAACATCCGTGAGCTGGTGGAGCGGATGGCCCCTCCATGACCTGCAGGGCGTTCGCCACCTGGCCCTCCCTGGAGGTGACACCGGACCGAGGGTGGCCGTGGTCAAGGGTGGGGTACGCCACCCCCCCGGACCCTCCCACAGGCCCTGCCTGACTTCCCCCCTGCCACCCAGACTCTCTCACCCCCTTCCCCCTCCCAAGTTGCTGCTCCCTCCCCCAGACTGCCCCCACATTTCCCCATCCCATAATTCCCCCCAGCCCTTCCCTTCCTGAACCCCTGCATTGTTCAATAAATAGTTAGAAATGCATTCTTGGTGTTGAGTGGTTTTATTTGGGGGTATTCACAGTGCAGGTGGATGGGTGGGGGCTGGCTGTGGGCTAACGGGGGAGAGGGTGGTGTGGGGCAGGGCAGACCTGGCCCTCAGAGTTCCTCCTGGGCGAAGGTGTTCATGAATGCATCGCACATGGACAAGGCTTGCTAGGACAGCTGCTCCCGTGTGGGCACAGGTCTAGGTTCCTCATAGTCCCTGGTGAGGAGCTGTGCTTCAGCTGCCCACCCAGGTACAATGGGCTCACCCTGCTGCTCGCAGTAGTTGTGGAGGGCCACGCACGCACTGATCACCTGTGGCACTGTCCTCTCTGCCAGGTGGAGGCGGGTGAGGAGGCACCTCCAGTGAGCCTTGAGGTGGCCGAATGCCCGCTCGACCACCTGGCGGCAGCAAGTCAGCCGGCGGTTGAAGATCTGCCGCCCAGGATCAAGGGGCCCTGCATATGGCCGCATGAGCCAGGGGCACAGGAGATAGGCCACGTCTGCCGCAATGAGGACGGGCACCTCTACTCCCCCAACATTGATGTTATGTGGGGGGAAGAAGGTGCCCGCCTCCATGCCCTGGTACAGGGCAGAGTTACGGAGGACCCTGGCATCATGGGCCCTCCCTGGCCATCCCACATAACAGTTCTGGAACAGGCCGCAGTGGTCCACAAGGGCCTGCAAAATGATCGAGTGGTACCCCTTCCTATTGCGGTACTCCACGGCTCTGTGCTCTGGGGCTCACACGGGGATGTGCGTTGCATCCAGGATCCCTGCACAATTGGGGAAGCTGAGGGTGGGCATGCCAGGAATGGTGTCCTGCAGCTCCCCTTGTATCACCAAGCATCGCAGCAGGACCTGGTTGATGGCCCTGGTGACCTCCAAGAGGATGTTGCCAGTGGTGGACCTCCCGACACCGAAGAGGTGTGCCACAGACCTGTGTGACTCCGGAGTGGCCATCTTCCAGAGGGTGATGGCCACTCCTTTGTCCACAGGGATGGCAGGCCACATGGGGGTGTCCCTTTGGTGCAGCAGCAGGGCAAGTTCTGCGACCAGGAGGTTGAAGCTGGCCCTGGTCATGCGTAAGTTCTGCCTCCACTGGTCATCCCCCCAGGTCTACCCTGGCAGCACTACCCGCTCCCAACAGTCTGGGCTGGTCTCCCAGGCCCAGACCTGGCGAGGCATGGAGAGGGGCAGGGGCAGTAGCTCTGCTCTGCGGACCAGGTGGATGAGAGCCTCGGGCACAGGCTGGGCACCCTCTGGCTGTGCGAGCAGAGTGTCCCACATCTGCAGGACACTCTGCAGGTGGGCAGAGGGTCTCAGTGTCGTACAGCGCAGTCTGGGCAGCCGGGCAATGTCCATCGCTTGCAGAGTCCTGCTAGCCAGAGTAGACAGGGAAGTGAGGTTGGGGCCAGCTTTTATAGGATTGGCTACCAACATGGCCGCCGACATGGCCCAGGGAGGCAGCCATGTTGCCACACCTCCCATGGTGCCCTGCCCCTGAAGCAAAATACCAAGTCCACAGTGTGGACATGCTATTTCAGTTCTCGCTTTTCCCTTATTTCAATTTTTTTTTTTGTTATTTTGAAATAAGTCGTTTCAAAATAAGGGCGTTATTTCGAAACGACTTGTTTCAAAACAACGTATTTTGAAACAACCCCTTGTGTGTGGACATAGCCTAAGTCCCTCGTCTTAGTGGAAACCCAACTATGTCCTCAAAATTATGCTTTGCTGAGTGTTAGTTTTGATATTTCTCAAGAATAAAGGTCTTCTCCCAAATTAACGAACATACTAGCTACCCCTCACTTGCATGAAACAATCTCTTTTTGTGTGTGCAAGCTATATGTGAAATTCTGAATACTTCTGCCACTAACTACCTGAATGCAAGTGTGAAGTAAGTCTGAAGCAAGTAGTTATAAATGCAATTTTTTTACACACATACAGACCCTGTTTACTTGGCAAATCCAAAATAAGGATGCCAATATTGCACTGGTGCAGCTTGCATCCAAGAATAGAAAACTTGCTTATCCCAACTGTAAGTAGAGCCCTAATAATGGATTTTGAGTTTCAGAACAATTGGACACTGCTCTTGGCTTTGCATGACTGTGAGCTAGTTTACTTACACTGATGAGTAGTAACTCACATAAGTAGTCCCTGTCACTCCTCACCAATCTGAATGAAAGGATCCACAATCTGTCCTTCAACTTTTCTTCCCCCTAGGTTACTCATGTATAAAATGGATACATTAGTACCTAATTGCCTGGCAGTGTTGCTGTAACATTTATGTTACCACAGTGTATGTCAATCTGTTAAAGAGTAGGATAAGACCTATTGTGTGTGGTGCGGGGGAGCAGATTATTACGCATCTGCCTTCTACAGAGTTCTTATAACTTCTTCTGAAGCATCTGGTGTTAGCCACCAGCAGAGACAGGATAATGGAATAGATGGGCCTCGAATCTGATTCAAGGTGGCAATTTCTATGGTTATAAATCAGTTAAAATCCTCAGAGCAAAGGCACTGTAGAAATGTAAAGTGAAGGATTATGTCTCTTTCCTTAAAAATAATAAAAATAAAAAGAGCCGGTAAGAGAAGTTTGTGCTAAGAGAAAAGAAAAAGATCAGTGACAATTGGTTTGTCGCTGTGGCAGTGTTTACTCTGTCTCGCTTAGCTGGAATCTTTCTTACTACCATGAATATTTAATGCTATGTGCAATGATTAAAAATTTATAATCTGTAGTAGCACTTGCTTAGGAGTGTTCTTTTGGTAATAGAGGTATCTCCTCTTTCATTGAACTGGAACCAGCACAAAGATCTTCATGTTTTCTCATGTAAGAGGAGTTCCCCCCCCCACACACACTATTTATGGGCAAAGTGGGGTGCAGTGAGAACTATAACTTAAAAACAGGCTTATTGGGGCTAGTTGGTTCTGTAAGCAGGTATGCAATCAGGACCTAGCAGTAGTCAGTTAAACAGACAGCCCACAGAGTGAGAAGTGTGTCTCTTTTAGGCTACATTTACGCCATAAGCTACATATGCAATTCCCAGCTCACATACACATATTCATGCTAGGTCAATAAAAGCCAGCTTGAGTATAAATAATAGTATAGCTGCAGTAGTGCAGGAAGCAGAAGCATGCTTAGGTGTGCCAAACATATACCCAGAGGGTTTATGTGGGTTTGTACTGTGCGTAACTAAGCCATGGCACTGCTGCCCATGCTATACTATTATTTATGATCGTGCTGGGTTTCATCAAGCTAGTGCAAGTATATGTACGTGAGCTGGAACACAAACCCGAATGTGTAGCACAGCCATTGCCTTAGGGAGGAGCCTTCCCCTCTCTCTCTCACTTTTTGGGTTGTTATGTCTTATTCTGAATTCTAAGAAATAAAGTAGTGTTGTGTTAAATTCTTCCAGCAAGAGTCTTATGTTTTTATCTAACTTTGGTGTGCATGCAATGAACATAACACTACATTCAGCAGATATGTAGTTCTTCTTCAGTTGGATGCTTCTAAGAACTTTTCATATCTACTGTACATTATCCCCTTGGCTGTGTTCACACAGCCCTCTTATTTCGAAACAACAGAGTTGTTTCGAAATAAGATTAAGGCTGTTCACACGACGCACGGTTGTTTTGGAACAATGGGAACCATTGTTTCGAAACAAATTAAACCCCATGTGGGGACGAAACAACGCCATGCGAACATGTTGTTTCGAAACAACGGTGACTTGTTTCGAAATAACTGTTGCCTGAACCTGCTACTTTGCTTTGAGCTTTTTTCCTTAATTCGAATTAACAAACTGTTAATTCGAATTAAGTTCTTTCAAAATAAGGCGTTATTTCAATACAAGTTGTTTCAAAACAACCGTATTGAAATAACCCCCTGTGTGTGAACACAGCCCTTCAGCCCCATAATCTCTCACACAGCTAAGCACCTTTCTTTTCTAAAGCCAAGTAATCCATTCTGGTATCTGATTCCCTCAAACCTCAAATATCTTCAACACTGATTCAACCAAGCAAGTATGGTGGCCTTTCCACTACACCTGACTGCCTCTTCCTCAAAATTTCCCAAAGTAAGTCTGGCCTTTCTTGCTGGGCACCATAATGTCATGTGACCTTTTGAAGAGAAAGACTTTGAGCAAACTGGTCTCACTTGTGAATTTTAATGAGTCAGTGACCATGACACAAGATAAAGTATCAGCCCCAGAAGCCAGTAGTGAATGCATTCAGGCTCTCTAGTAGACAAGCATCTCAAATTCTGCCCTCACAGTTTCAGTTTTGGCATGAAACAGAAATTCTAAACACCACTTTCTGCTCGGCCTCTCTCTCACTTAGCTGAGGTGAGTCAGCAATAGTGATCTCTCCACTGAATAAACACCTCAAGAATGGAAGAAGGAGTTGGGGGTTCTGGGAAGGAGCATCAGGTGGGCACCGAACACCAAGAATTTGAGTACCTTTTTCACTTTCCTTAGAATAATAAATCAAGAACAGCATGCATGGTCCTCAGAACTAGATTTTTAAACTTCATTGCTATGTCATGTGTCATTGGTGTACAATTTAGAGGGAGATGGCGCAGTGCCTAGGACTGACTGTACCTGTTGGTAAACTAAATCAGGTCTTTGGAGGAGCACTTAAGGGGGATATGGGCAGGCTGAGTAATTGAATATCCTTCTTTCCCCAAATGCCTATTGACTTCCACAGCACACTGACTGAAATGAATCCCCTTTGCACTGTAATATAATTCAATAACCTCTATTAAATTTTTAAGGTATATAATCAAACAAGGAATCATTTTAGAAGGTGGCCATTGACTTTTGTAATGTAACAAAAGAGTGCCCTCATGTTTTAAATGTTTGTTAGAGTGGAGATAGATTTAAGTTTGCCTTTTGTCCATATATATTTTTGCCTGGGTCCCAGAGTAGTGATTGCATATAATACCATGAAAATGTTGTTATATCTAATGGAATTTCCATGTACACACATGACCCAGCTACTTGTAACACACGCACATGATCTCTCTTGGTAAATGAATACAAACACGGGAGTACATTGTTTTCTTAAGTTTCACAACAAGTAGGCCTGGTGATTAGCTGCATGCTTGCTAGCCTCTCCTTGTAGCATCCAGTATATGAATCTATGTATTTTTATAGTATTTTATTTGGGTAATTACATATTTAAGACCATTTTCCTAAAGACTCGGGCACATTTTTTTCAAAACAGAAGAAATAAGACTCTTTTCTCCCTATGTTTGTGTTTTCCTTTGGCAGAAGCCAGTCACAAATGCAGCTTTTAGTGCATGTACTGCTTCTTGCCAGTGCCCGTAGGAGGGCAGGGACAGGAGAACTAAATAGAATGTCTCTATGCCAATCAGCAGAACTGACTAACCATAGAGGGAAGCTCATGCTGCCATTTCCAAAAGGATGCTGTACATGGCACACTCTCCTCCTAGACATTGCGGAACTCTGGCTGGTACGTTTTCTTGAGTCAAAGTGGCTCTGGAACAAGGTGGCTTTGCTATGCTCTCAATTCTCAGCAATACTAGCCACAGTTTGACCTGTGCTTTTTCATATTGGGAAGCCCTTTTTTGGAACCACTAAGATATAGGTATGAGTCTTTATAAGGACTTTGCACTTTACACACTGTTAAGAAAAGAAAAGAAAAGAAAAAGGTAGCTGTCATCAGCAAAGCGTGCTTCTGTGGCTATTCTCGTATGAAAGCATCCCACTACTCAAGCACAGCCTACTCACACTGTTGCTGCTCACATAATTTCTTCTGGTTTCCGAAAGCCACTGGACTTTGTCCCATCCTCTACTCCTCACACTTTCATGAAAAAACATGGAGCATTGCATTATAAAAGAAGTAGAAGCCTTTCTCTGTGTGGTCTGACCTAAAGATTGTTGCAACACTACAGTCTACCAGTTAGAACTGAATCCAGTCATGTGGGGGGTGGGAGGATGTCTTGAAGCAAAGCCAAAGGGCAGAGCTGGGAGTCAGAAGCCAGCACAGGGTAAGGGCACACTGAGCAGCCACTGCTACTGAATTTAAGCATCTGACTGCTGTCCTGTGCAGTCAACCAACTGGTTCAATCAATCAATTCTGTCAGGGCTAGCTGTATTCATTAAGTTGCCAGCAGTGTAGCTTTGCTGGGCTGGCCCCTGACACTTGACCCTCCAATAAAGAGTATACTGCACAATCTAGTTAAATAATAGTGTTATCTGTTCCATGACGCTGAGATATGTTCCATGATGCTGAAGATCAGGCTATTCAAATGTTTATACAGCACCTAGTACAATATCTGATCCTGACTGGAGGGTCTCTGGGCTCTACTGCAGTACTACTACTTCTAATAATTAATAAAATATTTAATTTTCATGACCAATCTCAGCATAGTAATTGTGACTTGTGATTACACAGCATGGTAAGTATTTCACATTTGCTGAAATAGATAGAGATAGACGGAGAGATAGAGATATACTATAATTTCAAATAACGAACACTCTTCAAAATGTTGAAGCCAGTCTATGGATAATTTGTAAACAGAACAAAGCCTAAACTAGTGGGATACCTGTTGACCCTCAGGCTTCAGAGTAAAGAGGGGAAAAAACCTTAATTGGACTTAGGTGTATGTGGGTAAGGGAACAAGCCTGTAACATTCCCTCTGAAGCCAACAGACTTTAGTCTGGTCTATGGTGCTGGCAAAATTTGGCGGCAGTTGATGGGAGTTACACAAGCTATGCAGAGTAGTTTACGTATCTTCTTTTGCCTTTGTAACCCCCCCCCTTAACATGCCATCTTCACTGCACTGCACCAACACTAAATGTGTTCCCATCAGTGCAATGCTATGCCATTTGAGGGGGTGGGTTTACATGTCTTTCCTGTTCTCTCTGTTGACCTGGAAAAATTGAGCTGAAGGTGGTAAATTTGCCACTGTCAGTGTAGGCACATCCTGAGTTTCCAAAAAAGAACTCCTTGGTATTAGAAGGCAAGAAGAATAGAGATGTGCCACACGATGGGTTTTGCAGATAATGATTGTTGTATGTAACCTATTCCCAAGTCTCTCTGCACTAATATTCTCATCAAACATCAGCGCCAACAGAGGACTTGCACTTGTTTGTTATCCATTTTGTTCCATGGTAACAACAACACTGGCACTTCTATGACAAGTTTCAGAGAAATCCTGATTAAGCTGCAATAGGACAGCAATTTAACATAATATCAGGTGAAATATGATGCTCTAGCTTTTTAGAAGTTTGCTCATATGATATGCATGAAAGATTTTTGAAATACCAGAGAGCTTTGTAGCTGCACGAAGACAGGGAGATAAGTAAGGCAGATATTGTAATGACCTCCAGTCAATCGAAATGAATTGCCTGTTTGGTATTTTCTCTTTACTACTAACCACCAGTCAGCACTGCTAATTACACATTTTATAAGCGTACTTTCGGAAATAAGTTATGTACAAATTACCATATTCTAAATGTTTAACATTGGGAAAACCTAACAACTATTGTTACATTAAAATGAGCTAATGATACATACTCTGATTTACAGCCAAATTCCAGGGAAGGCAGTGAAGGGAGAGCAATTACATGCATGGGAATCTGGTGCATGCAACCAAGGGCAGAATTTTGCCCTCATTTATGGAATAATCAGGTGGGCGGAAGCCATACATAGGTCTTATGAAGCTTTGGATCAAGGTACCTGTCCTGAAGTAACGTCAGGCCAGTTTTACTGTTGTAAGTCATGGGAGTTAGGTCTTCAGAAAATTTGGTCTCTAATCAATAAATGACAATGCAAGTCATATAAACGTATATAAAGAAATAGATAAATGCACAATCAGAAGTTATTGAAGGTCAAATTGTGACTAGTTCCTGAGCAAGTGAATGGGGGGAACCACTCCGACCCTCCTAACAGGCCTACAGATGGTTCTAGTCTCTGAACTATAGAGTAGAATTTGCCATCCCTGGAGTAAAACAGAGGGTGCTACCCCAAGGCACATGATAATATTATATATGAGCTACCAAGAGGTGGTTTGTCTCTGCATAGCCCCAATGCAGTCCTGTACTTATAAGGCACAGTAAGACCCTAATCATTCAGTCAAAGTTCAGGCAGTATTGAGTGAAGAATTAGCAAAGATTCTCCAACCTGTATAAAAATTACAGATTACCAAACTTTAGTTTACCATGGAGGACAGAATATAAATGAAAGTGTAATAATATTACAGTGTTCTGAAAATAATTCATTCACAAAGATTTATTATTCTTTCAGAGGATTTCAGTGTCTGAAGTTTATTTGGGGCATCTAACTGAAAAAAAAATCCCTAAATTTACTGGGCAATTTTTTGTACATTGGTTGTGATGTTAATTTCCTTTGGTGAACCAGTTTGTTCCAATATGAGTCCTAGTCTGCTATTTCATATGATGTATTCTAGAAAGGATGTAAAGGAATTTGAAGACTATGCAGGGCTGGGGCAAAGAGACATGTAGAAACATTTTTTTTCCAAGCACCAATATTTCATCTAATAGGTTTCATCTCTGGAAATATTGATGCTAGTTTAACATAGGATTTGATTTTAAAATTACTAATTTTAAGACTTACTATTCTCTGATATAGCACAGTTAAAGTAGCATATCCTAACTTTCAATTCCTTTTTAAAAAGCATGAGTTTAGTTGCCTCTATAGCCTATAGATCTAGTCTGCTTTCTCATATATATGTACACACACACACACACACACACACACACATACACACATACTTTTCTTCATATATATTGTTTAAATATAGATTTAAGTTTCTTTATAAGTTTAAATGTTTGTTTTGTGATAAAATCATAGACTTGTATATTTAGAAATGCTGTAATACAAGAGCCCGCTGGCCACATCCTGTCCGAAAGCTAAGCATGCATATGTTTGGAACCCCTGAGCCAGAAAGAACAAGATGCTTCCATATACGGTCATGACTATAGCACCTCAATAGCCAGGAGGTATTAACATGGGAAGTGGGGCAACCAGAGTGTGCCCAGACAAATTTCACAGGTCCACCATAAAATCCATTAAAAGGGACAGAAATAAAAGTAAATGTGAAAAACATACTGTCTAGAATCATCTGGAAAGAAGGCAGGTATATCCGCAATGTGTCACTAATACACATGAATGTGTCAGCCTATAGGAGAAATGTAACTCAAGTATCTGAAGGTAACAAAGCCGAGTTTAGACTTAGAAGGGGGACCCATATTACTTAGGGTATAGAAAGGGTAAATGGTGTTGCCAGGTTGTGCACAAACTACTCTTTCTTTGATCTTTTTTCTTAGTTAGAGTTTTCTTTGGTTTAAGATACTTAAATATTATCAATAGTCTTAGTCTCATAGCTCTTAGTTCCAGTTCTACCTACATCCATCTAGACCAGAGTTGACATCTCTCTCAATCAGGTCAACAGAAAATGGTATGAGTAGATTAATCTAAAGCAATAAATATTTGCAATAGAATCATATCATAAAGGACTTTATTCAAATCATTATTCACCATTATCCATTTATCATTTATTCATTTAATTTAATTTATCCATGTATCCATTTACTTTAATGTGTATTTGTCTATCCTTTCATGCTGTTTTAATAAAAATCTCTAAAATATACATATTTGGTCACTGGTGCTAAATATTCCTGTATTTCTGCTATGCATCCCATGGGTTCCTGCAAAATTCTCTGTAGACTGATTCAGGGACAGAGAACCTTTGGCTTCTGATTAAATTCATTGAAGAGCTTTTAACCCTGTCCAAATTACTACATAACCAAATATCAGGCAACACCTACCTCCCTGCTGATGTTTCTTAGGATTTTTCAGCAAAGAAGCAGCTAACTAACATAGTAATTACATACCAAGATCTGTTAACATGAATTCTTTATCCATAGTAGTATTGCTGTTACTGACTCTTTGGGTGTGGGGGGCATAAAAAGAAGCTGACTACATATAGAACTTTTCCAACCCCCCCCCAAAGTTAAATTGACAAATGAAGGCTCCCCCCCCCCACCGACCTTCACCAATGTCTTTTGGTTACAGTCATCAGTTAGTGATCAATTACTTTCAAGTTAATCACACCTTGAATCTTACAAAACTGGATGAGAACAGGCTGCTTGGGAGACTGCTTTCTACAGAGTGCATTTCAGGACACACACTGACCTTTCTTCTGAGTAGCTATAATAAAGCATGTCTTTAGTGCTCTCTTTTGCACTTTTGTATTAATTGGTCAATATGTGGCACATAATTGTTTCATGCTATTAATAGTGTTTAAACGTTGATGACCTGAGATGTTTGCTATTTAAGCACCAGAAATAACCTGCAAAAACTAAATAGCCAAGGTACATTTTCTTTTTAAAACAGCTTCAAAATCTCTTAAAGCCAAATGAAAAAGAGATCTACTTTAAGTAGAGAAGTTATTTATTCTGGCAATGTGCTTCCACTTGCATTTCCCTTGACTTTGTTCCCTGTAGAAGCATAGCTCACCCTTGGCATGCCCCTTCATGAGTAAGCATGGCACATCAGACTTCTTTGGTACCCCCTTCCAACAGCTGCTCCAGCTCTGTTGTGGTGTGCTTCCTCTGACAAATTCAGTCAGGTCAACTTCACTCCTTCTGGGGTAAAATAGTTCCACAAAACAATACTGTGGCAAGGGCCACACACCAGATTTCACCCCAACTGTGGAATCAGTAGTCCTTACACACCTTATCACAGTGGGCTTGTGGGCAGTCTTCCACAGTGATGTACTTAGGTAACCTAGGCCCAGTCCAGGGACTCTGTGAAAAATAGCTGAAGTCTGCTTCCTCAGACTTCTTGCTGACCACCTGCACTAATTCTTGCCTTGACCTGCCTTTAACCCTTTTTTCACCTCAACTGTATTTTCAACCCTTTCCTCAACCTGTTAGAACTCCTTCTGGCTTTCCAGTTTATGCCTCCCAAGTTTTCTCCCTGGAGGTCTGGTTCTTATCTAACTCCCTCACAGCCTCCTTTGTGTCCATGCTTCCTTCATCTAGCAACCCAAATACTGACCAGCCTCCTTGGGCTCTCATTCCTGTGTCAAGGCTCACCATAGGTGTTTATGCCCTCTGTGTAGCTTCCAATGTCTCTCTTGGCCCTTTGCCTTGAGGTTTAAATCTGTATAATGCTTTCTGAAAAGTCATGGAAAGACAGAACTCTGGCTTATCCTTCAGCAAAGAGTTGTTATCTGGCATGCAGATACATAGTTCTATAGCTGGGAGCAGGAAGAAGAAGGATATATTGTTATATGTAATATTGCCTGAGCTTCCTCTGAGCCCCCACTCCCACTACACATTCACTCTAACTTATGAGTGCAAATATACAATGTGAGCATGCAAATGACGTAGTTTCATGAGTGAAAGGCCTTTTAAGCACTGACCTGGTCATAAGCATTCATGGAGATAGATTAATAATTACTAATGTACTCAGCTTATATAGCACGTTTCATCAGTAGATCTCAAAGCATGCCACAAAGGAGGGCACTATGATTGCACCCATTTTGCAGATGGGGAAATTGAGGCACGGGGCAGGGAAGTGACTTTCTTATGTTCATCCAGTGGCCAACTGCAAGGTGGGAACAGAACTCAGGCCTCCAGAGTCCCACAAGGGCTCTAGTCCACTTAGACCACATTAAATATCTGTATGCAATTAATATGGACAAATGTATGCCTGCATTTGCACTTGTTGAACTTCAAGCATCTGGTCCTTCATTCAGTATTGTATAGAGTGTTCTGAATGCCTTAGATATCAGACCCTATCAAAAAGAAAATGCTAACCTATCACATACTTACTATACGTGGATCAGCGGGGCTGGGACTCACAAAGCAAATAAAAATCTTAGCTGTACTTTATTTTATTAATTTATATGTATCCTTAAAAACATCTTATATGTCTTTGCTAGTACTGCAATTTCACTGTACTACTAGGTGCAAACAGACTGCTTTTACCCTATTTCAATTCCTGGGTAACTATTACATTTGTCAAGTTCAAAAGGGGTAGCCGTGTTTGTCCAGTTCAGCAAAACAAGAAAGGAGTCCTGTGGCACTTAAAAACTAATAAATTCATTTATCATGAACTTTTGTGGGAGAAAATCCCACTTCATCAGACTCAATGTGCTATTTCCCAGTGTTTGACTCTTAACAACTGCTTTAGTTTACTGTCAGTATGACCTGATCCCATGACTTACACTTCCCTGCTTTTTATTCTCCTCCCATTCTGTAAGTTCCCCCATCTCCAGAGAATCTGACAAGGTGGGATTATCTCCCACGAAAGCTCATGCAATAAATATACTTGTTAGTCTTTAAGTGCCATAGGACTCCTTACTTAAATTACATTTGTGCATCTTTATGCTGCTTGAACATACTTGTAATCTCTAACATATTTTTGTTTTTTAAATAAATCTATTCCTAAAGCACCTTAGCATCTGCTTGAAAGAATTATCATGCATTGCATTATTTCTGTATCTTCAGATAGCAATATGTTTCTGCTCTTCAAATTGAATATTAATTCCCCCCCCCGTGCGATGATGATTTTGTAAAACAAAGATCAGATTGTCACATCTAGTGCGTGAATCAATTTAGGTGCATTGAAGTCAATGTAGCAATACTGATTTTTCACCAGTTGAAGATCTGGCATTATCAGTTGTCCTTTCCAAACTGTAATGTTATTCAGATATATAAAAGATAAAAGATATACTTGTATTTTTAAAAAGGCATATACATACATAAGTCCAAACTAAATATTCATTTCTATAGTACCTTATGGCCCCTCAACATTGGCTTTATAATCCTTAAAATAAAATAGCTATATGGCAAGTTTATTACATGCTGTCTCCTGTAAATGTCTTACCCAACTATTGAATCTCTATTTTGAAGTCAATAAAGTTTGTTTTATGTAAAATCCACTTAGTCACAGGTGGTCTGAGCAACTGTCCACATGATGAAGAACTATTCATTTCTGACTTGCCAAAGGTACAACAGCTAAGCATATTCTATTGCAATCCAGACAGGTTAAAGTGAACATTGTACTTCAGCTCACGTCTGGATGAATGTAAAGATTATAATAAAAGATCACTGCTAAAGCACTCAAATTTATCCAAGGTTAATCAGTTATTAAATAATTCAATACTGGAATAATCATTATTTGTCTATTATACCTTACTGAAGCATTTTGTGGAGTAGTCTGAACACTCTAAATTTCCATGACACCTTCCACCTAAACATTGCAAAACAGTCTTCCAAAGCCTCTGGGAGAAAATATTATCACCAATTTTTAAATATAGAAATTAATAGAAAGGATAAGACCCTTGGATTGATTTAAACTGT
This sequence comes from Podocnemis expansa, assembly GCA_007922195.1. NCBI lineage: Eukaryota > Metazoa > Chordata > Testudines > Podocnemididae > Podocnemis > Podocnemis expansa. The sequence continues at coordinate 119,149,285 of ML681963.1, forward strand.
GCTTGGCCACAAAGGGTGAGGGAAGAAAGGGACAGTAAGCCACTTTCTGCTCCCACTTTTCTGATTCTGGGATTGACTAAAGCTACATCATCTAGAGATTTTCTTGCACTAAGCCGATGTCTACACTAGAGACTTTTTGCAGAAGTATTTTTTGCATTAAAAGTGCTATCCATATAGCGCCTGCACTCATCAACACAGTGCACCTTGTATCATAAAGGAGTGTCCACATGGTTCTTTGAATTTTCGCCAGTAAACCTAGTGTATTGTGGGCACCTATCCCACCATGCCACTAATCATCTTCTAATGTTAGGAATCCTGGGATGAAGGAGAGGAGCACAGAGCACCTTGGGTCAGTTTTTAAATTCCCATGGGACAGTGCATTTCCTTGAAGCCATTTCGATGTTACTGCTAGCAACTCATGCCTTTTTTCAACCTTGCCCTCTACTTCCTGTGTCTCTGCAATCCAGTTCTGAAAACATGGATCCAGTTCTACTCTCCAGTGTCACTTGCAGCATTATGAACACATCTTGTCTGGCTGCACAGTACATCTTGAGCTCTAAATCAGAACAGGAATTGGATGACCCGGACCCACTGAGTGCTTTTTTATTTCATGGAGCATCTGCACACAATGCACCTCTGCTTTTGGTCACAAGAGACAAGCACTGAGTTGTGGGACTGCATCATTATGCAGGTCTGGGGTGATGAGCAGTGGCTACAGAATATTTGAATGTGTAGAGCCACCTTCATGAAACTGTGTGCAGAGCTTGCCCCTGCACAAAGACACCAGAATGAGCTCTACTCTTACCCTGAAGAAGTGCTTTGCAATTGCCATTTGGAAGCTGGCAACTCTAGACTGCTACTGATTGGTTGTTAATCAGTTTGGATTCAGCAGGTACACTGTTGGGTCCACACTATCACAAGTATGAAAAGCCATCAATCACATTCTGCTATGGATGACGACAACTCTGGGCAGTGTGCATGAGATAGTGGATGGATTTGCAGCCATGGGATTCTCTAATTGTGGAGGGGCAGTTGATGGCACACATATCCCAGTTCTGGCTCTGGAGAATCTTGTGACTAAGTATATAAATAGGAAGGGCTACTTCTCCATGGTGGTGCAGGCACTTGTAGATCACTGGGGACATTTCACAGATATCAGTGCTGGGTAGTCAGAAAAGGTGTGTGATGCTTGTATCTTCAGAAACATAGGGCTGTACCAGAAGTTACAAGCAGGGACCTTCTTCCCAGATGAAAATTTACAGTTGGGGATGTGGAGATGCCCACAGTGATCCTAGGAGACCAAGCCTACACACTGATACTATGATTCATGAAGCCTTACACAGACAACTTGGATCCCAGCAAGGAGCGATTGAATTACAGGTTGAGTAGGTGCAGAATGACTACAGAGTGTGGCTTGGGAAGCCTCGACAGATGCTGGTTGTGTTTATATGGACAGCTTGACTTAAATGAGGACAATAATCTAGCCATTATAGCAGCATGCGGTGTCCTCAACAACCTCTGTGAAAATAAAGGAGAGAAATTTTCCCCTGGGTGGACCATGGAGGCTGATCGCTTAGCATGTGTGTATCAGCAGCCAGATGCCAGGTATATTAAGGGGGCACAACAGGGAGCCATATGCATAAAGGAAGCACAGAGGGGGCATTTCAGTAATGAAAACCCATAGGTATTGAATGTATAAACCACTGTGTCAATGTGATGCTGGAAACCTACAGGACACTGAAGCATAAGGGAACATGTCTTGTGATCACATGACTAAACAGTGTATATGAATGAATAAATATTGTTTCTGAATAAGTAAATATTGTCTGCATGATTTAAGTGTTCTTTTTATTATTAATCAAGAAACAGTGGTCAGGAAACAGTGAACATGAAGAGTAGTGATTGCATGGAACACTGTAGGATATTACAGGTGCATATATGTCTGGGACTCATTCCTATAGCTGTGTGAAGGGGTGGATGCAAGATTGTACCAAGAAAGTTCTTGGCCCTCACAGGAATTCTTAGTGGGAGTGTGTGGGGAGGGTGTGAGAAACTGCTGGTGTATCTGAAAGGGAGGGTGAATGTGTAGCAAAAAAACAACAAGGAGTTGTGTGGTACTTTAAGACTAACAGATTTATTTTTTGCATGAGCTTTCGTGGGAGAAGATCCCACTTCCTCAGATGCTTTGAAGATGGGTGAACTTATAGAAAGGAATGAAACTAAATGCAAGGGGGTGTAAAACATAGGATCAGGTCATAAAGTAACAGCAAATCAGAGCAGTTTACAAGCTCAAACCATGGGAAGCCTGAAGTCAAATTACCCTTTGTAATGGGAAAAGAACTCATAGTCTCGATTAAGTCCTGCTTTCATAGAATTTAGCTGTGACTAGAGAGCAGCCATTGTCTTTAGGAGCTCCGTATGCTCTTTCAGCACATTAAGTAATTGATTTTCATGTTGTTGTCTCCTCCTAAAATCTTCTTTGCAGTTCTGTTTGAGTTCCTGTCTCTAAGCCCTGTTTTCTCTCCTGGATGCCTCATTGGACTGTAGGTGCTCTTAGAACATGTCCTCCCTTCTTTGGTAAGGCTGTTTCCTTTTCTGTCTGAGAATGATGGCAAGCATGGGGCATCTGCCCGCACAGGTCATTTCTATGAAAATGAAACATCATGAATAAAGGAATTGTTCTTACATTCCTCCAAGTACAGATGTAACAGTTTGCAAATCATGTTACAGTCTCACAGTCCCTCTGAGCACAGTGCAGCTCCCTGCTGAAATTGGAAATGGTGAGTTGCACATAGGGGGCAAGAACGCTCATTTGATCTGAGTTCTGGGGATCCTATGAGGAGGGGTGCTCACTTAGGTAATCAATAAACATGTAAGTTTACTATCAATCTCAATCCGTGCTCCATTTTCCACAGAAGGTGGACATAGAAGCTGATATTTTGCTTCTTAGAGCAACCAGTAAAGCTAGAATGCATATCCCGAATGCCAGCAGATATAAACTGGGTCCCTACGCTGCAGGGTCACATGCAGTGATTGTCCCCAGTAACATGCTTTCCAATTGGCCAGGGAGAGTGTGCTTCTGTGGGAGAGGAAACATGTCTGCTCTGCTAGGGCATCCTGAAAACTTTCAGTGAGCTCTCAATGGCAGATGCCAGGGAAATCGACTCATGCAGCAATGTGCTGATAGTGCGTGCTGAGTAGATGCCCTGGAGAATGGGAAAGCCATATGCAACTGAAGTGGCTATGGAACACTTTCCTCCCCTTATACCACTTTGTTATTAAATAGAAGAGTTAGCTACTAAACAGAGCAGCATTGGCTTTGAAAACATTTACCAAACCTCTCCTCTTCCACCTCTGGAGCACTGCAACTGAACAGCTGCGACTGACTGCATGTCTCATCAGGGGTGGGGAGGGCCTGGTAAACAGCTCCTGACTCCCCATGTCCACTGAACTGCACTGCTTCCTGGCTCAAGGTCATCCTCCAGCTCCACTTCCTCATCAATCACCTCCTTGTCATGGTTTGCTCCAGTATCCATTGGTTCCAGGGGGCATGGACATGTCTATGGGAATCTTGGGACTGGATGTGGGGTCCCTGCACAGGATGGCTTCCAGCTCCTCGTAAAATCGGAATGTAGCTGGCATTAAGCCAAACTGACGTTTGCCTCCCTGGCTTTCTGGTAGTCCAGCCTCAGCTCCTTCACCTTGGCTCTGCACTGCAGCATGTCCCCCTCATGCCCTTTCTCTGACATGGCATGAGAAATCTGTCCATAAATGTCAAAGTTCTGCCTGCTGACACATAACTGCGCCTGCACAGTAGATTTTCCCCAGATTCTGATCAAGTCCAGCAGCTCTGCTTTGCTTCAGGCAGGAGAACAGTTGCCACACATATTCTGGGAACACGCTCACTCTCCACACCAAACAAACAGACGAGAAGAATTCAAAAATTCCCAGGACTTAAAGACGGAGGCTATGTCTACACTTACACTTTAAATTGAATTAATCATCATTAATTTGATTTAAAATATTGCATGGCTATGCTAGCTTTCCTTAGTTTGAAATAAGGACCTCCCTCAATTCAAAATAAAGAAAGCTCATTTTGAAATGATAAAACCTCCCTTAAATTCAAAACAACTATTAAATCGAACTTATTAGTTCAATTTAAGCCAGTGTAGCTGTGTTAATTCGAAAGAACCATTAGTTTGAATTAACACTTTTTGCCCTTCTTCCTCCCAAAGTGCCTTCCTCTTTCTATATATTGCGTGGGGGCCTGCCCTTTCTTGAGGGCCATGTTTCTACACTTCCCATGGTGCCCCTCTCCTAAATCTAATTACCAAGTCCTGTCCATGGACATGCTAGTTTGATTTGGGTTTCTAGCAGAGACATGTTAATTCGATTTAACTTAATTTGATTTAATGATTATTACTTAGATTTAATTAGTTCAATTTAACAATCTAGGTGTAGACATAACCAGAGGGGCTAGTGTCACCACAGCAGCAGAGTGCAAGCAGAACACCAGAGTGGTCAGGCTTGGCATTCTGGGACATTTCCACAGGTAATGTATTGTAGCAGAAACATGAGTCATCATTCACACATACTCTTACACTAAAGCATTTGCACAAAAAGTGTTATGACTCTCATAGAGGTGGTATTATTACTGCATCAAAACAGGGCAGTTTTAGCACCAAAATGAGCCTTCAGGTGTATATGGTGGGCTTGTTTTGATGCAAAATGATGATTTGGGGCACAAAAAGTCAATAATGTGTAACAAGCCATAGGGAATCTACAATTATTTCATAAGGGCAGCATTTCAGCTGCTTTGCAAGCAGCTGGAAGGAGCTATCTAGCATTTTAAGCAATTTGGCCAAAATTACACAGCAAGGCTATAGAAGCACAAAAAGGAAAAGACTTATTTCCTGACTCACAGACATAAGCTTTAGTTTTAAAGACATACTTCTGTAGCATGGGCAGTCATACCTAATGGTTAGCCAGGAGCCTGGAACCAGAGCCAAGGGTCAGAGGCAGAAACAGGAGTCAAGCTAAGGGTCAAAGCTGAAATTAGGAGTAAGGCATAGGAGAAAGGCAGGAAACAGAAACTGGGAACAGCCAGGATAAGGAGGACAGGAGCAGGAGGGAAGGCAGAGCTCAAGAGCCAGGTGAGTAGGCAGTGCCCACAGTAGCAGCCAGCCAAACATTCCTATAGTTACTCAGACAACATCCTGTGCCTCTTTCTGCTGTAAGTAAGGCTTTCCAGCCAGTCAGTGGGGCTGGACATTTCTTTTGATCAGGAACTTCATGGTCAAGGTCCTTTTCAAGGCATAGCTTCACTGGTGCCCTTCTCCAGTCACTCATGTGAGCAGCTGAGTGGCAACTGTGGTTTGAGCATTGCCTTGGGGCCCCAGGACTGAGCTCTCACATCCTCCTCATATAAACATCTTTCTAGAAAGTCTTAGTAGTAGCTAGAATGAGTGATTAATATCTCAGTTTCATAGGTTCCATTCCTCATTCTGCTGATCCCACTGATGTTGGGGGAAAATACAGACTACAAGTTTGAGCAGACAGCTCTTATTATTTGTCAGAGTCTGAGTCTCTTGTAAGCACCACACTATAGCTGAACCACTTTGGCACATGGAATCTTTTCACAATTGCAGGCTGAAAATGAATTGAGTAAAGCAATTGCTACTGAGAAACTCTCTATGACTGTGGAAAATCCTTTTAATACACATTGAATAGTAATTACAATAGTTATATGAAAGCTTAACAACAATTGAATAAGTTAATTTAGACTTCCTAAATATTTCATTCAATCAACCAAAACATTACTGAAATACCTAGAGCAAATACAGAAAGAATCTCTACAAATACACAGTATGAAAGTCTAGTGGTCAGCTTCCATAACAATTACATCAGTCTTTTAAATTGGCTTAGTAACTGCATGAAAGTCACATTTAGTTTATTCTTGGTACAGCATTTAATTGCTCTACAAAGAACTACACACTAGAAAGAAGAAAAAAGACTAAATTAATTTGCTTTCAAAGAATGGCACCAGGCCACAAATGCAGTAAATAAAATTACTATTCTTTCCTCCCTATATCCCTTTTAGAAACATAATTCAGTATTAAGCAGGAGAATGATCAATTTACTCTTCATCTGTATGAAGACTGAAACTAGAGATCACTCATGAAGACAGTGTTGACACTGGCCAATTTAAGTTTAAGGGTTTAGGGTTGAGGTTTTATAAGAAATACATTCTGAGTTGAGTTATTAAAACCTCACAAATGGTTTTCTTGCAATGGCAGAAGCCCCACAAGGTCAGCTGAAAATACACTAGAAACATATTTTAGGAAGCAATTCATGCACTGCCAGGAGATGTACTAAATCAATGAATAGGCTTTTTTGAATCTCTAAGAATCAAGTCCACTGAGGGCCTTAGACAAGAAGCATAGTTTTAAAATGAATGAGGAACCAGTGGTTAATGTGAGAATGTGGTCGCACTTCCTTATACATATGATCAAATGCATGGCAGCATTCTCAAGGACTGTGGAAGGCTGTATAAAAAGGTACGACAGTAATGAAAATGTTGGCAAGATAAGATTTCAGCAGCTAGGTGGTTCCTCAATTTGTGTAAAGCAATGGCTATGTCTACACTGGGGCTTTAAATTGAGTTAAGGCCCCTTAAGTCGACTTAAATAAAGCCCAGGCCACACTGTAAGCCAACAAAGTTGACTTTTCCCATCACTAAAGTCGACTTTGTAGCTTCCACTTATGTGGCCAGGCAATTGCCTTAGTTGACTTAATTGGCCTCCTAACTACAGAAAATATGGGGCTGGGGGCTGGAGAGAAGGCACAACACAGCTTGGAGCATTCCCAGCTGTGTGCACCACATCCAAACTCCCCATGTTCCCCGACTGATCCGGCATCTTTCCACCTTCTCAGCCCAGCCCACCTTCTCTCCCATTCTCTGGCTGGCCTGCCCCCTCTCCCATTCTCAGCCTGACCCTCAATCTCCCCCCTTCGTCAGCCCAATCCCACATCTCAACCCAACCTGGCATCTCCCCCTCATCTCAGTCCGACCCGGCATCTCCCCTCATTTTCAGCCTGATCCTGCATCTCAGCCCGACCCGGCATCTCCTCTACTTCTCAGCCTGACCCCACTTCTCAGCCCAACCTGGCATCTTCCCCACTTCTCAGCCCAACCCGGCATCTTTTGCTGTTCTCAGCCCAACCCCACTTCTCAGCCTGACCTGGCATCTCCCCCTCGTTCTCAGTCCAACCCGGCATCTCTCACTGTTCTCCAGCCTGAAGCCTCATCTCTCCCATTCTCAGCCGGACCCCATGTGTCTCTCATTCTAAGCTGGCCCCCCACGCATCTCCTGTTCTAAGCCTGACCCCGCATGTCTCCTTTTCTTGTCTCCCCCATTCTCAGCCCGACCTGTGTGTCTCTCCTCTTCTATACCCAAACCCATGTGTCTCTCCTCCATGCCCTTTTCAGTCCAACCCTGCCTGTCTCTCCCCTTCTCAGCCCAAAGCCATGTTTCCCTCCTTGCCCTTCTCAGCCCAACCCTGGATGTCCCCCCCTTTTCTGCCCAAACCCATGTGTCTCCCCCCTTGCCCTTCTCAGCCTGACCTATCTGCCTCTCCCCATCTTTGCCCAACCCTGTGTCTCTTGCCTTCTCAGAGGAGCCCCCTGATATTGTTATAAAACAAGCAAGGAGTCCGGAGGCACTGTTTAAGACTACCAGATTTATTTATTGGATGAGCTTTCAAGGGAGAGAAAATCCCACTTTGTCAGACAGTTTGAAGATGGGGGAACTTACAGAATGGTAGGAAATAAATGCAGGGGAGTGCAAGACATAGTATCAGGTCACACTAACAGCAAATCAAAGCAGTTGTTAAGATTCAAAGACTGGGAAACAGCACATGGAAAGAAAAGAAAGAAAGAAAAGTTATTTCTTTTACATTAGATTGTGTGAAAGCAAGATTAAATCTTGACTATAGATTGTTTTCCCATTGCAACAAGTGATTTGACTTCACCTTCCTCTACATGCTGTGTCCCAGTGTTTGAGTCTTAACAACTGCTGCACCCTGCCCCTGCACTGGCATTTGCCCTGCAGCACCTGGTCCAGAGCTGGAGGAGTCTGGGCAATTCAGGGTGGGTGTGGAGTGCTGTGCTGGCACATCGCTGGGCTACGTCAGGGTTCCTGACTTCCCTGGGCTCCTCGTTGCCACATGCAGTTTGGAGGGTGGTGAGGTCACTCACGTCCTGTAGTAAAAGAGTGGCTGAGAGAGAGGGGCACTTCTGCTGTGGTGCACTGTGAGCCAGGTACCCAAAATGCACCACTCCTAGGGCAACCTAGCATCTGCCAGTGTAGACGTGGGCAGTCTCCTGGCATTCCGAATGTGGACGCACTAAGCTGACTTAATAAGGTCTACTTTAAACTGGTTTAAAGTAGACTTTATTAAGCCAGCTTAACTGAGCCCTGTAGCGTAGACGTAGCCAATGTGGCTCTACTTAGCTATACAGATTTGCACCAGCTGAGAGTCTGCCACTACATTCTGAACTGACAGCTGGCAGATGTGCAGACTTGTAAGAATCATTTATTAATTTAAATAAGCCAAAGTTAGGTTAAACAAGACTTTACCAAACCACCACTTCAGACTTAGACAAACATAGTACATACACACTGACACCTTAAATATCTTTCAAAGAGAGCTAAACATATAAAACCTCAGCTCACTCATATTCTTTTGAAAGATCAGGAATCCAATAAACCATGGAAGTTCTCATTAATCTAGTAAATCAAATCAAAATGTTGTATTTGAAGTATGAAAATAAAGTAGGCCATTCACTTAAGAAAATCAGCCTGCATTTCAAACAGAGTAAAGAGCTGTACGGAAATAAGCTGCTAAAGAGAAAGCCAGAGAAAATGAATATATGTACAGTAAATGCATAGACTAAAACAGCTGATATCTTTAAAAATCTATGACCAATTCCTCACTATTTAGAACTTGCCCAACATGGGGGTGGAGGGTCACGTATCAAATTATAGCAGGATCTGCAAAGAATCATGCAATCATAAATGTGAATTCCAATACAAATATAAGAGCAAGTTTTCAGTTGTAGATATGCAACTGTATTTACTTAAAGATTTTGATGATCACCTGCAGTACTCACAAAAGAACAAAGAGTCCCTTGTTGTATTGGTAGAACTGGTTATCTATGGTTCGGGCACTGGAGAATCAGGCCCTGTGCTTCCACTTCCTAGCTGAAGCACACTATATGGCTATGTCTACACCCAAAAATGCTAGTTTGAATTAGTTAGTTTGAATCAACTAATTCAAACTAGCATGTCCATGCCAGAAGCTGAATTCAACCTAGCATGTCCATACAGGCACTTGCTAGGTTGGATTAGTTGGGGTGCATTCTGGGAAGTGTGCCAACATGGCACTTGAGAAGGGCCCAATCCCCCTGCCAGTCCTAGAAAAGAGGAAGTGAGTGCAGCCCTGTGCCCGGCAACATGCAGAATGAGGAGGTCACGGACAACAGTCCCTTCATGTTACATGCCAGGGAGGTGCTTGACACCTGCTATGCACTGCCCAGTGCTCTCTTCAGCTGGAGCATGCTCTTCCGGAACCCCTACAGTGCAGAGGCAGGCAGCAGCACCATCAACATGCTAATCCTGCAAGCTGATGTGCCGATGGTGTGCGCTGTACCCTATTGCTTCTGGGTCTGGGAAACCAGCAGTGACTGGTGGGAACTTGTCATCCTCACCATCTGGGACAACACAAAGCAGCTCCAGAATTTCCAGATGAGCAAGCAGACCTACTTTGAGCTGGTCTACAAGCTCACCCAGGTCCTGCAGTGCACGGATGCCTGATTCAGACCCGTCCTGCCTGTGGACAAGAGAATGGCTGTCACAGTCTAGAAGATGGCCATCCTAGACTCCTATTGCTCCATTGCCTACCACTTTGGCATCAGCAGGGCCACCATGGGGACCACCCTCCTGCAGGTCAGCAGGGCCATCAACTGGGTCCTGCTAGCCCACCCTGTCACCCCAGGCAATGTGTAGGACACTCTTGATGGCTTTGCAGCACTCAGCTTCCCCTTGTGTGGGGGCATCATGGACAACACACACATCCTTGTCAGAACCCTGGAACACCAGGCCATGGGTTACAAAAACTGCAGGGGACACCAGTCCATGGACCTGCAGGCCCTTGGGGACCACCATGGGCTCTTCACGAACATTTACATGGGCTGGCTGGGGAAGGCACATGATGCCCATGTGCTCAGGAACTCTGTCCTGTACAGGCACATGGGGGCAGGCACCTTCTTCCCACATCACAACATCACACTCAGAGACGTGCAGGTGCCCATCCTCATCATGGGCTATGCAGCCTACCCCTTGTTCCCCTGGCTCATAAAGCCCTACACCCCAAAGCTGTATGCCAAAAGGGAGCTCTTCAATCGAAGGCTCAGCAGGTGCCACCTGGTCATGGAACATGCCTTCAGATGGCTCAAGGCATGCTGGAGGGCCCTCCTTCTGCACCTGCACCTCGCCGAACGCACCATCCCTGAGGTTGTCAGCGCCTGCTGTGTCCTCAACAACCTATGTGAGCTGTGGGGGGAAAGGGCTCCCCACTTCTGAGGTTGAAGCCATATGCCTTGCCAGACAGTTTGAGCAGCCTGATGCTGTGCCCAAGATGCAGTGAGCCCACAGGTGAGTGGTCATCATGCAGGAGGTGCTGAAGTACCACTTCTTCAGCAAGAAGAGCTGAGGGATGGGCCTGCTATCAAGTACCCTCACCTCCCCCACCCACCCATGCCTTGGGGTGGAAGGAGAGGGTTCAGGGGTAAGGAGAGTCAGGGTGGGGGACTGGTGCTAGTGCCCTGGGGATGGAGGGGCCCAGGCCTCCACATAGCCACCCCAGGTCCTGGAGCACTGGCGATGAGGGATACCAGGATCCAGGGCAAGGGAGGAGGCGCTCCTCAAACAACTCCAGGCTCTCTGCCTGATGCTGGAGAGAGAGAGACTCTGGCACTTGAGGGCAGTGATGTGCCTCTCCAAGAGCTCCAGGAGGTGCTGGAGCATCCCCCAGCTGGCCCTCTGGTGGGCATCCACCCTCTCCCGCCACACTTCCAGGCATGCCTCTGACACCTCAGTGAGGCAAACTAGGTCCCTCAGGTGCTTGTCCCATGAGCACAGCATCCTCCTCCTCTGCCTGACCGAGGCTGGTGGGGTCCCAGGAGTGGCGTGTGGCATGGGCACTGGAGCTGCTGGAGGGAAACAGAGAACAGGGTTCCTCTCATTAGCTAGCATGCTAGTGCTGTGTGCAGCTGACAGCAGCTGCTGTGCCCTGACTGCCCCCCTGCTTCCCAATCCCTGTCCTTTGGGACAGGGACGCCAAGGTACATGCAGCCATGCTGTTCTGCCCAGGTCAGGTACAGTGCCACAGTGGTGAGCTGCACACAGCCCTGCCCTCGGGGTGTCTTCTGAGGTCACATGCCAGCAGTGTCAGCCGCATGCTGCCTGACTTTGATGCTCCAAACTATGGTTTCCCTCATCCCCTCTGCCGACAGGCCCCCACACCACTTAGGTCTGGCTCCTCCCCTGCCACATGGTCCCTGGCCTCTCTGCCCCATGGGAGGGCCTCCACACACACCCAGTCCATGGGACCCTGCCTGTCCCCAGGCCACGTCCCCCTGCAGTGCCTGTCCTCAAGGAGGGAGGGAAGAAACACTCATCATCAAGCACTGCAGGTGTCTGATGTGATGTCCCTTGTCCTGGGTCCTCCTCAGTGTGGGGGGGCTCCTCCTGCTTCTCCACTGAGGGTGGGTTGCCCATTTCAATGCTATGGGCTGGGAGCCTGGTGCTCTCATCCCCCAGGAAAGTGTGGACCTCCTGGTAGTAGGGGCAACTGATGGTGGGAGCTACCCCCAGGCACTGCCTGTCCTCCAGGGCCCTGTGATATTGCTAGCAGAGTCCCTTGATTTTTATGCGGACCTGCTCTGTGGCCCTTTTCTGCTACCTCTCTGCCAGGGCCTGGGAGATAGAGGCATATATCTCCTGGTTGTGCTGGCTGCTCCGCAACTGGGAGAGCACTACCTCATACCCCCAGATCTCCAGGAGGGTGAGGACCTTTTCCAGCTGGAGCCCTCCGTTGCTGCTGGCTGCTGGTGCTGCCCTCAGCCATGCTTGTACAGCAGGCTGTCCTGTCCAGGTCTGTGCAATAAGGTGGGAGGGGCATTGTCCTGGTACCAAGCATCCTGGGAAGAAGGTCAGGACACCATTTAGTTCTAATAGCTAATTAGTTTGAACTAATGTGCCCACACTAGGTTTAGTTAGAACTAATAAGTTTGAACTAGCCACTAGTTCAAACTAACAGGTGGTAGTTGTTAGTTTGAACTAAGAACACCCTTCATTCAAACTAATGACAGCCTGATGTGTACTGGGACTAAATTAGTTCTAATTAAACCACCTTAATTCGAACTAACTCGCCAGTGTAGGCGAGCTTATATGTCTATGCTACAGCTCGAAGCGAGCTTCCCAGCCCAGACAGACAGACTCACACTAGCAGGGTTTGAGCTAGCAGACTAAAAATAATTATGTGGCTATAATGGTTCTGGCAGAGACTTGGGTTTGCTACTCAAGCTCAGATCCAGAGAGTTTTGACAGCACAAGTACTAAATGGTCTCCAACATCCACTCTGGTCACATTCTAGGTTGGGTGAACAGACCTGCACTAATAAGACTCGGATTGCAAAGCTTGAATCCAGCTGTACTGTAGACATAACCTGTCCTCTTATGCTTCATTTTAATTCTTGTCAGGTGCCATCTTCTTTCCTGACTCAAGTTTGAAATCTGCAGTTACCATATTTTCTTCAGGGATACCATGAACATCATGGTTCTCTTTTGAACTGCCTTAGAAATAAAGTTTGTAAACTGATGGTGGTTTTACTGACAGTTCACTCCTCCACTTGTTCTCATCAGTTCCCAAGCTCTTCTGTGCTGGGATATTCATGCAGTGGAGCTGAAACAAAGTATGGGTTCCTTAGAAAACTCCCCATTCAGGGTTTGGGGTATAGCCTCCCATGAAAGAGACTGAAAACTCCACCCGAGAACATTCAGACCTCAAGGAATCCACTGGAGGCTTTTGCGTCACAACGCCTGTACACTCTGCACCTTGTCTTGTTCCACAAGATATGTGGCCATGTCCCGCTACCCTCCCTCCCACATTGGGGTGTCTGTCTCTAGAGCCCTCCTGGGTGCCAGTGCTGGGCTGTGCAAAATATGTTTTTACCTCTTGCTGCTTTCCTCTTAGTCTTCCTATTCTCTCCTCTAATTGTGGGAAGTCTCGTATAGCAATTAGAGGAAGGTTTTCACACAGCTTTACTACCTGGGCAAGCCATTTAACCTCCAGTATAGCCTGGAAAGTATGTGTACTATTTCTAATCTTCTTCACAGCATTGTTGTGAGGGTTATTCATGTTTGTGTCATTTTGAAATTCTCAGATGGAAAGTGATACAAAGCCAAAGCAATACACTTGAGTTATTTCTTCTTTTCAGATGCACCACAAATTTTAACAAGTTTCACCATCAGCTTTGTAATAGGCTAGATTACCAAATGGCCTTTCCCAAGTGCACAGCTTTTAGTTCTCTGTGCACAAGAAAGGGAACAGCAAAGTCCTAACTGAACAGCAGAGGGCCACCGAGAGACAGTTCTAACAGAGGAGCAAGAGTCCTTATTAAATGACAATGACTAAAAAGTTCAGTGGATTATATAAACTGATAATTTTAAACCCACCACATTTAAACTACAAATAATTGAAACATGCAGTGTATGGGCTGGCAGGTAGGGTGGGTAATAGGTAAATAAGAGCTATAATCTATTAGAATAAAACTCTCCTCATTTACATTATGCCTTTATACAATTTTCCTTCTCTGACTCAACTTGGGCACTCTAAGAATTTGTACATGTAACATTTCCTTGCACTAAAAGTTGCAGGAATGTGTGAAGGATGTCTTGTATAATGCCAAACACTGGAATTTCTGGGCCTTCTGTACTAATTTTTCAAAACAAACTTTAAAAGTCCAATGGTTTAACTGAACTCTAAGTAAATAACACAGCAACCAAGGATCTAAAGATCTGTCAGCGTTAGGGGGGATGTCTGTAATATTTCAGTCTCATCCTAACTGCCTTGTCATGAAAGAGTACTCCAACTTAATACATGGTTAGGCTCATCTTAAAAAAAAAGATTTGATCTCAGCTGTCATGGATATGGAAGTGGACTTGAGATCCAAGGGAGGAGCAAATAGCCTTGACCTAGAAAACTGGGGTACAAGGACTTCTGTGACTCCAGACCTGGAAAAATCTGTATCTTCCATTGGTTTCTAATGATTTAAGTACTAATCTGCCAGTTTCTCAAAAGTCTTTTCAGGATACCAGAGTGTCTCTGGGATCTCCACTTTGCATCTGATACACTTCACTGCAAGAACCCAAACAGTTCAGAAAGAGAGGATCTTTCTTTGAATTCATATTTAGAGCTACTTCATGCAAAAAGCAAGCTGACAATGTCTCTACTCATATGGCTTTTTTTTTTATGATGGTGAGTGAGGAATTTACTTATTCTCTTGACCTCCAACTATCATAAATAATGGCCACCTGCTTTGAAATTAGGCATTTTCTGTTAGTTTTAAGTCCTTCATGACCATTTCACAAGATTTCTTTGGTGAGTTATTTAGTTAAAGGAGTATACACAAGGTAAATATTTGCTCTTACATTATAACAGGAGCTGATAAGTGAAAACAATGCAAATAAAATCCCATTTGTTTTCATGACGTTTAAACATCTAATACACTATTCTATGTGTAACCATTACTTTGATCTATAATAATATACTAGTGACTTGACCTGATCACACTCTACCATGGCTTGATCTGCCAGCATCACAAACTCATTTTTAGACAATACCTTGCCCTTTCATTAGCCTTTTATACTATATAAAAAGAAGATGCATATTCCTTCAAAAAGTCAAATGCCTTCCCAAACAGTACTTATATCAAAATCTTTCATCTATTGTACTTGAAATTTTTATAAATGATATGAAGGACTTTTCAGTTACATTTTGTTATTTAAAACTATTCAATGCTCTATCATATTACTGGAGTCAAATAGATAGATCTTACATGTATATACATGTGTTTGTGCATATGTATATTACATACTATGTGGATGATGCTGACAAAATGAATTATACGAAAACGTGAAACGAGAGGACAAATGACTATCTACAGTGTTCCAGTTTGTGCCAGAAATTGTGCTTAACTTACATTTTATGTATCTGCTTATGATAAGTTTGTAACAAATGGATCTCCTTTAAAATTAAAGGAGAAAACTTCCCCACTTCAATCTTCAGTAGAGATTTTGTGGGTTAGAGCTTTTTCTGGGGTAAATTGATGTGGATCCATTGTCTTCAGTGAAATTATGCTAATTTACCCTAGTTGAAGATCTGACCTATCTGTTATATGACTCTTCTTCATTGCATGAACTGGTGTTAGTTCTATGTTCATTTTAATACTGACTTCTCTCAGTCCAGTGCTTTCAGATTCAATTCATTCTAGTTTGTTTCCTTCTTCCTTACTCTCATAGATCATCATGGATGTGGCACAATAGCAATGAGCACTGAATGTGTAAGAGCTTGCTATGTTCTCTATATGGCAACATTTTTATCCCTGATTGTCATACCAAATCTGAACTTCAGGATTGTTCAACTCCTCAAATTTAGGCAACCCACATAGGCACCTACACAGAGAGAGAAATTCCAAAGAGGCAGCCGTATTAGTCTAGTAAAGCAAAAGAAGCATATTGGTGTCAGGGCATACCAAATGGCTGTAATACCATATTCTACCATTTAGTTACACCATGACTAACTTCTAATGAGAGTTGGGCCTTCAATCCAGCTGCTCAGTCCCAACACTTCTGAACTCTAGAGGTGTTCCAAAGTCCAATGTTGGTAACTGGCCCACATTCTCAAAGGGCCAGATAAAATCCTCAGTTCTAAACACCCTGAACACAGAAACATTCAAAGTCTCAATTTGAATTTACAGAAGCAACACCACTTCCACCTGAGAGTTCAGCAGCAGGGTACAGCAGTAGCTCCTCCCTTCCAGCCCTGGATAGGTGCAGCAGCACCCTCTTCAGCCCTGAGCCAACCGGATGCAGCAGCCCCTCTACCTTGTGCCAGCCACCTGGGTGCAGTAGACGCCCTTCTCCCCTGAGTCAACAGGGTGAATTGTCAGCTTCCCCACAGGTGCAGCAGCAGGCTCTCCCCTCCAACCCACTGCTGCCAGGTACAATAGCAACTCTGCTACCTCCAAGCTGGCTCCAGTCCTGAGCCTGCCCTGCACCTCAGCCTAAAGTGACTAATGACATATTTTACAAATCAGCAGGGTGCAACAGCAGCCTCCCCCATCCCCAAACCTGCCTGCCCTTCAGCTCACTGGGCACCTGAGTGGAAGAAAAATGGTGGCCCCTCATGCAAACAGGTTGGACATCCCTGACATAGATGATCATTACATGGTATTTGATTCTATTTTATTTGATACAACACAATGAAAACAACAATTGTCTAACAGAAGTGGGATTTTCTCCCACGAAACCTCATGCAATAAATTAATTTGTTAGTCTTTTAAAGTGCCACAGGACTCCTTGTTTGTTTTGCTGAACTAGACTAACATGGCTACCACTTTGAGACTGATCTCATACCACTGGCAATTTGCAGTAGCGCCATTGTGTTCATGGATTTACATCACCATAACTGAAGTCAGGAAGTGACCCTTCTTGTGCAACTTTATCAGCATAAGAACTAGGGAGCTCAACAAGGCACGGGTTTGGTTTTGTAAATCCAATGCCTTTGAAGTCTAAGTGGTGCTATTCAATTTAAGGATTTGCCAGTATTTCATCTTTGTTTTTTCATACTGATTTTATATGGAACAAGGGACAACCAGAAACTATTGTTTTTCAAAAAAACTATATGGTAGCAAGTATTTCTAAAAGGCCATAATAACTACTGAAACTAGACATACTAAATATATACTTCATGTGGCATTTTAATCTAATATACAAGATTTCTTCAGTAGTTTCAAAAAATCATATCAAAAGACAAAAAGGCTACTTATTTTGGATGACATCTACCACTACGCAAGATTGATTAAAAGCTTGAAAGTTGAATCATGTTAACAAGTTAAAACTGACTAGCACTTTGCTATCCTTTAATAAGATACCTCACCACAGTGCTGTGAAAGTATATGAGAAAACTGGGGCCATGTTATGGAAACTGATTTGTGACTTTTTTATTCAAAAGGGGGAAAAAAGAATCATAGGATCTATT
The DNA here is from genome assembly GCA_007922195.1 of Podocnemis expansa. Lineage (NCBI taxonomy): Eukaryota > Metazoa > Chordata > Testudines > Podocnemididae > Podocnemis > Podocnemis expansa. The sequence continues at coordinate 119,166,669 of ML681963.1, forward strand.
TTGATTAAATTTCTCAAGATAGCCACATTGAACCATCCATGTTTTAAATTTAATCCATGTAAATTTATCCATTTTACATTAATTTTACATTTTTTCCTATTTAGTTATTTGACACATTTCTCTAGACTTCATGACCTAAAACTGTCTACCTAATTTTAGCTGGAGGAACTGCAAAAATAAACGATAATGTATGTGTCACAATATTAGACACAAGCAGCCTTTCAAGTGCAAATTTCATTTGGTGTATATCAAAATATTAAAAAAATTAAAATAAATAACTGTACTATTAGTGGTTCTAGCTTCCTGTTAGTCAGAATGTGATGTGGGAATTTACTACACTGTGCTGGACATGCCTACCATAAGCAGAGATGCTTGACACAGGGCAACTAGAAGTGGAACTGACAGCTTGTGCTGACCTCCATGAATTACCTTGTTGTTGAACAAGGAAATTATTACATCTAAATTGCTGCTTCAGAAATCATATAAGGAACTAAGAAGAAACACAAATGCCAGAGGGCTGGTGAATGGCTTGCAAGAGATTAAAAAAACAAAAACCCCTCATTGGGTCTTTAAAATAGTTAAATGTTCAATAATGCTGTTAATCTGAATAAGGAACAAGCAAGGCTTTGCCATTCCATCTGTACTGTGGTTTGCTAATGTGGCAGCCATGTTGTCTTGCTATAAAATTAATTTTACAAAAATTGGGAGATGGGCAATAGGCCAATAACCTATGTGGGGGGAACAGTGACACGCTTTCCATCTAGTCCCTGACCTTTGATCTGTCTGGCTTGAGTAGCCCAAGTAGGATTTTAAACTCCCTCAAACATAGCTATGAGGATCAGTGGAATACTCAAGTCTTCCCATAAATAATAGTAACAGCTTGTGAACTCTCTGAACATCAGCCTGTGTGCAAAGTACTAGAATGACAGAGAACAAGAGAAGATGCTTTCACAATAATTGTATGTGGTTCCTGTTTCCTAAGTGAACGTTGCTCATGAAAGTAAGAGATTTATAGTAACAGCTTGAACTGTACACAGTAAAAGTTGGTATTGGAATCTGATCCAAAGTCTATTGCAGTCCATGGAAGTTCTCAGTGGTCTTCAGATCACACCCCAAATCATTATACAGTTCTAGACTTTTTTTTTATTTCTACATTGTTGGCTGGGTAATTCACATACCATATTAAATACCGTGCTTTACAGAACAGCAATATGTCCATCACTAAAACAAACCATAGTATAATTAGTAAACAAACTCCCAAGGAAATAGTTAAGGTTGAAAGTGTGTGTCTGTGGCGTCTATCAAACACCTAGTTTCCATATTAGTTTAGAATTTTCATGCAATTATTATTATTCTACAAAAATTATGACGATCAGGGTATGAACAGTTACATCATGTAGCCATTTTACTCATGCCGTATAAACCTTCTGCACTTAGTTAACATAAATATCATTAAAAAGTCTAAGTTTGGGAGACACAGGATGATCCTGTTGTATTCTGATTCCTCAGCTGGCAATTCTGAACTCTGAGGAGCAATTCTGTGAAACTGGAGTGGACACTAATAACACAAAGCTCACATCACAGGGAGGCCTGGTCAAGGGAGCCAACTTGCAGTGAGGTCCTACCTGACAGTGAGGGCAGAGCTGATGTCACAGAACTAGACCAAATAGCTGGACATTGGAGGAGGACTTGTGACTTACCTGGTCAGGAGCAGATATGCAAAGGAGTCCACTGCCTACATATTTGAAGACAGTTACTGTATCCCGTCTCCCTTCAGCCTTATCTTCATTAGACTACACAGGTCCAAGTCGTTAAATCTTTCCTCATAGGTCATGTCTTCTAAACTTTATCATGATCTCCTCTGGACTCTCTCCAGTTTGTCCACACATTTCTTAAAATGTTGTGCTCAAAGCGGACACAGTATTCCATCTTAAGCCTCATCAGTACTAAGTAGAGCAGAACAATTATCAACCATGTTTTACATATGACACTGCTGTTAATACATCCCAGCATGGCATTTGCTTTCTTCACAAGAGCATCACACTATTGACTCATATTCAACTTGTGATCTATTAGTATGCCCAACTCCTGTTCTGCAGTATGTTGTAAGCCAATCTACAATTTTCTTATTATAGCGAAAGTTCAGAAAAGTTTTGAGAAAATTATCTTGAGACTTGTATTCCTTAATCTGGAAAGAATTTAGCTAATGCCATTCCAGAGATGGGGGTCATTTATTCCAGCCCTTGAATTATCAGTTCAAGATCAGTGATGTTGACAGACAGTTCTACTGCAGGAAAACAAAACAACTGCAATGAAACTGCTACATTCCTTGCTTATGGTATTTATTATTGTACTTAGCATTAGAGCCCTGCACAGGACTATTTTTTTTTTTAGTACTACCCTTGTTTCATCCTGCAATATTTACTCCTGCTCCCAACCATACCTGCATTGTTTCCTGCATTTTTATACCATTCCCACCCACAAAAATCTTAGCTTTCACAAATCCAGCAGGAGAGACCAATCCTACCATGCTACTTTGAAACATATTAAATTTATTTATATGTTAGGTGAATTGCTTTTTGAAAAATATTAAATGGCACAACTGCTCACAGCACTAGATTTTTAACATAAAAATTTTTCGAAAGAGGTTCAAGCCAAGTGAGCAATAATAAGGTCAACTTAAAGAGTAGGCGTAGCTAAACTTGTATTTTATTTTTTTGAAAATTACTGAAGTCTTTTTTTTTTTGGTCATTCAATCTTATCTGCAATAAAGTACATTTCACATGGTCCTATTATGGTACCGGTGGGATCCATGGGATTGCAGTCCTGCTGGAGGGCTCTACTTAGCCCTACTGTTTTAAGAGAGACTAAATTATGAGGAGAACTAGAACACTTTCAACAGATTAGAAGCATGACCAATGATTCTGCAGCTAAAACACATCTGCTAGTCCCTGATTCAGAAAGGTATTTCAGCATGTTTCTAACTTTCAGTACTGTAGTCTAATTGAAGTTAATAGAAATGCTTGTGGAATACAATGGCATCTGGCACTAGAAATTAAGTATGCCAGAATCTGACCCCAAAATAAAAAACAAATAGATAGTTTACTGAGAAACAACAGATTGTCTATTTAGAAACATCAGTGTGATTTTCACTTCACTGTAATCAGAAGACAATTAAAACTGAAGGATGGGTCAAAGATGGTCACAACTACCTGACTACTGCCTGATGAGCAGAGACACCAGTGTAGTTAATATAGAGTCAAAGATATGATCCTGCTTATGGGAGTTACATCATGCCTTTCTGCCCCACAGATTTTTATAGGAGTTGAGGACACTTAGCATAAACAGCTAGCAAGTGTGAAAAATCAGAACTGGAGATGTGAGGCACAGGCACCTATATAAGGCAAAGACTCAACTATTGGGACTTCCCTATAAAATCAGGACATCTGGTCATCCTAAGAACTCGAATTGGATGTATGCAGCTCTTTATCAAGTGAACCTGTTTTTTTTTTAATTATGAAACTTTCAAAAGCTGCAAATATATTGATATTCAATCAAAACTTTCAAGAGTTAATAATTTTAAGGCAAAATATATATTTTAAATCTAGTAGAAGGATAGATAACTCTCAGATAATTCTCCCTCCACCAAAAAATAGTCAGGCAGAGAACAGATAAACAAAACAGAAGCTTTACAGAGAGAGATTTTCATCAGAGATCTTTCCCTAAAAGCAAGGAGGCAACCTGTGAGGCATTAATATTCTCTGAATCAAAATGCCTTTCCCAGTCTTCCCTTCACAGACACAACTAGATGCAGCCCCACATGCCCGAGTTTGAATTAAGCCTAAATCTAGCCCCAAATATATTATTTATTAGGAATAATCATAGACACTGCTCAAGCAATAAGGATCCAGAGTAACAAAGCATTGAAAGACACAATTTTAGTGAACAGAAAATAATAAGCAGAATTTCGGACTGAAACATAAGTGTAATATCTAGGTAGTGAGAAGATATTTTGATAACACTGGAAAAGCAATATATGTTGGTACAGAAGAATTTGGGTGTGGTCACCCACTGCAACTAGGATGAAAAATTCTTGTAAAATGATAAATTGCATATTCTTTGTGTGTACGCATATGCATGGTATTTAGACTGCATTTTGAAGGGACAAACCCACTGAAGAGTGGTGTGAAATAAAGCGATCTGATCTAGCTGCAGAAAAGACAAAACATGCCAACAAGATTGATGTGACTAAATCAAAAGTAGCCATTAGAACATGCTTGCCAAGGGTGATTATTCAACATTCCCATATCAGAGAAAATTCATTGCAAGTGGATGTAAAAAGTTATGCTTACAATATACATTTTAACCTTTCCAGGACATCAGGAAGCGATAAGTCTTTTACCTAATATAAATGGTTGTCTACACTATCTAAAATTTCTCTGATAACTTAAAGGAGACCTCAGTCTTTAACTACACAGAAAGCTTTTGGTGTTATTTCCTTATGGAGAAGAAGGGGCTGATGCCCATCAAATGGTTTTATGTTTCATGTATGGAACATATTTTGAGAGAGAAAATTACATTTTAATAATGGTCCAATTTAATTTCCAGCAGGGTATCTTCTCGGAAATTACCACATTTACTATGCCCATTCTTTGTTATAACTGTTTCACACATGTAAGAATCCTGAAAAAGTTCTAAATGTACTGATGAACTATTGATAAGATTCTAGAAAGAAATATTTTGCTACATTCCACCTCCTTTGGAAGGTTCCAGCTCACAGCAAATTCATATTTGATATTGTGCTTAAAATTTTATATTTGTTTTAAAATAAGGGTGTGCACAGCTATGCGGGCAACAAGAGATGCAGGTTTTGTCCTTAGGCCGGTACTTACTGGAGTCGGTTTACTAGTTTAGTGAAAAATACCTTCTTTTTGGAACTGGCCACCTATGAAAAAAGCGCTGTTAACATGTTGCTGCTTTTCAAATACTGTATCTAATGCTGCAAAAACCAGCTTAGATTCTAGCTAGGAAGGTTCTGAAGACATGACTGCAGTTCTGCTTTAGAAAAAGTTTCATAGTTGTCTTCACAATCTAGAATCAATAGAATGTTACTTAAATGACAGGTTATGAGCTGGATTCTCCTCTTACCTAAACCCTACTGAATGGAGTGGCATAGGAGAGGAGAGGAGAAACTGGCTTTGTGTGTTGACAATATTACTTGTTACGTGTTTCAAGGGCAACATGGACATTATATTTCAACTCAGCGCTGAAAAAGACTGTTGAAACTTTGCTTTGCTAAACAAAGCATCAGAGGACACAGCACCATGTTCTTCCCAGACTTTTGTAACATCTTTCAGAGTAGATATGCTATACCTAGAGAGAAAAAATATCTTCCATGGTATGTCTGTATTAGAGTTTTTGACCTTGGGATCCAACTACAGCAAACTATCAACATTTGCATCTTGGAATCAACATCTGCATGCACTAGTCTTTAGAAATGTGTTTAACCCCTTGAGTTAACTGTCAATATATGACTTCAGGCTAAAAAAAAAATAATAATAATCTCATATAGGATATATGTAAGCCCTAAAAACTTTGGGGTAAATTCTAGTCATCTCAGTACAGGTACAAAAGTTGGTAAACTCAACTTGATTTTCTTAATGAAGAAGTAGGTACTTTGTACCTGAGACCAAAATATACTCAGAGCAGAGGCCCCTATTCACCATGTAAGTCTCAAAGACCACAAATGAGGTCTGTCCAGGAGTGAATTTCATTCTTAAAGGAAGGGTGATAAATTGAATTTGGCGGTCTATGTCAGTCTCTAATAGTTGTTTTGATTATTTTTATGATGCATATTGGAAAACTGCCATAAAGTCTAGAACTCTTTGAGCCTGATTTATTTAAAGAAATCTTCATCCATCCTCCATGTTTGAAAATGATATTTTTGTTATTCAATTCATTTTTGCCTGAAAATCTTACCATTGTACCTGCAGATCAGTTATTTATACATATACACAGTACATCCATGTCCATGAGTAACTGCAAAAAATATGTGTCATTAATTTTGGTTTAGAAGAAAAAGCTGGGTACTGAAAAGCTGACTTTATTTTTCCTGTACTTTAATTAGGTAAATACAAATGTGTAACATTTTGTGCTTTTTGTTCAGGTGTAGGTTAAAGGCCAATATTCCTGTTTGTATCAGCAGTCTCAGCATTTTTGTCTTGTGATTGTATACACAAAAATTACTTGTTTGAAAATACTAAAATAAAAATATTTCTCAGCATATTCTGGTTTTATCTGCTTACATGAATATATTTTTACCTCCTAATCTTAGAGCATCGTACTGAAACTAATAATGGTAACAGATGCACATGTGAAAAGTTTCATTTCTTATGTATTATAGACCAGTTCATAGTTACATAATGAATTACTGCAAAATGGGAATAAAGGTACATAATAATTGTCTGCCTAATCATATATCTTACTTTAGCCATGGCTGCAGATGCTTTAGAGGCAGGCATTAAATTATAATAATGACAATATCCATAACTATGCCTTTGGGAGAATAATCTTTCCAAGCCAAAGCAATTAGTGATAGATGATATGCTGAAGTATGAGGGCTGATTTAAGCCCCAATATCCACATTTAGTCACCTAATCAATGGTGGCCTGACTTTGAAGGTACTGAACATCTTCATCCCCACTGACTTCAGTGTGAATTGTGGGTATTTATAACAGTGGTTCCCAATCTTTTCTCTGCTATGGCACACCTTGATACCTTTAATTATCACCATCACACCAACATATAGTGTCCAAATGCACTCAAATATTCATCAGCCAATCCAGAACTCAAGTAGTTTTTCAAAAAATGCTGTGGCACACCTGCTCCGGCCTGATGGCACACCTATGCCATGGCACACTGGTTGGGAAACACTGACTTAGCACCTCCAAAAATCAGGTCTTGCCCACTGAGGTGTCTATATGCTTGATAATGGAACTAATACTCTTTGTACATGTAAGTATTTCCTTTGGTAATTTATTGTGTCTGTAAATTTATAGATTAATTATTGAATGCTTAAAAATTATTTATTTTTCCTCCTAATTGTATTGGGTGTCCCTTGTTCTTTTATTATAAGAAAGTACACTTGTATGATTTTCTCTATACTATTCATCATTTTACATTCTTCTCTTGTTTCACTTCTTCTTTGTCTTCTCTCTAAGGTACATATTCCTAAATTTTAATCTCTTCATTCTGAAGACTTTCCATTCCTCTGATCACTTTTTCTGCCTTCTCTGGATTATTCTGTTTCTTCTGAATCTGTTACTGAGATAAGATGACCCAAACTGAACACATTATTGAAATAATGACATACTAATTATGAAATGACTGACTGCTGTATGAAACATTTTGCATACACTCCATGAAAATTATGTTCATAAAATTATTCATTGAAAATATTATTGAAAAAAATTATAAATTTATCTAATTACAAGCAATTAGCAAAGAGGAAATGGTATAAATTCATATAATAAATTAATTGCAATTAACAGTTTGAATTTTTCATCCATGTCATTGTAGTGAGCAAATGATTTTCACTAAGTGACATTTAAGATATATCAAACAAGGAGTTCTGTGGCACTTAGGCTAACAAATTTAAAATAAATTCGTTAGTCTTTAAGTGCTACAGGACTCCTTGTTTGTTTTACTGTACTAGACTAACACAGCTGCCCCTTTGGAATTTAAGATACATCTATGCAGCATCTGGGAGGTGTGATTCAAAAGGTAGATAGACTTAATCTAGTTCATATTGTTGTTATGGAACTGGATATGACTTGAGCTAGCTGCTCAAGTTTGGACCAAGAGAGTTGGAGAGACTTGGACTCACAGCTAGCCCAGGGTGCCAATAGTACCAAGATGTTTATGCAGCTATTTTTAGCATGCTAGTTCAAGCTGAGCTAACATGAATCTGTATACCAATTCTGGGAATCACGCTTTCCAACTACAGCATGGACATAACCTTAGGTCTTTTCCTGATAAGTTATACTTAATTTGTAAACTATCAACATATTAATGACAAAGACTCCAAGAGTTTAAAGGAAAAAAAGCAATATTCTTCAATACAACATTACAATCGAGAACAAATCTATTAAAATTGATTTTTAGCCAAAACTTTTTGACGCTTTCTTTGAAGCTAATAAATTGCTTAGGTTCCTGAAATGAAAATGTTTCACTCCTAAAGTAAATATTCTTCTGAGTCCTCTATGATTTGCATTGGTTATAAGCATATAATTGATGATTATCCATCATAAGAGGTTAATAATTTCTTTGCTTAATACTGAAGAAGATGCTCTATACAGAAATATATAGTACATGAGGACTCAATTGATTAAACATTGAGTTGATTCAACTTACCCATCTTAGACAAAAAAAAAAAAAAAAGAAAAAAAAGTCTTAGTCCTGGATGCATTTTAGAAGGAGTTACTTGAACTTCTTTTCTGTCAATGACCCTGATTATTCTCTGTGAAATGGATACTTTCTACTACTTTGGTGATAAAGCAGACAGAAATCTGAGTTATGGAGGCACCTGGGTGCTCCTCTTGGGTGAGTGGAGTTTTTAGGAGTGATAGAGCTAACTCATTGTACATATTGTAGTACAGACAGACTAGCTTAGACCAATTTACTTATGCATTAATAACGCTCAAAGGAGATATTAATTGTATTAAGTTCCAAAGCAGTAGCCATGTTAGTCTAGTTTAGCAAAAACAAGGAATCCTGTGGCACTTAATTGTATTGTTTTTCTTTATCTATAGCCTGTTATTTACTGTTACATTATATTTACATTATGCATGCCTGGTAATTAAAAAACCCTAGATTAAAGTCTGTATTAATGTAAAAGTGCATTCAGGTGTTAGAACTTCATGACAACTAAAGGAAGGTTACTTCTTTGTTTTCATTTATCTATTTTATTATAATGTAATGGCAGGCATTTACATTATGTCTTTCCCTGTAATTGGAAATACTAATTCAAAGCAATTGGCCAGTGTGTGAGTAAAAACACTTATCAAGTTGTTATCTATAGAGGAAGATACAAATACTGATTCAGAGGAAGATTTTTGATCTCTGAACAGTTTGGATTCTAACAGGGCAGAATAACTGAAGAAGACAGATATCCTCAGTTATTCTGGATAGCCCTCAAAAGACTTTCAGGAACATTGATTACTACATCAATGCTATCATTTTGTTGTTATATTTTACCTACATTAAGCCCTCAATAACTCTCATTCTTTTTTCTTAGCTAATTACCCTATTGTTAGTTTATATGAGGAAAGTGAAAGGGACAAGAATAAAAGCAGCTTGCAGAAGGAACTTCAAACTTTGGGCAACAGAATGATTCCTCAGCCTCCACAATGATCAACAAGAAAACGTCAGACATGAAGCTTCAATTGGTGAGGGCAAGCCTTGAATAAGGACTGGCAAGTGATGGATAACTTTATTACTGAAATGGAATAGCATAAGGTTTTTTAACAACTTCTTCTATTCAATACTGAACAGTCCATGTAATATATTACTGGAGAAGAAAAATAAACTGACCGAGGTAAAGCAGATGCTTTGGTAATTGAATATAGCTGAATATCAAAACCCAGCTTTAAACCATATGGGCATCAATGTCCGCTGTGCAAAAGGAGAGAGTTCAAGGTTGCACTCATCAGAGGAGTACATAAATAGTCAAGCTATTAATATGACCTAAACAAATGACTTCTGTTATTAGGAAAGAAGGGAGTCAGAGATTGTTGCCAAGGACTCCAGATGGAACAGGAGAATTCCATGATTCAGTGTATACAAGCACTAAATTCAAAAAGTTGCAAAGCAAAATTGAGCCAGAAAGGCAAAGCAAAAGATAATAAAGGAAAATGAGCAGGAGAGCTAGTTTAGTTCATGGTCATTTAAAATAAAAACTAAGGCAGTAGTTGTACTTCTATGAGAAGACCTGAACCTTAATAATTATTAGATGGACTATGTCTACATTAAACTTCCATTAGACTTCCTTAGTCTGAACTAAGCAGTTCCAGGTTAGTTCGAACTAACTGGAGCTTTTTAGTTAAAACTAGCCACATTTTTCAGTTCAAACCAAAAAGTCAGTTTGAACTAAAAAAGCACAGCTAGTTTGAACTAAAATTTGGTTCGAACTAAAAAATGTGGATAGTTCAAACTAACTACTTAGTTTGAACTTTTTAAGCTTTAAATTTGAACTAAGTTTTAAGTTTTTAAATTCAAACTGTCATCTCCATCGCTCTAGTTTGAACTAAAGTTTGAACTAAACTCTAAGTTCAAACTAACAGTTCAAACTAACTAGTTTAAACCAAAAAATTTAGTTTGAACTAGCCAAAGGCTAATGTAGATATGGGCCAAATTAGTCTGCACTAAACCTCCTTAATCTGGATTGATTTGGTGGTAGACATAACCACATAGTTTAAGTGAAGTTGAAGATATGTAGAACCATGTCATCAGCTTAGACCAAACACAAAACATTTAATATTGTGATGATGACAGACTAGCTAAGGTCAGAGACACAGATCAATTTACTTGTGTGTAAATATGAAATGAGTTAAATATATTAGGATATGTTCACTCCAATTCATTTCTATGTTAACAGAGATCAAAGAAGATATTAATTGTGTTGTTTTTGCATATCCATCTCTTGTTATTTACTGTTACATTACATTTATATGATGCATGCCCTGTAATTAAATAACCTTAGGTCAAAGGGTGTTAATACAAAAGTGTATTTAGGAGGTTAACACATGATGAAAACTAATGGAATGTTGGTTGTATTGTTTTCCCTTATTTATTCCTATTATAATGTAATGGCAGGCATTTACATTATGTCCTTCCCTGTAACTAGAAATACTAATTTAAAGGAATTGGCCATTGCGTGAGTAAAGCACTAATCAGATTGTTTTCTGGAGAAGAAGCTATGAGTATTCATTCAAAGGAAGATTCTTGATCTCTGGACAGTTTGGAGTCTAACAGGGCAGAATAACTGAAAAAGAAGACAGATCTACAGAATTATTCTTGGTATCCCTCAAAAGACTTTTGGGAATTACTACACCTCTGCTACCATTTTGTACGTACAAACTTTGACTCATCTGTTATTATATTTACCTGCTTTAACCTCTCAATAACTCTTAAAAAATAAAAAGCCAATTACAAACAAAAACAAAAAAAGGAGACCTTTGGCACTTTGAAAGACTAACACATTTCTTTTCTTACTTTGACCTACTGGCCTGTACATGAATCAATGGATCAAATGGTCAGAAAACAACCTCACCTTTCCCTACCTCAGATGATCATCTTAAACCACAGGAATTAGACATCATATAGTAGAATATATGACAAATACTGGAGCTACAACTTCAGTATGGACATGTGCAGTACAATGTACACAATTAAAAGGAATTGCACAGGGAAGCATATTAATGTCAGATGAATCTCCAGTTTAAACTAGCGCCGCCCTTTGATATGGGAGACTGGGGTTCAAATCCCGGTTAGTACCTACCTATCTTTCCAGTCGGGGTCCTTGGGCAAAACACCCTCTAACGCCTCACTTGCCTACCTCGAATATGAGAGTGACACAAACTAGGAGAGTCATGCCAGCTCAGATGTTGCCCAGATTAACAAGGCCCACGCCAGATGTTGGGGAACCAGGACAATCTGATGATAAGTGGGCTACTGGAACAAACCATACATGGATGAGACAAGAGAACCTGGAATTGATGGAATGCTACAACAACAGTAGACCTAATGAGAGGGGATATATGAAATGTATGAGGGAACTATGGACAGACAAAAGACCTACATCCACACTAACTGAGAAACAGCTAGTTACCCAATGCTTCAACAGAGAAAAGAGGCAGCTGCTCTCACAACTTGAGATAGACCAACTCCACCTTACATCCCGGACTCAAGAAGAAGACCCGGAAGAACAACTCGATGTGCAGCCAACACCTGAAGCTGGAACTTCACTGCCACCCCCTCCGTTACAGCGCACAGCAGGTGATAGGAGGCATAAGATCATGGATAAACTAGCTACAGTCAACCCTTGAGACCGATTACCAAGGCTCATTGGAGAAGTACCATCAGATAGTATGCTAGAAGATGCCGATAGAGCCCTAATGACAATTCCTACTACCACCATAACTCAAACCAATGAACTGGTATACGCTACAGCCTCTGTAATCCTGGAGATGCTTGGCTACACGATCAAGAAGAACAGCAGTACATACCCCCCCCTGGAAAATGAGGTTGGAGGATAAGGTCAAGGCAACTCGGAGAGAAATTAGTAAGCTGGTGGAACTACAGAAGGGTGTAGAGATTAAGGATAAGACTCGGCTACTGAAAAAATACAAGGGCCTGACTCCATCTGAAGCACTAGAGACTGCTAAACAAAGGCTCACAGCACTGGCTACCAGGCTAAGGAGATATACTAGAGAAGCAGAGGCCAAAAAGATAAATGCCCTGCTCTCCAAAGAACCATCCAAGGTGTACTCCCAACTGCAGTGCAACAACAAAATAACAGCAGAGTCGCCAACAGCAGAAACTGAACAGTACTGGAAGAACATATGGGAGAAAGAGAAGACTCATAACACCAGTGCAAAGTGGCTGCAGGACCTGAGAACAGACCACAGCAATCTCCCAGAACAGGAACCAGTCACCATCACAGTAGCAGACATCCAACAGTGGGTCAAGAACATGAAGAGCTGGACAGCACCTGGACCAGACATGATCCACACCTACTGGCTAAAGAAACTAACAGCAGTGCATGAACACCTAGCAGCACAGATGAACCAGCTGCTAACAGCAGGCTCCCACCCAGACTGGCTAACACAAGGAAGGACAGTGCTGATCATGAAAGACCCTCACAAGGGAACAGCACCGTCCAACTACCGGCCAATAACCTGCCTCCCCACAACATGGAATGTCCTATCAGGCATCCTAGCCGCCAAGCTACAGGACCACATGGGCCAGTACATGAGCACAGCTCAGAAGGGCATTGGGAACAACATCAGAGGCTCAAAACACCAGTTGCTCGTAGATAGAGCAGTCGCCCAAGACTCAAGGTCTAGACAGACCAATCTGAGCACAGCCTGGATTGACTACAGGAAAGCCTACGACTCAGTGCCGCACACATGGATCTGTGAATGTCTGGCGCTACACAAAGTCAACAGAACACTAAGGACCTTCCTCAAGAACTCAATGGGACTGTGGAAGACAACACTGGAAGTCAACTCAAGACAGCTTGTACAAGTGGCCATCAAGTGCGGCATATACCAAGGTGATGCGCTGTCCCCGCTGCTGTTCTGCGTTGGCTTGAACCCCCTCAGCCAGATAATCACAAGGACTGGATACGGCTACAAGTTCAAGAGTGGAACTACCATTAGCCACCTCCTCTACATGGATGACATCAAGCTGTATGCTAAGAACGAACAAGACATCAACTCACTAATCCACCTGACATGGATCTACAGTGAGAATATTGGGATGTCATTCGGACTGGAGAAGTGTGGCCGGATGGTAGTAAAGAGAGGGGAAGGTAGTCGAGACTGATGGGGTGGAACTACCAGCAGGCCACATAGCAGACATACAGACCAGCTACAAGTACCTTGGCATCCCACAGTCACTTGGGAACCATGATGAGGAGGCAAGGAAGACAGCAACATGCAAGTACCACCAAAGGATAAGACAGGTCCTGAAGAGCCGGCTCAATGGGAAGAACAGGATCCACACCATCAACAGGTACGCCCTGCCAGTCATCAGATACCCTGCTGGTATGGTGAGCTGGCCAAAGGAAGACATGAAGACTGCTGATGTGAAGACCAGGAAGCTCCTCACAATGTATGGAGGTTTCCACCCCAAATCCAACACCCAGAGGCTGTACACCAGTCGGAAAGAAGGCGGGCGGGATTTGGTGAGTGTCAACGCCACTGTCCTGGACAAAACCCAGAGCATCCAGGAGTACATCAGTAAGATGGCACCCAAAGACGAGCTGCTGAGAGAATGCCTGAGGCAGCATCAGACATCAGAGGAAGATCAAGCAGAAGTGCCATGGCAAGACAAGACCCTGCATGGGATGTCCCATCAACAGATAGCTGAGGTGGCTGACATTGGGAAATCCTACCAGTGGCTGGAAAGGGCTGGACTAAAAGACAGCACTGAGGCACTGATCATAGCAGCACAAGAACAGGCACTGAGCACCAGATCCATTGAAGCAGGGGTCTACCACACTAGACAGGACCCAAGGTGCAGAATGTGCAGAGAGGTCTCAGAGACAGTCCAACACATAGTGGCAGGATGTAAGATGCAGGCAGGAATGGCATACACTGAACGGCACAACCAAGTAGCTCGCATTGTGTACAGGAACATCTGCACAGTGTATGGGCTAGACCCTCCCAAGACCAGATGGGATATTCCACAGAAGGTCATGGAGAATAACAGGGCTAAGATTCTGTGGCACTTCCAATCCAGACAGACAGGCAGGTACTGGCCAATCAACCAGACATCGTGGTAATAGACAAGGACCAGAAGACAGCGGTGGTGATAGATGTAGCAGTGCCAAGTGACAGCAACATCAGGAAGAAGGAGTGTGAGAAGCTGGAGAAGTACCAGGGCCTGAAAGAGGAACTAGAGAGGATGTGGAAAGTAAAGGCCAAAGTGGTCCCAGTGGTGGTAGGAGCACTTGGGGCTGTGACGCCTAAGCTAGAAGAGTGGCTCCAACAGATCCCAGGAACAACACCAGAGCTCTCTGTCCAGAAGAGTGCAGTGCTAGGAACAGCTAAGATACTGCGCAGAACCCTCAAACTCCCAGGCCTCTGGCAGAGGACCCAAGGTTGAGGAAGACACACACCACCCATAGGTGTGAGAGGGGAATCTTTATATATATATATATAAGATTAATAAACACATTTCTTCCCACAAGGTGTCATGGAATAAGCCCTCCCTAGTGCCCCCTGGTGGGAAAAGTCTCAGGGACATGAGCAGGGAGGGTGCCTCTGCAATTTTATTAACTCCCTGTGTCAGGGCAATATGGCCTACTGCCATGGAGGCACTATCATAGTTAATATGCAACCCCCAGGTCAGGGCTACACAGCTGAGTGGCCAGAGAGTCAATATTACAGTTAACACACAGCCTCAGGTTGGGGCAACATGGTCTAGTGGCTACAGAGTCAGTATCACAATTAATACACAGCCCTCAGGTTGGGGCAACATGGCCAAGTGGCCACAGAGTCAACATTACAGTTAATATGCAGCCCTCAGGTCAGGGCAACAAAGCATACTGGTCACAGAGTCGATATCACAGCCCTGGAGCCAGGGCAATGCAGGCTGGCAGACAGAGTCAGATGTAAGGGTATCCGCACAGGAAGTGCACCGCCCCAGGTAGGGGGGCTCGGGCCCTCTTGCTCCACTGAGCCCCAGTCCAGGGCCCTACCAGTGCCAAGCATCCAGCACCAAGTCAGCAGGGATCCAAACCAAAACACCCTGGCTTGGACCTCACACCACCTCCAGCTCCACCCATCATGCCCCCTGGGCTACTTCCCATCCTGGTTGTTGAAGGAGTCCTTCCTTGGTGCTCCTGGCTGTCTTCTTCCCCTTCTCGCAACTGTTATTATCCGCTTCTCCTGGGGGTCATGTAGTCCATCAATATAGTGAGCTCCCAGTCATCCATCACTAGGTGACCTATGGGTAGGCCACTCCCTGTTGAGGCCTCTGAGTTGCTCCTGCTTTCAGGTATGGGCCAATGCAGCTCCTGTTCAGGAGCCTCCAGCACGTGTCCTGCCTTCATACTGGATGTCCTTGAGTGAGCTGAGCTGCTCCCTTTTATACTGGGGCAACAATCTGAGCATGCCCAGCAGGGCTTTAGGGGTGGGACTTCTGCTGCCCACAGAGTATGCTGTGCTTCTTTAGTGCACCCCGTCACACAAAGAAAGAAATGAACAATATCACAAAATTTCAATCAGTCATAAAATATTTTAAATACTGAGAATTAAAGACTGGTTTTTAAAAGATCAGGACCAATCTCTAAACATAATAAGTTTGATTCACCCCTTCACCAAAGCTCAACTTGGCTGGGAAGAAGACAGCCCCAGCTCCAGACTCAGTCCCAACACTGAAGACATTTGTAATAGTCCTGTTGAGCCAGTGGCAGGGAAGTGGCTGGCAACATGGCCTGCCAATGGGCCATGTTGCCACACCTCCCATGCTGCTCCTCTCCTGAAGCGAAATAGCATGTCCAGACACAGAGCATGCTATTTCGCTTTGAGGGTTTCCCTTATTTCAATTTAATTTTTTTTATTTTGATTTAAGCTGTTTCAAAATAACTGATTTTGAAATAACTTATTTTGAAATAACAGTTTACATGTGACTATAGCCTAAAAGTCAGTGCAAGATGGACACCTAATTCCCATTGAAATCCAGATTTGGACTGGTAATTCCCGTTTGGCACCTACAATCTCCTATTTCTCTCAGATGCTCAAGATTTAAGACATGGGGGATGATCATGATATTTATTAGGTATGTCTACGCACATTTTTTAAATGTAAATAATGAAGATTATTTTGATTTAAAAGATCGCAGATCCACACTACGTTTCCTCATATCAAGATAAGTAGCTCTCTTTTCTTCCAATAAGGAAAGTCATTTCAATATAATAAAACCTAGTATTATATCAAAATGAAGGTCAAATCAAAACTGTTATTTCAAAATAATGCTGTGTGGATGTGTTATTTCAATTTAGCTGTTATTTTGATTTAACATTTTTCCCCTTCTCCTTCCCAGGGTGCTGTCCTTTTTCTATATATTGGATGGGGGCATGGCCCCTCTTAGGGGCCATTTTGCCACCCCTCCCATGGTGCCCCTCCCCTAAATCAAACTAACAAGTCCTGTCCATGAACATGCTAGTTCAATTTGACTTTGTAGTCGGGATATGTTAAATCGATTTAACTTAAATTGATTTAATGGATTTATAGCAATTTTATTAAATTGATTTAACTGAAATCAATTAAACTGCCTAAGTGTGGACATAGCCATTGGACAATAGCCATCTTGGGCCAAATGCAACCTTGCTGTAACTCCCTTGACTTAGTGGCATCACACCATGGATGAATTTGACCTCTTCTGCCTAATTATTTCTACAGAAACCAGCACCACTGGGGTAGGGAAAGGAAGTTCTGAGCCCCTTTCCAACTCCAACAATCCAGTAGTCAGCTGTAGATCAAAACTAAACCCTTTTTGTCATTTATTATGGCCTACGAGGTCCTCTAATTTATGCAAAATTGTAAAGGTCCCCTACACTATAGCCATTATGCTTCTGATCAGTGTTCTTTAGCTCAACCCTATCGAATTTCTAATACACCTTCTGCAGTAGAGGCAGGGCTGGCTATATGCCACCTGCAGGATTACTGTATACTAAGGGAGTAGCTACCTGGCTGTTATGTGGTGTTTGATTGCAATATGAATTTCAGCCTTGACTGTAAATTTATTGGATGTTTATACTATTACTCACTTATGTACAGTTTAGAGACTGCTGATATTTAACAAAGGAAAATAGCAGTTAAAAGAATAAACTATTTTATTTTAACAATAATTATTAATACATGTAGAATATTACAAAATTGGAATTTATTCTATTTGTCAAAAATCTTTCTTGCTACCTAGCAACATTTTGTTCTAACATTGTTCAACATTGTTCTAACATTTAAATTCAGGATCCCATGGTGAACATATAGGATGCCAATATTTGTAATGAACAGTCTTTTGTCCTCCACTAGTATAGCCAATATTTCAGTAGTACTAAGTGGACAAAAAGAAACATGACACTTAGGAAATGATAATTAAGCCTTACAGTGTTCCCATGTTATCCAGGGTGGTGTCCAATAACTTTCCTTACTTTAAACTGAGTTTGATCCTTTAGGAGGCAGGTACATTTAAAGTACCTTTCAAGGCTTAAAAAGTTAACTCAACTACCAATACTCTTACTTCACTGAATCTTCTAGAAAGTTGAATCAATGTGCTCAGTAAACTAGAACTAAAGTGAAAAAATAAATATAGTGGACAGAATTTTGATACTTCTAAAGTAAAAGCACTGTTTATTGATACCCAAACTTTTTTTGTTTCTTGGTTTTACATTAATTTAGATTTTATACTTTTCAAAAGATAGTGACCAGGTCACAGAAGGGACAAAGGTTTCATGTTTCACCACCTGAAATCACCTGCTCCACAGTAAAACTTCACACCTCCAAGTTAGACATACAGGTTTCCTATATTACATATGGAAAGAAGTATGCTGGAGAAAGAGCAAGTGAGAGACTGATTCTATAGCCTAGTGTTAAGCACATACACTGGAGACTTGGGTTCCAGTCCCTTCTCCAATGACTATTTTATTATTTTATGAAAAGTGGAACAGCTTCAAAAGGAGAGATTCATAGATTTTATGGCCAGAAGAGACCAATATGGTCATCTAGTCTGACTTCCTGTACAATGCAGGTCACAAAACTTCCCACCCACTCCTGCAAGAGTGTGGAAACCCATCCTAGAACACTAAAAAATACACTGTTAGGGCACTCATCAGGGAACTAGATCTGGACTCAAGTCCATGCTCCAATTCAAGTAGAGCGAGGAGTTAAATCAGTATCTCCAACATGCTGGTCATGTACCCCAATCACTGAGCTATTGGATGGAAGAGGGAGCAAGCTGGCATGTTCTCCTTGGCAGTGTTTTGTGTGGCACATTCTGAGAATGCTTACTGAATGGAGCTCCATGGATGGTGAGGGATATCTAGTTTGTGAATCCTGCCAGAGCTTAAATGCCAAGCTGCTCAATGTTATCAGGATTTACATGGTTTTGCACATGTCCATGAGCAGAAACTTAGCCACCTATAGGGTTAGGCAGCAGCTGAGCAAAGGTTTCAGGTTCTACATTTTGGACTTAGACATCTAAAATGGTACTTAGGTATCTATATCCCTTTGTGGATCTAGCCTAGGGGTTGGCAACTTCTACCAGTCCCCATGCCAGCCCCACCGCTTGCACTCTCAGCAGGTGCTAGTGGTGGAGACAGCAGGGAACAGAAGGTGCCACATGTAGCTGCTCCTTTTTACTGCTGTTCCCACTCCCCCCCACCCCTCAACCCCAGAAGGGCCCAGGACTGCTGAGTATGGGTCTAGCAGGAGCAGTCACCTGTGTAAGGCTCTTGCAGCTACAGGTCCCACTGAGGGGGCCAGGCCAGTAGAGGAGAGCAGCACAGGACCAGTAGCCCTGTGTGCCTCTCCGAATAGGTGTACGTGCCATGTTTGTCATATGTGCCTGTGGTTGCCATCCCCCTGATCTAGCCTCTAGTGTAAATAAATGTATGACATGAGTCAGTGTTTGGTAGCGTGGCTAACATAGTCAGCCACTGTGAGCAATTCCACTAAAGTTAACAGAGCAACAACAGATGTAAAGCAAGAATATGTGAGAGGATAATACAGCCCTTGTTTGGCCAGGATTAAAATCTGCTTTTGAAATGCCCTGATCATGCCAGATAATTATAAATAATGTTGCATATATTCAAAGCCATGTGTAAAAGGAGAACTGCCACATTTTTTACTCAACAGAAAGCCCAGTTAATTGGTAGAGCTTATGTGCCCCAGGGACTCACTAGCTCCTGTTATCTTATCTGCGTTTTGAGATTTGCCTGCTTTCACTTGAGGCAGTTACTGAAATATGTGACCCACCTGGGCACCCACAGCCCAGAGGTTCAAAGAAAACATTCAATACCTAAGAAAATTAGTCAAAAACTCATTGCCTGAAGGTCTTAGTTCACATTGTCTCGTCTGTATTAAACACAACTGCAGTAGCATGAAGAAGAATGAGAAATTTATGGAGATTGTTGGGAAAGAGAAAAAATCTTTAGAATAATGCTCTTTTTCATTTTAAAAGAAAATGTGTTGCCTGCGTAATGTGCTAGGATGGCAGTTTTAGAGACCATATTCATCTCTTTATTCACAAAAGAGATACAACAGGCCTGAGTTACTCCTGCATACTCCAGTTTTATGGTGATGTAATCCCATGAAGTTAGGTGATTTACTCTAGTACCACTCCAGAGTAATTCAGAATTGAATCAGGCCCAGTGTAAACTGAGGCAGGACAGGTTTAGTCATCATGCCTTATCAATGGGCCTTCACCTTGAAAGAATCACTTTTAAGGATAAGTGGCCATGCATCCTTTGTGTATATTCAAAATTTGTCATCCTTGTTCAGTATGAGTACATAACAACGGAGTATAGATAAGGCAGACCACTAATTTATTTCCCCATAACCCATCAGATTAGATTGTAAAGATCCTGAGTAACTATCACCTTAGTCAGATTTGAAAAGGCTACTAGAGATGGACTGCAAACAAGAATTCCATTTTTGTGAGGGGAAAAAATCTTAATGTTTTAGAGTTTGCTTTTGTTCTGTGTTTTAACAAAAATGACACTTTTCCTCATTTGTCTCCAAAAAGTCCTATCCTAGAATAGTTAGGCTCTCCCCTGACTTGTGGGAACATCAGATTCAAACCCCTTTTCTACCTGATCTGAAGTACGGATACGAACCTGGACCCCCCCATTCCTGGTAAGTACTAACGAGCCAGTGCAAGGTAGGTCCATCATGCTGTCTTATTCCCCCTCCCGGAAATTCCATCCTGGACTTAGGAAACATTTTTGACAAATGGACATTTTCCAACAAAAAAGTTTCATTCAAATATATCCTGCCAGCTATATCCAGAGGGGTAGCCATCTTAGTCTGTGTACAGCAAAAACAATGAGAGTCCTGTGGCACCTTTTAGAGTAACAGATTTCTTCAGACATAAGCTTTCATGGGTTCTAATCCACTTCCTCAGATGCATGAAGAGGAAGCTACTGTTGAAAGGTATATTATACACCCATGTAAGGGTGGAGGAGGAGAAGTGTTAAAGTCAGTCCAGAGAGCAGATGTTGTGTGTGTCTGTATCTGTGCAAGTTTCTTCATGAGGTTTGTAGATTTCCACTTCATATGGCTAAATTCAGTGCCTTGCATGGTCTATATTTCTACCGTGTAAGGAACCGAATTTAGCCGTATGAAGTGGAAATCTACAAACCTCATGGAGAAACTTGCACAGATACAGACAGACACAATCTTCCTCTCCAAATGCAACATTTGCTCTCTGGACTGACTTTAACACTTCTCCTCCTCCACCCTTACATGGATGTATAAATACCTTTCAACAGTAGCTTCATGCATCTGAGGAAGTGGGTTGGAGCCCATGAAAGCTTATGACCAAAGAAATCTGCTAGTCTATAAGGTGCTACAGGACTCTTTGTTTTTCCTACCAGCTATAGTAGTGATCTAAACATGAAAGACTCTAAATTCCTCTTATCATCCAAGCTTCTCCCCATTCTACTAGATCTTCCTCCCAAATAACTTTATAAGGTGTGCTTCAAGTTTCTATGCAATTAGCCATCCCTTGTTGAGTGTTCTATATTGCCCATCACTGTGGCTTCTAAGGGCGTGTTCACACAGCAGTCTTATTTCGAAACAACAGAGGTTGTTTCGAAATAAGAAATGCCATGTTCACACAACCTACCGTTGTTTCGAAACAATGGCGTTGTTTCAAAACAACTTAAACCCCATTTGGTTATGAAACAACGTTGTTTCGAAACGAGTTGTTTCAAAACAATCCCGTCGGAACATGTTGTTTCGAAACAACGGTTGTTTCAAAACAACCATCTGACCTTCCTCCCAGGGTGCTTAGCACCCCGGGGAACAGGAAGTTCCTGCCTGGGCATGCCTGGCTGGCAACATGGCTGCCAACATGGCCCAGTGAGGTGGCCATGTTGCCACACCTCCCATGGTGCCCTGCCCCTGATTCGAAATAGGAAGCCCACAATGTGAACATGCTATTTCGATTCCCGTTATTTTCCTTATTTTGAACTAACTTTTTGTTATTTTGAAATAAGTTATTTCGAAATAAGGCGTTATTTCAATACAAGTTGTTTTGAAATAGCCCCCTGTGTGTGAACATAGCCTAAGTGTTGCACAGACACATTCCTGCAGGCATACCTGATGCAAAGATGTTTCATTTGATGCCTGCTAAAGTAACTAGCTGAAAGGGAAAGCTAGAGAGAAAGAGAAGTCATATAAAATTAATTTTACAAACAGAATCAAATAAATTCTTTTCCTTCACGCTCAAACAAAGAGCCCTGCAACTGAGAAAAATATAGATGCATAGGCCTTATGGCTGTCCTTCCCACAAAGACAGAGACAGCTGTGACAGCCAACATAATGCCATCAGTCTTGGAAATGAAAAACAAACTTAATAAATGCTACAAAAGAAATAGAAAAGTCCACTTGCTGTCATATCTCCATATGTAACAACAAATTCAATCAAAGGCAGCTGGCAGACATTTCAGGTTTCCTTGAGGACTTTACCTATCCAGCTTCTGCAAAATATAATGTGTTTAGAAATGTTTTTATTTCATAGTCCTATCAAGCTCTGTATGAGCCACTGAGACACAAAATCAAAACACCAGGTGCTGTAATATACAAACTTTCCTATCTTTTTAAAGATCTTCCTTGGTTGTATAGCTCTGTCAGTGATTATTACTAGTAAGAATAATTTCATCCAGAGTTCTCAATATTAAATACATTAGAATTATCATTAGAAGAGTTACTTCTTCATGTACCATCATTCAATATTGGCTTTGCTTTCTTCTTCGCTTCGTCAATGGCATTACTGAGCATAGCTGTTGGCATAAAGTTGAAAATGAGTTGCATTCTCCTCCCCATTCTGCTGTCCATATTTGATACAATTGGTATATCTGTGGTACTGTTACATGTTAGCTCTGTGTTCTTGAGGAATCAGAGCATAGTATCCAGCCTGTGCCTCCCCCCCCCCCACATCCCCCAACCTCTGCTTGAACTGAAAACCAAAAACAGTAGGAAATGGGAGACATCCTTTTCCTAATCTACCCATATCCAAAAGCCATCAGCACAATGGAGCTTCATTTGCATTGACTATGGAGAACCAGACTCCAAAGCAGGAGCCGCACTGAACTCTGGGATTGAAGAAGCAAGAGCCGTACTCAACTCTGGGATTGAAGAAGCAGGGAAGCATTGCCTGATGGGGGATCTCACACCAGAACGAACAAACTCAGCAATTATCAGACCATTCTAGTCACAGATGTGATAACTGATACCCAAAATACTGAGTCTGCCTGACCGTATTGTGAGCTTCTCTGAACCATTACACCCAGCCAGGAATGTGTATTGGCCATGTAAACAAGTCCTTATAAAAAACCTTTACCCACATAGTAGTGAGTGTGTGTCCTGTGCAAGTCCTGACTGGATCCTTTCTGAATCCTGTGTGAGTCTGGATTGAGTCCTGAGTCCTGATGCTTGGATCTAAAGCTGTATCATTTCCACTGGGATTTGGCTTTTCTTCCTTGCTGATTGCTGTGGGAGCTTTGTTTCCATCCAGCCTCTGACCCTGATCTGCACAACCTAGAAACCTTTCTGCTACACAGAGTGGTGAGACCCCCCCCCTTTCTCTGTCTCTCTCGGCCTGATACAGTAGAATCTAGGTAATATTGTAGCTGGGTGTTCTTCTTTCCTTGTATGTTTATCAATGCTGTAACTGGGTATGTTGGGGTATTCTTCTCTCCTTTGTAATTATTAGTAGTAGTACAAGTTTTAGATACCTGGCAATAAAATGACTTTCGTTATTAAGCCAGTTTCCAGACTCTTTTAAGACATCATTCCCTCTCCTTTGTGGTTTTGGTTTCTTTATACCACTTTGCAGCAACACTTCTATTACCTAGCCAAAGATCCCTGTAATGCCCACAACCCTGTAAGGTTTGCTCATTGATAGGGATAGTAGCCTGATTGACTCCAGGGGCATATAAGGGTGACAGCTGACAAGTGCTGTTTTGACCCAGCCTGATTGAGTCCAGGGGCATATAAGGGTAGCAGCTGAGAAGTGCTGTTTTGACCCAGCCTGCTCAAGATCCATAATCAAGCCTAGTTTGGTGCGGTACAGGGGCACATAAGGGTAGCAGCAGAGAAGTGCTGTGTGACCCAGCCTACTGAGTTCAGGGACACATAAGGGGTCAGCTGAGAGTGCTGATAGACCCGGTCCGCTCAGACGCACCTCTGTAGAAACACAAGTCACACAAGCAGCACACTAATAGAAGTACCATCTTCCCCATAGAGAAAGCAACCCTAATAAATGAGCATACCCCGAGTCGGTGGGCAAAGTTGGTAACAGTACATAAACCACGTGGAAGATCTATGCCTTAAAAAGTCTAGGAGCTAAATGTTAGAGGTTTGGTAGAATATTATTAGGGATCTCAACACTGGAAATCCTGGGTCTAGTAACCTTAGGAAAAGATCTCAATTTCTCTGTTTTCATTTTATCATCTGCAAAATGAGGATAATAATACATACTTACCTGTCTTATGTGAGGATTAATCTGTTGATGTTTATAAAGGACTAGATTCGGAATCACATATCAGTGTTGAATAGTGCCTTATTTTCTGAGTAGTTACAATGCTTTCAAAGAAAATATCAAATAATATAATTATGGACAAGATTGTGGCCTTACCTAACATGGCTAT
>ML681963.1:119191339-119242737 GCA_007922195.1 Podocnemis expansa
TATGATGTGAGGTTGCATAGGAGTTGTGTCCCCTCCCCTCTGAGGCACAGAATATGCTGCTGAGGTGCTCCTTCAAGACATGCTCCTTCAAGGGGAGTAAGTAAAATTGTAGTCTTATACACACAGGTGGGAATATTCCAAACTCCTTAAAAGAAACTCAAAATTGTTCTTCCCCTTTATACAACCAGAGAGTATTGGGCATGTTTGGAAAAAATCTAACTGCCTCTTACATGGGACTGTATCATAAAAGAGTACAAGTTATGAAGATCAGCTATCTAAAAAATACAAATTTTACAATAATCAGGAAGGCTTCCCATTTTACTCAATTATTTCCTTTCCAAGTATCTCAGAAAAATAAAAGTATTTAAAGTGATTTATGAACAAAAAATATATAAGTTTGGTCTTAATGAGCACCCTCTGCAATGCTTTTAGCATTAAGGCCATAAATCTGCACAGTCTTTTAGCATATGCTTAGTTTTAAGTATTGCACTTGAGTAACTGAGGTAAATAATCATGTGCCTAAAGTTAAGCATATACTTAAGTGCTTTGCTGAACTGGAGCCTCACAAATGCATTCTCCTACCCTCTTCCGATAAGCAGTAGATATTTAAGTTTTATCTTTTTGTAAGATTGCTTTGCCCATATATAAAGTTACATAGTGCCCTTCATTAGGTCCTGGCTATATGAGAGAACACCTGAAATGCTGAGGTTATCTGAGACATCTGAATTAATGAAATGTCTGGGTAATAGCCAAGCATTCTCATTGGAGGGCTGCAAACTGTGAAATTTGCTTCCCTCACTTGTTTCACACAATCTTAGGACTTGATACACCCCTCATTTACACTGGTATAAATCAGAAATAACACCATTGAACCTAACAGTGTATCAGAGGTGTAAAACCAGAATGAGGGGAGAATCAGGTCCAAAAGCTGTGTTAAACCATAGTGGAAGGGACATTTCTTCCTATATCCCGAGTGAATTAACAATTAGGCTTTGCACTGGTGTGAAATGTACTCTGGCTTATCAATAGAATGGGCACTGAAAGTGAGTAGATAGGAAGATGGGTTGTGTGGAATATCTCCATTTTTATATTTTTCTTCAAAATTAGATGAGAAATTGTGAAATTTACTGCATTTTATATGTACCTTGAGATATGTGGTGTGGCACATTTTAGGAAATCTATAAATATATTTAAATAATTAATGTTAGGAATCATGTTCTACTTAACTCCACAGGTGCAGTATTTCTCATCCCCTACTCCACGGAAGTGAAATGTTTCTGTTCATGTACAGAAAGTTCACATAACTTATGGTACTATAGAAAGCATCTTTCCAGCCAGTGGTATCCTTTCTGTGCTATTTCTTTCAGTGTCGGCTCACTGAATAGCACAGAACTAGCTCAGTCAACAACAGGTACTGAAGCAGGCAATAGGCAGTTAGCTTAGCTTAGCTGAAGGTGCCTGGATGACTGGAAGTATCTAAATGGGGGC
The DNA here is from genome assembly GCA_007922195.1 of Podocnemis expansa. NCBI lineage: Eukaryota > Metazoa > Chordata > Testudines > Podocnemididae > Podocnemis > Podocnemis expansa. Next base: position 119,192,828 of record ML681963.1, read on the forward strand.
TACCTGTCTTGACTCAAAATCATACTATTGGGTGCATTGAGATGTAGGCCAAACACTCACTTTCTAGACTAAGCCCTAGTCTATACTCGGAGCTTTTTTGGTGGCAGTCAACCATCATTCAGGGCCATCCCTAGGGTAGGGCAAGCAGGGCAGCTGCCCAGGTCCCCGTGCTTTGGGGGGCCCCGCACGGCCACACCGATGCTACGCCCCCATTCTGGGGACCAGGCGAGCGACCAAAAGGGTGGCCAGGTTCAGCGCTGCCAGTCCGGTGGACCCCGCCCCACCACATGAGCTGCTCTGGGCTCTGTGTTGGAGCAGCGGGGAGAGGGCAGAAGGCAGTACGGAGCTTGTATCGCTACCCCCCCAGCCGCGCTGCCTCCCACCCTCTCCCTGCTGCTCCAGCACAGAACCCACAGCACTGCGTGTGGCCGGGGGGGGGGGGTGGGCAGGCACATCGGCAGCACTGCACTGGGCTGCCCTTTTGGCTGCTTGCCTAATCCCTGGTATAGGGGAGGGCTCTGCAGGAGTCTGCCCCTCTCCTGAGCTGGCCAGCCCCACCCCCCAGTGCTGGTGGGGGTGGAGAGGGCCCCACAGAGGCCGATTTGCCCAGGGCCCCACTCTCCCCTAGGGACGGCCCTGCCACCATTTATGGAAGGAACATAAGTTCCTTGTGTAAACAGTGGCAACTTTCTAAGCCATCGTTACACACTGGGGAAAGCCGACCACTTTCCCCTATACCCCCTGTCCCCCAGGACTTCCAGGGTTGGCTTCCGGGAGTGGTGTGGTGAGTGTCCGCTCCTGGAAGGGCAAACTGATGGCAGCAAATTTGCCGCTGTCAGTATAGACATACCCTGAGAACTGCCTCAAACTGCTGGTCACCATGTCTTCTAAATGTCAGCTCAGATTTCCTCACTGCTTTCTCAGCACAAGCAAAAATGTTCTTTTCATAAGACCTTTCAGTTCACAAGCCATCTGTTGTCCCATATATCAGCATTTCACTGTTTTATATTGATTCATGAAGTGGTTCTGAATTGATCCAATTATAGCTAGTTTTAGATTTTGTATTGTCAGCTGTAGTATATGACAGCCAAAATCAACAGCTTTGTGATCAGAGAAGAACATATAACCAGGGAATCATTAATTCACCATGCCTTTATCATGCAGGGCATTCAATGAAGAAAATACCTACTTTCACAGCCACCATAAGTCTACAGTTGCTTTTGAGGTGGTTGTAAAGTGTCAATAATACCCTTGCCTTACACCCACAGAAATGGCAAAATTGTTTCCTAGCTATCCCACTTTTTCAGGTTGGCTTTGATACGATCTGGGGTTTGGTCATCTGTCTCGATGCTGGTATCTTAATTTAGATGGAATATATGAGCTAAAGGTGCTAATATAACTCACTCATTATCCAACATTAAATACCTTTAAACACGTTTTGGGGTTGGTATATGAGAACATAAGAACAGCCATACTGGATCAAACCAATGGTCCATCTAGCCCAATATCCTGTCTTCTGGTAGTGGCCAGGCCAAGCCAGGTGCTTCAGGGATTGAACAGATCAGTTAATCATCAAGCAATCATTCCATTGCCCAATCCTGATTCCTGGCAAAGAGCAGTCCTTGTCCAGCAACAACTGAGGTATACCGACATCTTATCCTGCTTAGTTCAGCTTGTTTAGCCTTCTTACACAAAAAGACAAACAGTTAAAACATTTGAAATGCAATGTATTAAGGTCAGCTTTCATTTTAACAGCCCTCCTGTGTTCCCTTTCCCTTTATTTGAAGAGTTTTTAGGAAAAAACCCTCGCTTGTTGACAATCTCTTAGACCAGTGGTTTCCAACCTTTGTTTCAGGGAACAAAAGTGGCCCTTGGGGGCTTTCAGAGTGGCCCTCGGCTGCCCTCCAGCTGGCTGCAGAATGCAGTCACTGTCTAAAGACCCAAGCAGAGCGCATTTTCACAGAGCTAAAAGACTGATGCAGGCTCCTTGCTGCAGCCAAAGGGGCAGATTAGCACTCCCAGCCCCTGTCTGTAGCAAGGAGCATGGTGAAGCACTCTGTCTAGGTCCTTGCTGGAGTCAGAGGGAGGGGAGCACTGATCTTCCATCTGCCTGGCTGCAGAATTGAGTCACTGCTTTGGAACACAGATAGAGTACACAAAGCTGCAGGATTCATATAGTTTCCCTGCTGCAGCCATGCAGATGCGACATCCACAAGCAAGGAGGCAAACTGCTTTTCGGGAAGGGGTGGAGGGTCTGCTGGCAGAGATTGGTGGCCCTTCAGGGCTGTAAAAATGATACCTGTGGCCCTCAAGACAAAAGGGTTGGGAACCACTGTCTTAGATGATATTAAATAGTATCAGATGGTATTAAACATAGTTTGGGAAAAGACAAGAAGTTAGTAGCAAGTTAGTAGTTTGATCCTGTTTCCTAGAAGACAATAAAAGGCAAACACTAAGGGGAAAGAGAAAAGAATAGCAAAGATAGAACACAACTTGTGTCTCTGGAGTTGACTCTCACTTGTTGTTACGTGTTAGCTCTGTGTTCTTGAGGAATTAGAGCATAGTATCCAGCCTGTGCCTCCCCCACCTCCAACACACACACATCCCCCAACCTCTGCTTGAACTGAAAACCAAAACCAGTAAGAAGGAAGTGGGAGATATCCTTATCTACCCATATCCAAAAGCCATCAGCACGGTAAATGGAACTTCATTTGCATTGACTATGGAGAACCAAGCTCCAAAGCAAGAACTGCACTGAACCCTGGGATTGAAGAAGCAGGAACCACACTGAACTCTGGGATTGAAGAAGCAGGGAAGCATTGTATGATGGGGGATCTCATACCAAAACAAACAAATTTAGCAATTATCATACCATTCTAGTCATAGCATGACAACTGATACCCAAAATACTGAGTCTGCCTGATTGTATTGTGAGCTTCTCTGAACCACTACACCCAGCCAGGAATATGTATGGGCCACTTAAACAAGTCCTTATAAAAAACCTTTACCCATACCCAAGAGTGAGTACTGTGCGTGTCCTGTGAAAGTCCTGACTGAGCACTGTGTGTCTTGTGTATATCCTGATTAGATCCTGTCTGAATCCTGTGTGATTGAGTCCTGAGTCCTGAGCCCTGATGCTTAGATCTAAAGCTGTATCATTTCCACTGGGACTTGGCTTTTCTTCTTCTTTGCTGATTGCTGTGGGAGTTTTGTTTCCATCCAGCCTCTGACCCTGATTTGCACAACCTGGGAACCTTTCTGCTACACAGAGTGGTGAGAATCCCCCTCCCCAACCTCTCTCCCTCTCTCGCCCTCTTTGTTTAATTATGACTCTCTCTCTCTCGGCCTGATACAGTAGGATCTAGGTAATATTGTAGCTAGGTGTCTTTCTTTCCTTGTATGCTTATTAATGCTGTAACTGGGTATTTTGGGGTAGTCTTCTCTCCTTTTGTAATTATTATTATTAGTGCAAGTTTTAGATAACTAGCAATAAAATGACTTTTGTAATCAAGCCAGTTTCCAGACTCTTTTAAGATATCATTCCCTCTCCTTTGTGGTCTTGGTTTCTTTGTATTGCTTTGCAGCAATGCTTCTGTTACTTAGCCAAAGACCCCTGTGATGCCCACAACCCTGTAAGGTTTGCTCATTGATGGGGATATTAGCCTGATTGAGTCCAGGGGCACGTAAGGCGAAAAGCGCTATGTGACCGAGCTTACTCAAGATCCATAATCAAGCCTATGCAGAAGGTCCTGGGTTCAATTCCCAGGGGGTTGGACTCGATGATCTCACGAGGTCCCTTCCAGCCCTATGATTTGATTTGATTAATCCGGTGTGATACAGGGGCACATAAGGGTAGCAGCAAAGAAGTGCTGTGTGACCCAGCCTATTGGGTTCAGGGACATATAAGGGGTCAGCTGAGAATGCTGATAGGCCTGGTCCACTCAGACACACCTTGTTAATTGATGAATGTGTGTATTGGGGTAGCTATTTGGATTTGGGGGTTGGAAGAATCCAGTCCTGGGAAATCGAGGTCCTGCAAGGGTTGCTCCACTGGGAGAGAGAATGTGCAGAAGGGAGAAGTGGGCTCTTTATAGAAATGCAAGTGACACAAACAGCACACTAATAGAATTACCATCTTCCCCAAAGAGAAAGTAACCCTAATAAATGAGCATACCCCCAGTTGATGGAGAAAGTTGGTAACATTGTAGCCTTGCTGCAGGAAAAATACAGGCATGCCACATTGTCTGATCAGGCATTCCAAGGGCAGATTTTCACTGACATCAGCAAAATTTGTCACCATAAGAGCAATTTTCCAAATCAACTGATCAGGTCTGTGAAGGCCTGCTCAGCCAATCAGGAAACTGATATCGTAAGACAACCTCAGCAGAAGAAGTGGCACTGAGTTGGAGGAAAGCTATCATGGTAAGGCACCATGATAAGTAGGTGGTAGGCAGTCGGAAGGAGATATGCAAGGTATCTTCAGTACTTTGCATGTCTCTCTTCAACTGCCACTGAAATCATGCCACACTATAGACCAGAGTCGAGACTCATGAAACTTGTATCTTCATCAGGCTGTTTTTTGGACTTTGCATTTGTCTGTCTCCCTCAAATATTCAAACTTTGCTGGCCAAACAGAATTTTTATTAGAGAGGAGGAAAAAGGAGATATGAAAGAGAAGAAATAAGGTGAGAAAGGGGAAAGACACACTGGGAGGAGAAGACAGAGAAACCAAGTCTTAGGATTCAGCTGAAGCTGATAGAGGTGCTAATATCATCTGGATCCTTCTCTCTGTCCCAGTCTGATCAGGACAAAGAAGAGCTGAGGTTTCAGGAGACAGTAAGGGTGACAGCTGTGGTGGAGAAGCTCACACCAGTGACCAATTTTTCCAAGACTCTTTAAAAAACCCCTAAGGGACTGAGGGGTGGAAAAACCTATCCCCTTATTATTTCTTCAACAAATAGGCCTAATTCCCAACTAATCAATTCTGGTTAATTGATTTGTTGTCTCAAATTGACTTGTTTACCAAGTATGATCTCACACAGCTCCTGAATGATATCACTATGCCTTTTTGTTTAGATTTATTTAATATGTCTCACTTTTGCAAAGTTTCCCATCAAAATTTGTTGACAGAAGCTTTTGTGACACTTTATTAACTTCTACTCAGTTTTTACCATTGAGTGCACAATTAAGGTAAATTTTAAGTCCAACTATCACAACCATGGTTATGCACCATGTCTAGCAGCCGATAAACTTTAAGGAATGTATCCTCATACCACCCAGTGAGGTAAAAAAAAGTACTATTATTTCCCATTTACAGATAGAAAACTGAGGCACAATGAGATGAAGTGACTTGTCCAGGAAAAAAATCTGTGCCAGAATCAGCAATTGAATCCAGTTTCCTGAGTGTCAACCTAGTGTGTTAATCATAAAATTATATTTCCTGGAAACTCCTTTTTCCCTACTTATCTTGAATACTTTCTTAACAATACTAGCATTATAGAAAAACCCTCACAGTTGTACACTGTTGGATGTTTCTGAGTGTACTCTCACTATCAGGTCCTCACAAAGGTCAAACCAGTATGCTAGTGAAATTTTCGCTTCATCAGTTTCTGTTGACCAGCCCATTCCTCTCCAAGTACCTCTCCAATTGCTTGTTATATGATTTAATGGTGGTTCTCAGTGCAGAGGTCAGACATAAAGTTACTGAAAGAATGGCATGAACCTAGAGTTATGCCAGTTTACCTGTCAGATCCTATATATTTAATTTCCTCTGATATCTTTCGTAACAAATATTCTTAGCTTGTCTAAAATTTTTCTTTTTCTAATAGCACTGCACAGTCCAAATAGAATACATGAATTAGAGAAGCCTTTCTCCTTTTTACATCATTCAGTTAAAGTAACTGAATATAAGGTTACGTAAAAGTTCCATTTTGTATTGAACTACATGTTGTATTGTTTGACAACTGTTTTATGATATAAAGAGAGATCATCTAACATATAAGCATGAAGAAACAATGTTAAGTTTCAGCATTCAGTTTTAACTCCTCCTGTCCTTATATATGTAAGTTCTTTGCCTCAATGGCAATGTTTCTTTTTCAATGCTCTGATTATTTTTTCTAAGAAAGATAGTGTCAGGCATGGAATTACATGATTTCTCATAATCAGACATTTAAAAGTTAGTTTGCTTACTTGATCACTTCTTTAAAGCATATCTTTAAGTATCACCCACATAATACAGATGCTCTATATACAGTCAAGAAGACACTGTCCCTGTCCAAAAATGCTTACAATAGGAATATGCAATATTATAAATAGAGTTCATAAAGAGGCCAACAGTAAAGGTTTCCTGACACTTTCCATTATATGCCCTGGTTTTAGTAGCTTATAAGTTTGCCAGGCTTTAACCATATGAGCTGACATTTCCCATATTTGCTCCCCTTCTAGCTGATTCTAATAGAAAGCTTTTGTGGAAACATATCAGTCCTTCTCAAGAATGATGCTAAAGAAAAATGGGCTAGTGCCTACAGCAGGGTGTCAAACTCATGGCCCCCAGGCCAGACCCAGCCCACCAAGGGTATCAATCTTACCTGTGGAGCTGCTGCCTAGAAGCTCTCTGCTGCTGCTGCTGCAGCAAACAGGCTGCCACTAGCACAGGAGGGCTAAGCATGCTTGTGACTCATTCACATGATCTGTGTCACAGCACAGGGGAACAAAGGAAGAGCTCCAGCCAATCTCCACTCAGCTCTGCTGTGGGTTACCAACCTAACAGCCTCATTCACAACAGGCTGGGTTAAGCGCCCAGAGAGCCCCTGCACTGCTCCCCACTCCACCTGTTCATTGTTGGTCAGTTGACATGCTAATTTGGTTGACAGCACATTACACAAATCACAAATAAGAAAGGAAAAAAACAGCAGGAGCCCACATGGGAATGAGCCAATCAAAGGCCAGCTGGGGCTGAGCCCAACCAAAGGCCAGCATGATGAATAACTGACAGTGAGTGGGCAGGGAGCTGGGAGGCAGGAGCACAGCATGCCTGTGGCTGTGACTGTGACAGACTGATTGCCTGCCACCACATGGTAGAAGAAGTGGAAAGGGAAGGGGACAGAGTGTCCAGGAGCAGCACAACAAGAGAGGGTCTGAGAGACGGTGTAGGGAAGGGGAACCTACAGGGCATGGAAAAGGGAAGGTGTCTGAGCCTGTGGGTTTGGGGAGGAGAAAAGGGAGTCCATGCCGCTCTGAACGTGGCAGCTGTAGGGGAAAGGGTTGGGGAGCCTGTTTGGACACATGGCCCTCATCAGGTGTCCTCCCCTCCAGTGTGCCCCTCTCCCACTGAATGAATTTGATACCTCTGGTCTACACTCTACCCAGAACTTTGAAGCTCCAGTTGGAGTGGGAGCTTGAAATTAGTAGGAGGACAATACTGAAATCACAAATTTGCCTTTTGCTGGCTCCATGACTCTCTACTAAGACTGGAGATCCACTTTGCCTGAGTTTTACATCTCTGAAAATTGTCATTTGCACATGCTCAGTAGTGCTTGCTAGTAAAATCTCCAAACATTCCATCTGCACTGACTGTGCTCCAGCACAACACAATTCTCAACATATCAACACTATAAAACATGTCACAGCCAGACATATCTCCCTACTTAGATACCTTACATCCGGCATGAAGGGATGAAGATGAAGGGGAAGAAATAAGGCACAGCACAATACACTATAATGTGGAAACTCTGAGTTATTGTAAACTTCAGTCTCAGACCAGCCCAATTCAATTGCAGGTTTATATATTCATATTGGCCAGCTCTGTAGCTGCTGTAAATCACCATAGCCTTGGCATCAGATGAGGATCTGGTCCACCCTGGACTTGTAAAACCTGAAGTGCATCATAAAAAATTGTATTTCCCAATTTACAAATGTATTGCTTAGAATCCTATTAAATTATTTTTTTACTTTGTTTCCATACTGTACTCTCATTTGATTGATTGATATAGCAGAAAAGCCCATGGACAGCCTGAGGAGAACAGGCTGGGAATGGCACATGGATGATTATGCCATCTATTTCTGTGAGTTATTCTTCCTTGTGTTTATTGAGGCTGTTCCTCATTTGTAAATGAATGGTGATTCGTTCAATCATTTTAAATTAAATTTGGTGAAGTTTAGTACTCATGAACCTGAGAGACAAATTGCACTGTCTGGAGTCACCGACTAAGAAAAATAGTGTTAACAATCCTAAATTATCTTGACAAAGAACAGAAATGGCACTCTCTGGAATCTGTTCTTGTGAAAATTACTGTAAGTGTGGGAAATATGACATGCTATTTCAAGCATTTTTATTACAACTTTAAGAATGCAATCTTCCTGGTCCTCCCCTGATACTGAAAGTGAGAAGTCCAGCATCCATCATTGAACTGAACCACAGCATGTATTAATTTTACCTCACTGCTTCCGCCTTCCTGTGCATACTTTATGTCATTCTACTACTAAGTGCTGAAGTTGAGCAGGATTAGTTTAGTTTTCAAAACAAGCAGTACTTGTAATGATTAAAACAAGGAAAGTGTCTGTAATGCAATGATTTCCATCCTTATTTCATTTTCTATTTGTGTATTGTTCTAAGGAAAAGCTTTATTTTAAAGGAATTGCATCACATCCATTTAGAAATAAAGTTTAGATTTTCTTTTTTAAAACAAAATATTTCAAAAGCTAAGATAAATAGAAATGATTGTTTTTATGTTTCTAGTTCCAGCAATGACTATTTTTTGTACTTAAACATTTCCTGAAATTTTTGCAAATCAAACACTGCAGCCTGCTGTTAATGACCAGAACTAGTAAGTAAAAGTAGCTAAAGAAAAAGTAAAGCTGATTTTTTTTTCATTTTCCGAGAAACTGACATGCAAGGAAAGAAAGAGCAACCATTAATAATTAAATGTAAATTAGTTTTAATCTTCTAGGGCTAAGAGCCTCAAACCTCACTCTACCCTATCCCCCATGCCTTTTGGCTGGGCAAAAGGGTTAGAATGGTGTAAAGGGGCCCTGGGAGCCATGGAGTTGAACTAAAAGAGGATTCCTTTGAAGCAGATTGGAGACTACCACAATTATTTCTTGGAAAATATATTTTTAAAGAAAGGGAAATTCAGACTCTATTGAATTCAGTTTAAGTAGCTCTGATAGGACATTAAAACCAAATTTCTGGATTAAATTGCAGCTTCCGTCACTCTCTCCTTCCCTACTGTCTACCAGTAGTGTCAGTTTTTGTGGAGTTTTAGCCTTTGCTCTTAATTTTATACTATTTTTTTCATTTAAACTTATAGCCTTACATCCAACTCTTCAATGACAATGTCTACAGCGAGGATTGACAAGAGTGACTAGTGATTTTGGAAATCTCAGGTTTTTGGATGCTCAAGTTACAATACCTTATAGGAGCCCAATTTTCAGAAAGTGCCAATAATCTGTACTCCTTAAAGGTGACTTAATTTGGGCACCCCAAAATTACCTAGTTTCACTAGTCTCTTTTGAAGATCTTGAACTATGTTTGCATGTAACAAGGACAAAATAAGTGCCATTAGTTTCAGTAGATGAGGATATGGATTTTGGTTCTTACACTTAATTGAATATGTCCTATTTCTACCATAGCTGAAAGCAGTGGCAAAAACTCCAGTTAAACAGGAGCAGAATCAAATGTTTTGCCTATAGTGGAATTTATTTTGTATATATTTTTGCACTGCTTTTAGTTCAATTATCTCTTCATATGCATTCAAGTGAAGCAAGATGTTTCCATTTTTATGCATTTTGAAATTTGTTTTACTGATTTATTTTCATTTTCAGATCTATTATTCAAAGACCTGAGCAGCTGATAATGAAGAAATCATTCCTTTCCATAATTGAATTCAATATTCATATTTTTAAGCCACAGCCATTCCTACTATAGGGCCAACAAATTATGATTTGAGGCAACAGACAAATATTTAGCATATGCTTCATGTAATTTTTATCTAAAATAAAGCAGACCTACATTTGTGTAATTTCTTGTCTGCTCTCGGGTAGCTTCAGCTCTACCATCTGTGGGGAATCAAGCTGCTTTATCAACAAACATTGAGCTATATTTTCAGAAAAACTCAATGAATGGATCTATGAATAGACTACTTGAATTAGCCATTATGCAAGCATCTTTTTGCCCCAGATACAAAATGCAAGATTACGTTTTTCATGTTAAGTCAAATAATACCCTTATTGTCTTGCAAATAAAATTCTCTAAAGATAGAAATCAAGAAATTTATTTATTGAGCAGGTGACTGTATTAATGAATAATTTTATGGCAACTATGTATGCACAGTAATGAAGTGTACAATGCCATCTTCTTTAAGGACTAGGGAGAAAGAAAAACAAGTTTTTTTCCATTGGAGATCAGTGTATTTATAGGGTTGTACAGCCAAAAAGTGAAGAGATAGCCCTAGAAAATGGAACCCATAGCTGAAAGAATTTTCCTTGTATACTACGTAACTTCGAAGTAAACTGTCTTCCAACAAAAACAGAACAGTTGCCAAACTTAAAGGGCAAATAAAACTTTCTCACTGAAAGAAATTATTGATACAAAAGTCACAATACTTGCTGCTATAAAAGTCAGGATGACCAATTTTTACCTCTGCTTCCAACAGGAAATCACATTGTCAATTGTATGGGCAACAGTAGGCAAATATTCATTTCTTTCTAATGACTTCTTCCATAGTTTCAAGCTACAGAAAAAACATAAAACAAGTCTTTAAGTAACAACAAACATTAAACATACAGCTATTTCAGAATGAAACATTTGCAAGTTTTTTTTTTCTTTTTAAATTGTCTTTGGCTTTCTAACATGGAGTTTCTTATCTTATTGTATCTCATTTACAAAGATGAAGTGTTTTTCCAGATAGGGACAAATATGTGTGTATATCCATATTTCAGGTTATAGCCGAGTTTTCATATAATCCCAAGTCTGAACCACTCTGAAATTACGAACCTTAGACTTCAAATTCTTTCAGACTGGCACCATCTTTCTGTTCTTTGTTTGTGCATCACTCAGCAAAATGGGGTCAAGGTACATGACTAGGACTCTTAGGCACAACAGTAATAGAAACAATAACTAAAAAGAAGAGCTACAGAGACAGCATCTTTCAGATGTGGAACATATCTACACAACTGGGTTAACTGAAAGTGAGAAAAATTGTTTCACAATAAGATGACATATTTGGAAGCATTTTCTCATTTCTTTTTCAAAATGATTCATTCTTCATTTAAAAAAGAAAAGAAGAGAGGACATTCTTCATTTTCAAAAATGAACATTTTCAGAGAAGTCTTAAAAAAAATTCTAACCATGGAACCAAACTGACAAATCAAAATGAGCAATCCATAAATATGGATTTTGCAAGTTTGAGCCATTTCTGCTATTTTATTTTTTCTTTCTATGGTTATTCTGATTCAGATAAGGCCTAAATCTGCCTAATTTTACACACTTGCTAAACTTTACTACAGGGGTATAGCTAGCCCCTGCTTTCTAGCTGGGCCCCTTACCATTCCGCTAGGGCCTGGCAGGTACAGCTTCTGGTCATATGACCAGAAGCTTGGAAAAGGGAGGGTAAGAGGCATTCAAATACCTGCAGCAGGGCCAGACCTGCGGGCAAAGGAGTAGCCACCCCAACCCATCAGCCCACAGTTGTTCCTCTGCCCGCAGCACTGCTCCTTGCAGCCACCCGCTGCCAGGGGCTGTGGTGGGTGGGCGGCCCTTCTGGCCAACTGGCTGGGTACTGCCCACGTTGATCCACCATCCTATAGCTATCATCCTGCTTTACTCATGTAATGACTCTCATTGAAGTTAATGGGATTTTTCATATGCTTATAATTAAGCATGTGTGTTTTCAAGACCAGGGCCTACATCATTGTAATTAAAAAAACATTTGGTGTATGGGATTTTGGGAAACATAACAAAAAAACTGCAGGTGGTATGGTTAACACTGTTCAGTGGGGGCCCTTTGAAACAGTAGAAGGGATTTTGATTTAAAAAATGAGGAAATTTAAAAGTATCTGTCAAGGCTTCAGATGTATTTTATGCCAGTGAAGTTGGGGAGAGTTTCAAGGAACAAAATATATTCCCTGCCTCAAGCTGGAAAACCTATGCTCTCCTCAAGAAAAGGGAAATCAACTAAAATGGAAGCCCACCATAGAAGAGTTCATAGTACTAAGGGGCAGAGACAATGCTAGTCCTTTTGATCCTTAAACAAGAATATTACACATATGCAGAATAATAAAAGGTGAATAGGGAGTCCTTTGGAGCTGCTCGGGGTTCTAAACAGTTCCTTAGTCTGCTTGTGCTTAGTCCTGGCTCTGACTAAGGCTCACTATTTGAAAAACAATCATTAATGTGTCAACCACACTAAATAGCAGGAGTATAATTGCAAACACAAATAGCAAATTTTAGAGATGAAACCCTGGCCTCAGTGAAATTAATGGCAAACTCAGATTGACATCAGTGGGGCTAGGATTTTACCATAAGGGCCTTCCTTATTGTCCTCACAAATCAAGTAGGCTAAATCTAAGGCCAGATCTGCAGCTGGGATAAAAATAATGGAGCTATGGCAATTCACACCAGCTGAGGAGCTGGCCTGCAAGTCTTATGACTTATATTTGATTGTGCTATAATTGACTGTGGGTGGAAAACAAAAGGCTACATTGAGGCCCTTATTAAAAAAGTAGCCTTGAAAACGAGGGGAAAAAATGAGCCTGGGTATTTATAACTTTTTGTCATGATGGAATAATGTATATATTAAAAAAGAAAAATTCCCCAAAGCCAGAAATAAAAAGGTTAATAAAAGCTACTGCTAAAGTCACCCCAAAGTAAAAAACTGTCATATTAATACCAGCATGAACACGAAATACTAAGCAGAGCTAGTCTCCTCAGGCACCCCTTGATGCCATCAGAAATCACAGGAATAAAAATCCATTTCAGCATGCAGCTGTTTCATACACTGACTCTACCAAGACTTATTGAGCAGTTTGCACATCTTGCCACGTGACTATTTGTCCATCAATCAGCAGAGGGAGAAGGCATACTAAAGTCTTGATTTTTAAAACATAATTTACAAAATGAAAGCATTTACTTCAGTAGAAAAAGGAAACGAAGGACAATGGCAGTGAGCAAAGTGAGAGGGTTGTAGGCTGGGAATACATATTAGACAGGAGAGCAAGATTTATAGAAAAATCATGCAGTACAGGAGATATTTCATTATTTCTCAATTTCCTAATCATTCTCAGCATTCAGAAGTAGTAATTCTAATTTGAGACTCTCTTGGACTTACCTTATTTCCCCCATGTCTGGTTGAGGACACCAAGAGGAAGAGAAACTTCACAAGCATAAAACAAGTCTGCCAAATGATCATCGTGTCTCTGAACTTTTATCTGGCTTTGGAAATAAAATATATCATAAATGTCAGAAACCATTAGCCAGTTAAAGCAAAGAACAAGAAAAGTGCATACTACAAGTGATTTTTTTCCTGGACTGACTAAACTGGAGATTGATGGTATTAGCAATTCAGGAATTTCTTTCCATATAGTCTTCTGTCTTTCAGGTTATACAACTCTTTAATAAAGCTACTGAAAACATATGATGATGATGATGATAATGGTTGAATTCACATGATATAAGAAAAAGTGAAAAACTATTCAGAGTACACAATATAAGCCAGGTTTAGTTTATCTGTGGCAACCAGAGAAAATCTACTGAAATCAATATTTATTATGTCTGAGGTAAAAAATCTAGATTTGGGTCAAATTCTGCACGCAGTTATGTTTTGGACTTTCTCTGACATCAATAGGTGACCTTCACATACATGCTAGAGAAAACCTTGACCCTTAGACAGGAAGTGTATTCACCATGCAACCATTTGCCTTCCTGTGTAGTATGACTGAGTCTTAAAAACCATTTAACACAAGATGAAATTTACAGAGCAATCTTAGCAGATTTCTTTCTTGGCTTTTGCAGGTTTCTTCCAAATTAATATTTATGACTAGACTGAACAGCAGCTCTATGTTTTGCTTTAACTACTCTTTTCTTAAGACAATGAGAAATCTGTGGAACGTCACTGACATCAATTGCTCCTGTCATGCTAATTGCCAAGCAATATGTGCACGATGATTTTCAGCACAAGAGCAGGCAAATATTCCCCATCTTAGTTCATGAAGAGAACAATTACTTTATGGCTTGCCACTCTGAGAATATTTTGGTTTTGGTACAACTTCAGAGTTTAGCAGGTTGGATATATTGTAATCCAGATTTTAGTTTTACTCTTGCATAATGGTTGGGTCATCAAAAATAGCTTTTCCATAGAATGTCTCACCAACTTTGTTGCAGACAAGAATGGCAGAACTTTGGTCGTGTTGCTTTGAAAGGTGGATACGCTGGCTGAACTTTTCAATGATGACTAGGAAAGGTAGTTATACACCTTCTCAATCTTTTTTATAAAAAGAATCACAAGAGGAGAGCGTACTGGTTCAGGGAAAAACATAGATGCATTCTGAACATTTATCATATTACCTTAGTGGCACGGACAGTTGGGAGACAGATTATTTCACAGGAAATCAGCAGTGGAGATGAAGATGCATGTATCTGGTGAATCAAGGATATGACTCATGTTATTCATTAGAATTTTCCATGATGTTTCAAATACACATAATTTATTCTCATATCTTTGCATGATGTTAAATATGTGCCATCCAGGACAAAGAGTCTGATCCAAAGACTATGGCAGACTTTCCACTAACTTCCAAAGCCACTGGATCGGGCCCAAATTTACTTTAATTTTGGACTGAAAAAAAAATTGTAGGTACTAGAGACAATAGCTTTTATTGATACCTAAGGTTATAAGTTTTAAGCAAGCAAAATGCTTTCTAGCCAGTAAATCTGGACACCACATGAGGACACCTCAATCATCACACCATGAGCCAATTTCCTTTTTGCATAGACAGAGTGATATATGAGCCCAAAAACCAGTTAAAACTAATTACTCTCTTCTTCCTCCCCTTTATAAATGGAAGTTTGACTTTGAACAGATAATTGTTTGTGGAAGAACTCTGCCAATGAGGCAGTCTGTGAGCAATCACACTCTCTTGACTGTGCCATGCTGTATGATACACAATGTGCTAATCTTTCATGAAATAAACATTGCAAAATATACACAAGACTTCCTTTACATATTTATTCTCTCAAACACACTGTAATGCTAAATGCAGCAGTGTGAACATTTGAATTAGTGTTGATTATTTAACATAGCCAGATACAGTTGCCTTTAGGGAATATTGCGTCTGGATCCTTTCTGAAGGACAGGAATTGACCCACAATGGTTAGCTTCCAAGTCTGAGAATAGAAACACCTTCTGTTTTGTGTAAGAAACTATCATTATCCTATTAGGGACATTCGTGAAATCTATACAACATTGGCAAGACATTACTGTCTCCCCCTGCCTGGATGTTACAAGAACTAGAGCTGAAATGAACTGTCCTATCTACCAAAAAGACAAGGCAACAGGACCGTTAAAAATCACTAACTTTCAGTTGCTCCCTTCCCTACAGAAAAACTGAACCCATCTGCTTGTATTTTTTCTGAAACCTGAGAAAAAAAGATGTTTACAATGAAGTCTCAAAAGAGAGTGGGAAATTCCAGTATTAACTAGAGAAGGATCAAGAGGAAGCTACTAAAAAAAAACATTTTCACAGTCAGCGAAAAGCATGCATTTTGATCAGACATGCAGGATACATTTTTTAGAAGTGAGAGGGACATGTCATTATCAATCACCATTATTAACACAGTGGAATTTACAGAATGCTGCGAGGGTGGAGCCGTATGGTGCTTGCCCTAATACAAACAAAGAATAGAAGACAGTCCTTGCCACAAGGCATTAGTGGTGTAAAATATAAGATGAAACAGGTGGGAGAAATGAACCAAGCAGGTGAGGAGGCACAAGACTGGAGTAAAAACAAACACAATTTGTAGCACAATCTCTAAGCCACTCTCCACAAATATTTGAGAGGTGCAGTTGCTTCCTTTAAATTACTGTAAGATCTTTAGATAGCATGGGATGAAATCCTCATGCACAGCAATCCAAAGTCTGCAGTCTTTGCTCATCCAAAACTCTTGAGTGAGTTCATTAATTTGTACTGAATAAAAAGTGAAGAATTTATTTCACCAGCTATTATCCATTTATCCAGAACTTTCAAAATGTAACAGTCCAGTATACATGCAAATGTAAAAGCACTTATCCATTGTACTCATTCACTTGCAGCAAGATGAACCTAAATTCTATGCCAAGGTCTTGCTTTGGATTCTGCTTGCAGGACTCTGGAATTGCTACAGAAGCAAGCTTTTATTATATATATACTGTATTAAAAAAAACCAGGGTTTAATTGAATTAAATGTAAAATGAATAACACAATCAGTTGAGTAGCACTCAT
Source organism: Podocnemis expansa (assembly GCA_007922195.1). Classification (NCBI taxonomy): domain Eukaryota; kingdom Metazoa; phylum Chordata; order Testudines; family Podocnemididae; genus Podocnemis; species Podocnemis expansa. The sequence continues at coordinate 119,209,301 of ML681963.1, forward strand.
TATTTAGTTTGATATTGAATTCAGAATATTTTTGTAGTGCCTGCATTTTCTGGAGGCCACCAGTTTTTGTAGGGGCAATGCGTACTTCCATTGTAGAAGCTGCAGGTGGCAATTAGCAGACAGAAGTCAGATCTTTTGACATCTGGTGAGAACAAGAGGGGGCAATTCTGGATTGTGACATAAATGATAAGTATATGTTTTTGTCAACATGCATAACAATTAACCAGTTAAAAATACTGACATTAAGTCCCTGATCCTGAGATTGAACACGTAGCCCTACACTAATCTTATTGCATGTCTGAGGCCTTAACTAGTCAGATGTATCTTTCAGCATTCCAAAACTCAGGCAATTAACAGGGCAGTTTCAAGTCACTCAGAGCTATTGTTGAGACTGTCTGCATACTCAAGAAGGCAATGTTGCATCAGTTCACATGATCAAGGCTGACCTTACTATAAAGAAGGCTGTCGCTCTCCCTCTAGTTGTCTACATCTATCCATAGATATAAATACTAGAAAGCTTAGATTCCAGGTACCAAATCTGTAGGAAGGGATGAATAGGAGGTAAAATCAATAACAAATTCTGTACTTACAGAATTACAAGTGCATTGCACAGTGTCCATTGTTCTCTAAGTGCTTTAGGAAAGAAAAAAAATCAGCATTTCTTTCTAATTTTAATGATTAAACTCATTAAAGTGCGGTTTCCTATAAAACATAAAAGGGAATAAGAAAGAAGGATTTTTTCCATTTTATTTTATTGATTACAAGCGTATATGCACTTAAAGTGTACTGAACAGCTATGCTGATAATTATTATAGTTCAGTATATACAGCTAACATCATAGTGGGTATGTCCACATGTATCTTTTAAATCAAAATAACCATGGTTATTTCGATTTAAAAAATATTAGGTCCATACGACGTTCTTTTGAATTGAAATGACGAGCTCCATCATTTCGATTCAAGAGACCTTGAATCGAAATAGGTTAAACCTACTTTAAATCAAAACAGCCCTTGAAGTGAAAGGATTGTTTTGAAACAAACCCATTTGGACACCCAGTTTCAAAACAACATGGTTTTGAATCAAGAGCTTTGATCTTTCTCCCAGGATGCCTGGCACCCTGAAAGGAAGGCCCATTCATCAGCACCCTAGCCAGGGAGGGAATCAGGACCCTGGCCAGGGACGGGGGGGGGGGCACAGGACTAGGAAATGCAGCCCCTGGTGTCCTGCATCTGCTGCCACTGGCAGGGCAGTGGGGTCAGGGTTAGCCAGGTCCCTCATCCCCCTCCCCACTGGCTGGTGGCAGGGCAGGGAAGCCAGCCTGCCACAGGCTTCCCAGCAGCTGGGGGTGGAGGGGACCACGTGCAGGAAGCCCATGTGCTGCCTGGCTTCCTGGCAGCTGGGGGGGGGCACAGACAGGGATCCCATGCACCACCCAGCTCCTAGCAGCTGTGGGCCGCATGGCCATGGAGCCTGCCAACTACCTGGGTTCTCAGCAGCTGGAGGACAGCATGGGTAGGGAGCCCATGTGCCCCCACACTTTGCAGCAGCTGCAGGGAGGGCGTGGGCAGGCAGCCTGCGCGCCACCAGGCTTCGTAGCAGCTGCCAGGTGGTGCAGGCTCGCACTGCCCCATTGCTGTTGGGAAGCCAGGCAGTGCATGGCCTCCCTGCCCACGACCGCCCCCGCAGCTGCTGCAGAGCTGGGGGGTGTGCAGGCTCCCTGCCTGTGCTGCCCCGCAGCTGCTAGCAAGCCAGGCAGCATGCTGGATCCCTGCCCGCACCGCCCTGCAGCTGCGGGGGAAGCGGGGTGCCCTGCTGTCCCTCCCCAGCCACGAGGCTAGCAGGGAGGGGAAGCACAAGGCAGGGGAATCCCTGCCCTAGGGGCTTTTTCCCCCTGCCTGGCTCTCCAGGTGAGAGCCAGGCAGGGGATTGGGTGGCAATATGGCTCTGCCAGAGGGCCATGTTGCCACACTTCCCAGGGTGCCCCTCTACGGTGTCCGGACTTGCTAGTTCGATTTGGGTTTTATTGGTCTGGCCCTGTTAAATTGATTTAACTGGAATCGATTTAACAAGTTTTATTTCGCTTTGGTTAAATTGATTCAAGTAGAATCGATTTAACCACCTATGTGTGGACATAGCCACTGATATTTACAAATGATGGTTTTCTGCAAAGGCAGACTTTTGATAATTATCACTGAAATGATCTCTTTTCCTATTTTAATAATTAGGAAGATCATTTATTTGTTGTTGTTGTTGTTTTTTTAAATAAAGTACTTGTTACTGTACGTGTGCCCTTTGGGAACTCTAGCGCTATGACAGAAACATCAACAGTCTAGTTTAAATTCACAGAAACAAATATTGTAACACAAAATAAAATTTCAGACTAACCACATTTCATGCTCTCATAGGCTATGTCTACACTGGAGGCTAAAGTCAATTTAACCTGGATTGAGTTGATTGAAGCAACTCTGTGGCCACATCTGGCATTTATTAAAAAGACTTAAGTGCTTGCTTAAGTCGACTTAAGAACCCCTGCCTTTAAAGTCAATTTTAAGCATTAATGAAATATGGCTGACTAAGTCAACTTTATTAAGGCAACTTAAGCCAGGGTAGCCACTTAAGTCAATTTAATAAAGTCATCTTAAGCTTTTACTATTTTGCCTAAGTAACTGCTAAGTTTCCTCTTGGTTCCCCCTCCCCAATCACATTTTAAAGTGAGCAAATATTATGAATGAACTGTCCAAAATGAAATGAGGTTGCACAGCTAATGTGTGTATATGATTTAATCTATTTCCTCCCATGTATATTACTTCATATGCTCTACACAGATTGTGTTCTGGTTTTCTCATATCCTAATCATCCTCTGAGCTACATGAAAAATATACAGGCTAAAGAAGGTCAATTGCAGCTGACATATTTTTATCAGAAAAGCTCTGGAAGTAATTTTCATTATGATTTGCTGTCCTGCAGACTGTTAAAAGTTAATGAAATGGAGCCTAGGTCTCCAGATTAGCTCTTTCACCAAAAAAAGGTGACCAAATTAATTAATGGAGCAGACCAGTACATTCAGAGACAAAGGAAAATACTTCACATCCACAACAGATTTTATAAGATAATCACAGCCCAGGCCGGGGGGGGGGGGGGGAAATAACAAAGCCTTAAACATGTTTTTTGCTTTTTTTTCTTTTAAATCAGCTTACTGGCAAACTATAAATAGTCCAAGACATGTCACCACACAGCTAAACATTAAGACAGAGGGCTCAGAAGTATAACTTTTTACACCAAAATTCAGCAATAACCCTTGTATCCAAAATTATATTCAAATGTTACTTAGCAAAATGGTAGTGTGTGAAAAATTAAGAGAAACATCTTTGCTCTCATGACTATCCATAGTCTTTCAATTGCCTGTTTCTCTGATGATAGTCAGGCCAAAGATCTCATTTGGAATCTCCTTGATTATGTCTACACTAGCAAATTAGTTCAAATTAAGGAGCCTTACTTTGAATTAATTTGAATCCTATCTACACTAGGCCTTGCCTAGTTCAAACTAAAAAATGTTTAAGATAGAACTAAGCAAAGCTTAGTTCAACCTAGTTGGTTCAGCTGGTTAGTTCGACCTAACTGCTTAGCTTAAAATAATTTGCATATTTAGTTTGAACTAGCACAAATGTAGACATGCTTGTTCAAACTAAATAAGTCCAAACTAGTGATTAGTTCGAAGTAAGCAGTTTTTTTTAGTTTGAATGAACTTTTAGTTCAAAGTTGAACTAACCACACTTTTTTAGTTCAAACTAAAAACTTAATTTAAACTAAAAAAAGTGTGGCTAGTCCAAACCAAAAGTTAGTTTGAGCTAAAAAAACTCACTTAGTTCGAACTAACTTTCGAACTACTTAGTTCAGACTAACCAAGTCCAAACTAAGATTTTAGGTGTAGTCATAGCCCTTGTGCCCATCCTTACAATTTTGATATTTTTTATCTGAAAATTATAGGGCTTCTGAGACATGCAAGCTACTCTGGATATGGTCACTATTCAGATAGTTGCTAATCTTAAATAGTTACACCTATCAGTGTCCTTCAAGGTGACGGTGACGTTTATACCTCAATAGGCATAGAATATTAAACTCAGCTCTCGAAGATTTTCCTTTTCTGCCCACTGACCACGGTTCCTGTTTCAGGGTCCAGATGGTGAGAACATTGGATATACTCATGGATGGCAGAAAGCAATTTGAGGAGGATGAAGACAGAAATGGGAATGAATGATCAATAAATGGCTTGAATGAATTATGGCTTGAAATAAAATTAGGGCCTACTACCAAAGATACCATGAGGAAGGATATATGCAGTCACATATTAGTGGGTTTAGCCCAGTGTTCATTCAACAGCGCAGCTGCTCCCACTATTATCCCCAACTTTGCTGGTCTGGCTTTGGAGTGCATTGTAGTAATCTTATCAGACATGTGTCCTCATTCATTCATGAACAGAGAAAAATTAAACATAGCTGTGAAATGTAACATCTACAGACAATAAATGATCCTATGTTTGTGATATTTAGCGAAAACCTGGCTGCTTTGCAGCCAGTCCATTTTATGCATAAATGCACTTTAACCTTTAATCTCTGATTCTCCCTATCTGGCCTTTATTCTTTAGCGCTGATAACAGTTGCCTTCTGTTGAAGTGTAAATATTTTTCATTTTTTTGTCCTTTTAATTTTTCAGTTATGCTTACTTGCTTTTTGCTCCGTATTTATAAAAGATTGGAGAGCCACCAATAAAAGGCACTCTAGAAATGCAAAGTGCTATTTTTTTATATCATACAGTTGGAATGTAAAATGGTATAGATCGCCTTGAAAATCTTGAACAAAACCTGTAAAACTCACACTACCATTGCTGCAACCACCCCATCTGAACTGTCATATATTTTTCACAGCACACAAGCACACTTACGTAAATTGTGGAGACAACTGGTTTCCAGCAGTTTGCAGACACACACAGTTTCTGTGACAGATCAGCCACACCACACTGGTTATAGAACAACCGCAGACATCTCATTCCTGATGCAGCTCATTTGGGGCATCCATTTGGTCTGTTACTATTGCACTATATTAGGAAATCAGGACATACCAAATGAATATTGATTCCTTGTGTGGTTGTCAGAGTGCCAACCAAAATATGTTGCTACAACTATCATTTAAATTAGAGATCAGGATTAATTCAAACTGACAAAGCATTAAAAGACAGATGCTTCTGGACAGCTTGAAAGAGAAACATAACCAGTGGTGTAACAGACAACTTTTATATTTTGTGTATATTCTTAGTGAGTGACCATGCTCTGCAATACTCAGTTACTGCCTTTGTATCAGTTTTATTCTGAATTTTATAGGATGCATGGAAAGAAACATAAAAAACACAACCCATGCTATTCCGGTTCATCTGACTGAGGAGTGCTGCTGGCATCTCCTTCCAAAGCCCATTAACAACATCCTTAGTTTGGCCAGAGATACTCACTGAAGCATAACATAAGCTGCTGTTTTTTTCACATTCACTGACTGCACAGATTATGCAATGTCCTCTGATCTTGATAAAAATATCAGACAGTGCTGGTCTGAACTTGGCACCTCAATTTAGATTTGTCCATGTAAACCACAGGACCCTCCTTCATTTGTGGTGTATTACATTAGGGTGCATCTTCACCACTGCTCCTAGCTTCCTAGCCATGATAATATCTCATAATAGTATCTTTCACTGACCATTAGCTGGAAACTGAAACCTGTTCTCTTGGATGCGGACATTGTGTTGGTGTTTCACACTTCAGTTACTTTCAGGTTAAGTCACTGCAAGAGGCACTTGGAGTTAATAATGAAAATGATGGGGGAGCTTGAGCAGATGCAATAGGTCAAAATATCAGTGCATCCAACTTCTAAAAGCTCTGTCATCTGTAGTAGTGATCAATTCACTTCTGGAAGTAATTCAAGGTGTGAATTCAGACCTGTGAATGGGCTGGGATCCAGCAACATTGTAGATGATCCTTCTGCCCATGCACCATAACAGAAGCTACAATCTGATGGTTCTATAGTGAGCCTCTGGAGTAGCACCCTCTAAAACTAGTTGCATGACATTCTCAGGTGAGAGGGCCACTCACCTATGCAGCCAAAATGTGAGTCTAGCAAATTTTAAGATACTGTGAATTTAGTCAGTCATGTATTTATAAACATTCCACTAGCCAAGCACATCCTAAGGTTTGTGCAGTTATTTAGTTTAGGGGTAATTTTTTTCAGATGTGCTTAAATGGCATAGGAGCTTATGCCCCATTTTCTAAAGCAACTTAGAATCCTCAATGGCATTGGCTCTCGAATCAGCAAATTTTTACAATTACAATGTTTAGGAAGAGACCAATTCTTTATCATCATATTTATCTTAATTCTTGTGAGTTGTCCAGATGACAAAGAAACCATGTAAAACACAGTAAATTAAATAAATAAATTTGTCCTCCAGACAGTCTTTTAAACCATCTCATATAGTACTGGATCATACCAGTACATCTAGTCACTACACTAAATATATACAATATTAAAAAACAAAAATCCATACTCCAAGCTATCCCAGGTAATATAACAGAAGAATAATTTATATATTCCTCTAAAGAAATTCTGTATTCTGTGACATGCTCCATAAGAAGATTGAGCAGATCCTACGTATCTCCAACACTTCCTGCATTATAATGAGAATAAAAGCATGACTTCATTAGCCTTTTTAAACCATTTAAAGAGCTATAATAAAACTCAGAAACAGGTAAAAAATTTCAGCGTGAGAACTGACAGTGCTTCATTATCTCCCCTTGAAGAGGTTTGTGGTTGAAACACATATAAAACAGATCACCTATTGTTCTGAGACCTAGGTAATACAAGCTAAACATAATGGAATGCAAAGCATAGGGCTTTTTATATTACTTTTGACTTTATTCATCAAATTACATTAGATGAAATAGTAGATCAAACAAACATAAGCCTTTGAATTTTAGAAAAGTTTGTTTAGTTTTATAAATACATTTTAGCTCTTGGTGCCCAAACTGATTTCTTGGGCTGGAAGTAGGAATACCAAGGTTATGTAAGTAACATTAGCATTATTGCTTGAAATGACTGGTGAATCTGAAAAGTTTGGTGTCTCAACTTAATTCAGCAAAGTGCTATCACTGCAGATACTCATCTGAAACTCTTGGAACTATAGAATACACTCACAAAGGCTACGTCTACACTAGAGGGCTCAGGTAAGTCAACTTAGTAAGATCGACTTAAAGTCTACTTTAATAAGTGAACTTAGAGAGTAGCCATTTGTATATGTTGACTTTAAAGTCGACTTAAGCCAGGGCACTCATTTAAAGTCAACTTAATAATGTTGAATTTAAATGAATCCCCTGGCTTAAGTTGACTATTGTGAGAGATCAAAGCCAGCAGGCAGTCTGAGAGTAGAAGGGAGATGTGAGCCTCAGAATGCTGAAGGCTTTGTTTTCCAGTGGCTAACCAGGGTTACTGCAGGTAGATTAGAGGCACCTGAGATCAATTAAGGCCTAGCCAGATGCCTGATAAAAGCTGCTCTGCCCCAAACAGAACTTGTACAAGCTGGTGAAGGTGGTGGTGTGCAGAGCAAAGGAGCTGAAGAGTTTGTAGAAGTTAACTGGCCTTGAGAAGAGAAGGAAAGGTGTGTTTGAGACTCTGGTTGATTGAGAAAAGAAACTTGGCCTAAGGGGAGATCAGGCACGAGGAACTGTAAGGACAGAGGGGGAAGACAGCTTAGGAGAAAGAAATGTAGGCTGGGATGTTGTCAGCAGCACATAGCTGTACTTCATAGGGCCCCTGGGCTTGGACTTGGAGTAGAAGGCAGGCCCTGGTCCCAAACCCCCTCTCCTCTCCCTGGAGTTTCATCAGTGCAAGTGCCCCACAGGGGCAGGACTCAGGCATTTGGGGTCTGCCCTGACACACTTCCACTAAAGAAAAGCATGAGACCCACTGTCAGAAAACCAACAGTTTGCCACACTTTATAAAGTTGACTTACATGGCTCTTCTGCTTTAAGTCAACTCCATTAAGTCAGCTTTAATGGCCACATTTTTTATGTCAACTTAAAAAAGTCAGCTTAACCCTTAAAGTCAACTTTAAGGATGAGAGTTATTCAGGTGTCTTAAGCAAGTGCTTAAGTTGATTTAATGAATTCCAAATGTGGGCCTGGAGTCGCATAAGCTGACATAAGCCTGGTTAAGTCAAACAAAGTCTCCAGTGTAGACATACCCGAAGAATGAAATTGTATGGAACTTTCATTAGAATAAGATGTCTTATGAGGTCTAGTGCTTTTTGTATCCAGTTATGCCATGAGAACAGACTCTCAAGGCATGAACCAGAAGGTTCAGATAAAGCATGGAAGTAAAAAATCCACCAAAACTTTTGAATCCTCACAAAACTTGTCTTGAGTTTATTTTCAAAGTAGAACAATGTTTCATCTAGATACATATTCAGTCATGGTTGGTTCATCCTCCCCTAGTTATCTGAGGTTAGTAAATAGGTTCATGCTGTATGAAATGGACAATTCTGGTTCTGTGTAAAAGCATTAAGCCTAGAAATCAATGTATTGTGTAGAACCTAAGGAAATATAAATAACTTTCAGATATTCACTTGACATTTCAGCACCAGCTTAAACATGTTGTTGTTTCACCACAGAAAGGATAAGTTCCATTCACTGCCCTGAAGAAAAATGATGAATGTGTTAAGATAATTGGACTAACTTGGTTCCATAAAGTTGAAAGAATACACCTGTTCATTTGGCTTCTAAACACAATTTGTATTTGTAAGTGTAAAGTGAAAAAGCACATTGCAACAGTTTCATTATATTAAATGGTAAAAGAGAATTGATATGGCCATAAATCTTTAGGAACTGCAGCCTGGCAGCTAAGATAATTTTTCTTAACTAAAAATAAAAATCCAGTATTTTTTTTACTAGTTTTGTTAACAGACAAGCACTCTTCTAACAGTGATTTATGTAGCATCACTGTTGGCCCAGTGAGGCATATTAAGCACCATGAATCATCAGCTTATCACTTGAAAACTGTTTCTGAAAACTTAGATGGATATGCAGCTAAATTCAACATAGGCTTGATCCTGCAAGATGCTTTGGTCAAATTTTTCTAACATGACTTCCCAGACTTAGGCATCTGAGAGTGGGATTTTTCAAAGGAACTTATGAAAGTTAGGTACCCCCTGCCATATACTTGCAATGAGGTTAGGCACTTAACTCCCTCAGTCTTTGAAAAATCACAATCAAAACCTATATTTATGTTTGAGTGTCAGTAGTGCTGAGCAACTGTACCTTGTATTGACTTCAGGAACTGAGAGCATTTGACAATTGGGTATGGTTCTCAACTATTTACAACCTGACTTGAAAACCTCTTCTAAACACTAGAACCAATAAAAAGACCATTTTATAGTGAAATATTGTGGGTCAGGTTCAATACCAATTTATTGTGATAAATGGATCACTTCTTTCTTCCAGAGGAATAGAGATACTTCACTTCCTTGAATGATTTCAACTGAAATATATTTTCTCTTCATGTTTTCCCAAGGCTAGAGAAATCAATTCCCAGTAACATGAATCAGAAATATACAGACAGAAAATATGGACTGATTCTGAGGATCGCAGTGAAAACATGAGAAAATATATATATATATATATATATATCTGGAAACAAATCCCATGTGGCATATAATATATATATTAATATTGTATCTATCTGTATCTTGGGTAGGTCACATACTTCTCTGGGTCTTAACTTTCCCATCTGTAAAATGGGGATATTAACCATCTTTGTAAAATGTTTTGAGATCAGTGGGTGAAAGGCACCACAGGAGAGGAAAGTATACTATTTATTATTAGTAGTTGTTGTTGTCGTCCCACTTTCCTTCCATACAATAAGTTTTGTGTATTCATAGATATTTTGGTGAATATTGAGCTTTGGTCATACATTACAATGGGACAAAGTCTGCTAAATTTTAATATAGGAACCCTGATTGACTCAGAAGTATTTTCATGTGTGTCACGTAGAATTTGGTTACATACGTCCACTGTGATTTTTACTTCTTACTTTAATTTTTCATAAGAGAAAAGAAATTGAAAAGTGCTTCTTAGTGAGTTAGATTGCAAATATAGTTATTAAAAGATCAGCTCAAGCTCTCACATTGTTCGGGATGATAGTATCTTTTTTCTGCAGCAAACAAATGGCTTGCAAAGTTGGCTAGATGATATCCCCCTATCTTCAGTGGCTATTCAAGGTGAGACATTACCTATGGATTATTAGATGCTAATCTTCTCAGAAAAGCTCCAACAGTAGGCTAAAGGTACAGGATTTAGCATCTCATCAAATGAACAGTGTAAATGCTGATATAATTGATGGTGTAATTCACTAGGAAATGCCTTAGTTTCGAGTATTATGATTGTTTCCTTAGACCATTTTCCCAGTATTGCTACTCAACTGTCTGCAAACATTCAGTAATACCCTGCAGCTATTTCCAGAGAAATAAATAAGGTCAGCCTGCACTGGCAGAAATGCGAAATCATACAAAATGCTTTTGGCATTTGTTACTTGCAATCAACTGTTTGAGCACAAACAAAAATCTAGCCAGCATGAGCAGCAAGAGTAAATGGCTTTGTGATGCTCAGGTTAGAAAGCAACCCTAATATTTCAGAGTGTAAAAGATTAAATGAAATTGGGATCCTGACTCTGTAGACTTAGAATGTTTCTAGAAAGGTTTGTTGCTTAAAACAGTCATGGACTTGAATGAGTCAAGGATATTCTGCTAGCTTCATAATACACAGGAAATTTCCTTCATTACAAGAATTAATTAGCTAGCTACAAAGTTTCACGTTTGCACACGAGTTACCATGATGAAGTGGGATTTTCTCCCACAAAAGCACATGAAATAAACACATTTGTTAGTCTTTAAGTGCCAAAGGACTCATTGGTTGTTTTACTGAACTAGAGTAACCTACCATGTACAGTATATGTAGTGTTTACTCCCAGTATCATGTTTCGTGGAGCTGGGTAACTAATTCCTAATGAATTATATGTCTGAACAATTTCACCTCTTTTTTTTTGTTTGAAAATTGTCCCAAAGTCAATCAAGATTTTCTCAACTATTTTCTCAATTTGTGACTCAAAATTATTCACTGAATAGAATCTATGAATAACTCTTGCTTCATAGTGTGCTTGTGAGTTTTACAGCAAGTACTCAGTAACTGAATGTCAAGATATTTCTCTTGAAAAGATGAGTCCAATGGTTGTTAGAATCAAGTTGCCGGTATGAATTACTGTGCTAAGAAATTTGATTTATTTTCAGTGACTATGCTGCTGCAGTAGTCCAATACTTGCTTGTTATGTAAATATGTCTGCCAGTAAACTAGTTTGCAAGACTGTTAGTGGACAGTGACACAGGATGTGGAATCACAATCAAATGACTAGTCACAAAGTGTTGGCTGGTTTCCTCCTCCAGTTCTTATGATACCCATCTAACCTCCTAATTCACTAGGTACATGCATGATGTGAAGCGCACCATGTGACTACCTGGCTCCTGTGCACATGCATGGGGAAGGCTGCACTCCAGGGAGACTGGAGGGAAGCCTGCCATGCTCTGTGTGCATGCTTTGACTCATGGACCCCCAGGCACCGCCAGAATCTGGCCCCTGCTGTGAAGCGGCTCTGCCACCCGTGGAATCTGGCCCCTGCTGGGGAGCAGCACCACTGGATTGTAGCCCTGACTGCTGGAGTTTGGCCCCCACTGCTGGTGTGGCACTGCCGCTGGGGTCCAAGTCAGGTGGAGAACAGAGGTGGTTCTGGGACCCTAGCTCCGGCTGGGGAGCACAGCCATTGCTGCCATGGATGCCAGCCCATGCAGAGGAGCGATGACACCACCACTGCGGTCCCCAGTCCCTTCAGGGGAGTGGCATCACCACTGCCATGGTCCTCAGCCCCGGCTGGCAAGTGGCGCCACTGCTGCTGTGGTCCCCAGCACCTGAAGGGGAGTGGTGCTACTGCCACCATGGTGCAGCCCCAGCCAGGGGCCAGACCAGCCACCAAAATCTGGCCCCAGCTGGGGAGCAGCTCCACCAGCACAGTCCAGCCCAGTCCTGGGGCAGCCCTCCCAGTTCCTGCCCCCACCCACCCTTTCTGTGCCCCCATCTGCTGCCTATGCCCCCCCTTTACCACTCTGGCACCTCCTGGCTCCAGCCCTCCCCTTCACTGCCCCCATCTCCTGCCCCTGACCCCAGGCATCCCTTTAACAACCCCACCTCTTGATCCTACTCCATTGCTCCTCATCCCTCCCTCCACATCCGATGCCCTCATCCTTCCCCCCCCATGCCACCACCCCGCACCTCTCACCTTCAGTTCTGCCACACCCACTACCCCATCCTTCCTTACCCCTCTGATGCATGCTAGCCATAACCTGTCAAAAATGACATGGAAGAATCAAGAGAATTTATGAAATAGTTTGTTTTGATTTTTTTCCCCATCATTTTTGACCAGTTACAGCTAGTTTAATACTAACAGTTGAGAAATTTTGAAGTTTTAGGCAAATGATCCAGTGACTCAATGTGCACATTTGATGGATATTATCCTTGCTTATTGACCCTTTATTTTTAATTGAGTGTTTTTATCTCCTTTCCTGCTCCCATATTAGTTTCACTTACCCTGCTTCTGTGATAGGCATAATGTAAATATTGGGGAAAATAAGTATCTTAAACAGTTTTGAAGTTCTAGTAATACAAACAAATACAAACTGAACTTCAATGCCACAGCATATGATTTTAAGTGTTTGTTGGCTGCCTGATAGGGTCTCCCATACCAGAATAAAGACAGGGGTGTGAGGAGACTGATGAGGAATGCTTTGTGTCAGCTGCATCAAGGAAAAAGTCACATTAACTTCATTAATGATATAACTGGCCCTACATAAGCCCCAGAGGGGGGAGCCCTAGGATCCTGGACCCTTCAGGGGAAAATTCTCCCACTAATTTTCAGTCAGACTTCTGGATCTAGCTCTCTGAAAACTGGGATCACAAAAGCTGTTCCCAGTTTGTCCTCACCCTGGCCCTGCTCCCACAATAAGAGCCCCTGCTCACTATGTAGTCTCTATACTAAGAGAAGGTAGGGACAAGACACTCTGCCTACACAGCTGTGAAGTGGGGCAACCTAGCTGAAAAAAATAGACACAAACCACTGATTGGACCTCAACTGGAGCATTGTGTCCAGGCCTGGGTGCCTCATTTCAGGAAAGATGTCTACAAATTGGAAAAAGTCCAGAGAAGAGCAACACAAATGATTAGATGCCTGGAACACTTGACTTATGAGGGAAGATTGAAAGAGCTGGGTTTGTTTAGTATGGAAAAGAGGAGACAGAGGGGCATGTTAACAATTTTCAAGTACCTAAAAGGTGGTCACAAGGGGGAGGGAGAAAAATTGTTCTCCTTGACTGCTGCTGATAGGATAAGAAACAATGGGCTTAAATTATAGCAAGGGACGTTTAGGTTGGACATTAGGAAAAACTTTTAACTGTCAGGTTGGTTGATCAGTGTAATAAGTTGCAAAGTGAGGTTGTGGAATCTCCATCACTGGAAGTTTTTAAGAGCAGGTTGGATGAATGCCTGCCAGGGACAGCTTAAGATGGTACTTAGTCCTTCCATGAGTGTAGGGGACTGGAGTCGATGATGTCTCATGATCCTTTCCAGTTTTTATGATTTTTATAAAAGGCAGAGGCAATAACTGGAAGGAGCTATGCAGAGTCATTTGCTCCTTCCAGACTTCATGATTGCCTTGCACTGACCATGCTTACGTGGATTGAGCATGCTCAGTAATACTGCTGAACTTGGCAGCCGTCACTCTGTCCCCCCCCTACAACACACACACACACACACACACAAAAAACTATTGGCAGACACAGATGTCTCTGCTTAAAGGTTCAACATCTAGAATTCTTGTACACAGTAGAATAATTAGTTTGTGGTCTATAACAAGTTGAAGAGAATTAAATGAAAAATCCTGGCTGACAGGTCAATCTTTACCAGGAGTTACTGCACTCTCAGATTCTACAGTATTTCCCTTACTTAGAATAGAAAATACTTTTAGTTATGTTCCAGATATTGTTATAACTGCTCTTTTAACAGCAACTGCTGAAGAGAAGTTCTGCATTTAGAGCTGATTCAAAATGCATTGAAGACAATGAATTCTAGTAAAGTATGGCTTCCATTTGTCCCTTGCTCAGAAAAAAACTATTGCAAATGTTTACACTCAATCCATTTCACTTGTTCTATAATATATTTCTTAATTGTTTTGGTCTATTTTTTTCACATCCTACCACTTGCATATGGACATCATATTCATAACAGCTGGGTTTCTGGCAAGCAGAGATTTAAATGCTGTCTAATTGTTTCCAACAGCTTGCTCTTTCTCTAAGAGAAACTGAGTGAGAAATTTGACTAGTAAATTAAAATGGGCTAATTACAGCCTGCTGCACCACCTTTTGGCTGTTTATTTTATTAGTACTTTAATTTTGATTAGTCAAAAAGATTCCTAACAAGCTGAAAGGGGTTGTTGCAATACGTTGGGCAAACATGTTCGATAGCACTGCAAGACTACTAGCTGACTCCTTTAAAAAAAGATAGGTTGAACTTTTATTCAGAGTGCTGGGTATGGGCTGGCATGTAGCTGCCTTACTCACAGAGATATTGTGACTGAGTCCATTTTCTCCCCTCTTTCCACTTTGCTTCTAAGCCTTCCAGTGAGGGGTGGGCAGATGAGCAGGTAGCTACCTTTCTTTACTATGCATATGTCCCTAATGGTAGGGAAGCAACACTGTACCTCAAATCACCTGTTGTAATAGGAAAAGAATCCATAGTCATGATTTAATCCTGCTTTCACATGATCAAATCTGCATATCCATTCCAGTTCTGCTGTTTCTCTTTGAAGTCTTGATGTGTTGCCCATCTGCTTGAGCATAGCTAATGTTTGTTAAAGCAGGATTAAATTGTGACTATGGATTCTTTTCCTGTTACAGCGGGTGATTTGACCTCACCTTACTCCATATGCCATTTCTCAGCAGAAAGCAGCTGTTTGTTAAAACTGAAATGTTTTCCTTTAATTTTGCCTCTTACATTTTGTATTGGATTATAGAATATAAAATTTCAAAATGAAGTCTAAACATTTCATTCCAGAAATTTCTGAAAAAGATATTTCAACATTGTGGTTGGTTGGTATTTCCCCAAATGAAATTTTGGCAGACTCAACGTAACTTTGCAAAGCAGTTCAGCTTTGACAGAACTGAATAATCTATTGGAAAATGGTTCCCTTAAGGATTTTTTCCAGTTAGTTTTAGTTAGATCCTTAGATATGCCATTCATACTGCTTAAGGAAACATTAATAGTGGTTCAGAAAGGCCTTTCATATGCTGAACAAAAAAGATCCCAGAAAGCCAGAGTAAGGTATGGCTAGATGGCAAGGTTTAAGAGACTACTTGAGCTAAATTAGAGTGTTCAAAATCTGAAAATCTAACCCATGTGAAGTCAATAAAAGGAAGCAAAAAGTGTACAAGTATATTGTTACAGAAGGTAAAATATGAGAAAATAGCTAATTGTTTTTAAAATGTAATCTTTCTAACATTCTAGAAACACACAACTCCTTCAGTATATCATGGGCAGAAAGCCTGCACAAGAGTCTGTGGGTCTGCTGAGTCAACAGGGGTTGAAAGGAGCAACCAAGGACATTGCTGAGAAATTATGATTATTTACACCAGTCTTCATCACAGAGCATGTCTGGGAGCCGTTTTGTTGGGGGTAGCCCCGATGGCCAGAGCAATAGCTTACTAACCCTCTTGTGGCTCCACTCTGTAGTTTGGTGGCAATACCTAATGACTCAAGTACACAACTGGCAAAGGTGCCTAGTGGATCAAATCTCTGAGTTGACAGTAGTACCTAGTAGTTCAAGTCCATATGTGGGCAGTAGGGAACATAGGCCTTCCTGCACCTCTGGGTTCCAACCCAGGTTACTAGGAGTGGTAATTCACAGCTGCGTCTCTCAGGCTGCTCCCTGAGTTCCTATTATACCCCTCTGGCCCATCCAAAAACCAAGTGGCAAGCTAAGGGTTCCTTTCACTAACAAGCTAGTCCTAGCTCTGCAGGTCTGTCTTGGGATCTGCTCCAGGCAACATGGGATTCCTGCTGTATTCTTGCACAAGCTACCAGTGCAGATCTGTCCTCTTGCACTGATCCTCTTGACTTAACTGTGCCTTTTTAAACTCCCCCTCCATACTCAGCAGACAAAGATGGGCTGAGCTTTTTGAATGTCTGCCTATACTGATGACAGCAAATTCTCCACCATCATATTGATATTTCCAATTGACTGAACAGTCAGTAAAGACATGCTCAACCAATCTGGAAATCGCCATAATAAAACCATGCCACATTTCCCATTGGCACAGCACAATGACAGCTGTGTGCTAAAGGGAAGTTATGAAGTTGATGGGAGTTACAAAAGCTATTTTGCATAGCTCACAACTCCCATCGACTTCAGCTGAATTTTGCCAGTGGAGTAGACCAGGCCTGAGCCTAGAGCTGCTCCTTAACTCACTGTTCCCCAGTTGGGGGGTTGATGCACACTCCATCACAGATACCTAAGCTTTTTCTTCTCTCTTCTGATAAGAAAACTGGGGTACTGTCAAAGATGTAGGTATTAAAAGAAGGGGTGCTGAAACAAACTAGTACATTAAAAATCAGTATGTCACAAGGCCCAGATGCCATACATCCAAGAATTATGAAGAAACTTAAAAATGAAGTGGCTAAGCTACTAGCAAAAACATGAAATCTCCCATTAAAATTAGTTACTTTTTAGGACAATTGAAAAGTAGAAAGTTATACCTATATTTTACAAATGTCTGTAGGGTTTCTCCACAGAACTAAAAACTAAGCTTTAAATCTGTGCTTGGTAAACTGATAAGTTAGAACAAAATAATCAAATAGCTAGAAATTCATGATATGATAGGGTCTAATCAGCATGATTTCTGCAAGGAAATTCTTACATCAGTTAGAATTCTTTAAAGAAGCAAATAAAGGAAAGCTAGCTGATATAATGAGATATTAGGATTTTCAAAGGCCTTGAAAAGGTGTGTCAAAAGGCTACTAAAGAAACTGAATAGTTCTGGAGTGATCAAAAACTGGCTAAAAGGCAAAAAGTAAGAGTAGGAATAAATTATCAATTTTCATTGTGACAAAAGATTAATAGCAGGTTCCATATTAGAACCACTGTTTAGTATATTTATTGATGAACTGGAAATGGGATGATTAAAGTAACACACACTTGGATTGAAAAATCTGAACTATTCAGACATTGCCAGGTTCTAAATTATTTGTGTTGATGTGATAAAAGGATAACTCTTAGAGGTTAGGTTAATGAAAACATATGCTCAGTGTGCTGCTGTAGTCAAAAAAGCATATCAGAAGTTTATATGCCTAAATAATGGGATGGAGAACAATACTGAGATTATTCTAACATCATTTTATAAAGCAATGGTTTGTGCTCATCTGGAATATTGTGTTCAGTACTGGTCACACCATCTCAGAAATGATATTGAAGTATTAAAGGGCATTCTTAGAGGAGTGATGAAAATGATAGGGGCAATGTTCTCTCTAATTTTTCATAGGCTGTATATGCAAAAAAATATCTGTGCACAAAAACTTTCTTTGGGTGTGCTAATATTAGCACTCTTGAATTTTTTTGTGTGCTTAATTTTGTTGTGTGCGTGGGTTTCCCAACCTGTGTGTACAGGCACACATGCACAGTTTAGGGGGAACAGTGGATAGGGGTAAGGAAAAGCGCTCAGATGAACAGAGATTTAAAAGTTTAGAATTCTTTGCTTTAGAAAAGAGAGGACATGATAAAAGTGTAAAATAATTATGGAGAAGCAATATCTCAATATTCTGTTTTCAATATCTCTTAAACACAAGCGCAAACACTTATTTAAATTAAAAGATAGTAAATTCAAAGCTGATAAAAGGAAACTTTTTTGCACACAACATATAACTAGACTTTGGGGCTCATTGCCCAAGGATGGCATTATAGGCAAGAACTAACCAAGAGTCAGGGGAACTAGACATTTACTGTATATGGATACCAGCAATATCTAGAATTATAACAAACAAGGATTTTGCTGGCATTTTTAAAGTTAAACAAATTTATTTATCACATGAACTTTTGTGGGAGAGAGACACTTCATCAGACACTTGAAGATAGGGAACTTAACTGTCTTCAAGTATCTGAAGTGGGATTCTCTCCCATGAAAGCTCATGCAATATATACATGTTAATCATTAAGGCTATGTCTTTACCGAAAATCTTATTTTGGACTTGGTTAGCCCAAACTAACTAGCTTGAAAGTTAGTTCAAACTAAGTGTGTTTTTATAATTTGAACTAACTTTTAGTTTGAACTAAAAAAGCATGGCTAATTTGAACTAAAAGTTCATCTGGACTAAAAAAAACATGCTTAGTTCAAACTAGCATGTCTGCATTGGGCTAGTTTGATCTAAATGTGCAAATTAGTTCAAACTAAGCAGTTAGTTCAAATTAAACAGCCAGACTAACTAGTTCGAACTAAGCTTTGCTTAGTTTGAACTAAAAAAATTTTTAGTTTGAATTAGGCAAAGCCTAGTGTAGACAGGGTTCAAATTAGTTTGAATTAAGGCTCCTTAATTTGAACTAATTTGCTAGTGCAGACATAGCCTAAAAGTGCCACCTGACTCCTTGTTTGTTTTGCTGGATGAAGCTAACACTCCTACCCCTTTGGAATTTAAAATTATAACAGTTAATGCTAAAGAAAAATTTTGGAAACCAGCATGTAGGAGTAAGGAAAGAACTAAGTTTCCATTCTTAAACTCTCCACCATTCCTCACCTACCTGGAATAGGAAGAGTACCAATCATACATCCCTTGTTCGTGGACCTCATTTCAGGCAGCTCTGCAAGAAAATATGTTTCTAAAAGGAAATCTAACTTCCGCTTACTCCCCTGCATCACTATGTTATAGTCAGTCACAAATGTGTTCAAACGGGGCCAGATTGAAAGGGTGTGCAACTTCCTTTGAAGACACTGGACTAGATTCTTGCTGCTGACTGAAGAAATAATAATAAGAAGAAACTGATTACATTTGTGCTGGCCTGCAGGGATGGAGTGAGAGTGAATAGCATCTTTCAGCAGTTTCATACAATCTTCACAATAGTCAGGGTCATTACCCTCCATGAATCTCAAGCTTTATACTGTGCCTATTCTGTTTTATTTCATCAGAATTTGGCTGTGTACAAATTTCTGTGATACCTTGGTATGAAATGTCAAAATGAGGATATTTACCTCACAGGCCTTGTAAGCTTAGCATTTGTAAAGCACTTTGAGGTCATCAGATGGAGGGCAGCATACATGCAATCCTTTATTTACTTATATTTTCACTTCCACTAGAGGTGTTTCTCCCACCCATCTCCATCCCTGAGGAAAAATATAGCTAAAGCATTAACCATGTTCTTATACATCTGAGTCACATTATATTTGGTTTTACTTAATGTAAATAGCCCATTTGTTAGAGGGCTGTAAATACATTTGAGTGCTAGTAGCATAAATTATGTGAATAATTTTTCTTGGTGACCTGTATTGTAGCTTAAAAAAAATTAGACTAGAAATGTAAAAAATGTCAGTTACAATGAAAAAGCAACAAGACAGAGAGGTATTTGAATATATGCCATAGTAGTTCATTCATTTAAAATAATGGTATAATCCTTCAAAAGAATGATTTGGAGAGCTATGTCTTGTATCTGTCAAAATTATTGTGCTCTTTATACTGTATATGTATAACCCTGGGCTTCACATGATGCTATACAAATGAGAAGATCATTTTAATAACATTGTTAAAAAATCCACAAAACCTTGAAGTCTTGTCCTCTCTTGACCAATTTTAAGAGAAATAATTTATCTTCTTCACATTTGCTGTCTGCCCTTCTTGCAGAAGTCATACAGCAGCTTGTCAGGCTCATAACAAACAGATGAACAAATGATGAATCTGAAGTATTTGTCACCGATGAAGGAGACTTCAGAGAGCAGACAACTGACCTATTTTTTTTTGCTAAGCAGTGTTGTAGAGCCCCTTACAAAAAAATTATTTCCCTGACCCTCAATAAAATTGTTTCTACCATATTTAGAAAATTTGCTATTTTTCAAATATAACTGAAATATGATATGGAACATGACACTGTCCATTTAACTTGTCTGTGTTCATGACTTGCTGTGTACCACAGTTAATAAGAAAGAAAGCTAAGAAAGACCGCACACCATCCATTAATCCTAATAGTTTTTAGTATAAATAGCAAGTTGGGCAACACTATCATATTCTCTAAAAATAAACCATTTGACTTCCAATGGCAAAAAATATAGTGAAACAAACTTTTTTCAACTTTTGAAAAATGTAGCTTGCACAAAGAAATTAGGCAGAAAAATAAACTTCCATGTTTGGTTTCTTTCAAAATAATTATATCTACTCACAAAAATCATGAAATAGCAACATATCTCCTGCTCTGATACTGTTATTTAACTTCATATTCTTTTACCAATTATCACCTGATGCTATATTTTATGTTGCTGTGCCATGTGTTTGCTTCATGATATCAGAGCTTACTTTCCAATATTCCTCTTTTTCAAAAGGAAAATAGATACTCTTATCACTGCTTAGAGAACAATTACCATTTAACACTTCAGCATTATTGGTATGTTTTCATTGCTTCCAGGTTGGGATCAATGACACCCATGTACTAGGCTTGAAGTTATTCCTATAGCCCTTACCTATTTCCCAGACATATTCTGAGATTTAATTAATTCTTTTGGGCCCTCATATGAATATGGGCTATTGTGTACAAGAGCTAAATATTGTTTTATGATCCCTAATGCCTATAAATGAATAATGTTAAAAATTAAAAAGGCAATACCCCAAGATTCACACCTCAGATATATGCACATTCCAAAAGGTTAATTTTAAAATAAGCACCTCAAAGTTCAAGTGAGCACAAGCATAATAATTTATTACCTGGATAATGATAAAGATGAGGTTGAGCTGCTTTCAGTTTCTTCAGAAAACTCAATGGGTGAAAAAAAATCAGATTTGTATTACCTATCCCCCTCCCCCCACCCACCAAAATTTAGAATCAGGCACAAATTCTTTCTAACAGATGGCTGAGATATATTAAGCTTGAAACTCTGCCATTTGCCACAATCTTAGATCTGTTTCCTTTGAAAATCAAGATTCTGTACTGAGAAGAACTTCAGTAACGTATAACAGAAGGCTGACCTACTTGACCAGCAAATGCCTATTTCAGGAAGCTAGAAATAGTGGGTACTGTCAGTTCTGTCACAAACCTTCTCTTACTTTTTTTTTTATCTGTCTATCCATGCCTGAGAAGTGTATGAAAGTTCTGTTACTGTTTTCTGTAGTGAAACCAAGCAGTATTCTCCTTCCACTTCACCATATTCATCTGTATACAATAAGAATAAAATTAATTATCTTTCTATTTTCCCCTTCCCAGTCCTGAAATGAATATTGACAATCACATGCTTGGTGTTAAGCTCTCACAGACACAGAAGCACTCTGGTCCATCAACCAGAAAATGAATTATTTCCCATATAGAGTTATTTTCCTCTTCATTTCAGCTTGGTAGGTTTTTTCAACTTGTTGGGATCAAATGAAAGGTACTGTTTTTTTAAATCATGGAACTCCAGAGGCACTGAATGATCTGTGAGAAATGTGTGCACCCCTGAGGAAGAAGAGTATTCCAGAAGCATATTTTTTCAAGTGTTTTCATTCCAATTAAATTAGTTTTGAAAAAATTTAGGTGCTGTCTTCTCCCACAAGATCTGCAGGCATAATGTAAATAAGCAGCAGATAAGATTATTTATTTTGGCTTACACTAGAAAAATGCAGCTCTGTGATTCTGATGATGATTCATTTGGAAATCAGGGGTTAAAATAAGGGGGAATGCACCAGAACATCATTCCAGGGCACACAAATTTTAGGGGCCAGCATTCCAGGGCCCCTAAAAATAGAAAAATGGGGCAGAACACAGCACTCTGGTGTGTTCCTCCTTACTTTAACCCCTGCCCTTCCCTAGCTGTCTGGAGTTTTAAGCAGGTAAACAGGATGCTGCCTGCCCTGCAAAGCCACTTCTAGGAGTGAACGAGCCAAGCTGCTCTGGTGACCTGGGCAGCAGCCCCCTTCCCAGCCCAGGGATTGGAGCCCTCCATCCATATGCACCCAGCCAGGCAGCCACTGTGCCTCCTGCAGCAACCAGCACGGCGCAGAGGAAAGGACAGGACTGTCCAACAGCTGCAGGCGCTTATCCCCTGTTGTGGATGTAAGGAGGAGGCAGTGGAAGGGTGGCAGCACCTGGCATAGAGCACAGAGCTGGCATTTTCCCCAGCAGCCATGAAAAAAGGAAGCAGAGGCTCCCAGGGCACAAGCAGGGTCCTGATCCCAGCTCTATGCTTGCTCCAGCACCATGTGACCAGCACACTTGGTGCAGCCTGGCCAGGTGGCAGCAAATGTCAGGCTCTGCCCCGTCATTTGAGCTTCTCTCTTGGGCAGTAGCATGAGCCCCAGCTCTAGGGTCAGATAACTCTCGGGTGACAAGTCCCAGCCCGTCCACAGCCCTGCCCTTATGGGGAGGGAAGAAGAGCCTGAGTGGCGGGTGATGGTGCGGTGAGAAGGGATTTCATTGTGCCAAGAGCTGGGCAGCCAAGTGGGAGTTAGGGAAAGGGTCAGACTGGGAGCAGGGTACTGGGGCTGGGGTAGGGGTCGGGTTGGGTACAGGAGACTTGGGAAATTGGTGGCCTGGTGGGCAGCTTGGGGAAGGGTAGGGCTTGGGGGAGCTGGGGACAAGGAGACTGGGTAGGGGCTGGTGGGGCCTGAGTAGTGGTGGAGGGAAGTTTGAAGGGCTGTGGTGGGGACTGGGTGGGGGCTGGGGAGGGAGGGAGGAGGTTGGGGGGCTGGAGTGGGGTCTAGGGATGGAAGAGGCTGGGAAGGTGTAGAGGGGTTGGGGGGTTGAAAGGGGATGGAGTGAAGGTGGGGGAGCTGGGGGTGGGGTGCGAGGAGGGCTGGAGTGGGGGACTTGGAGGCAAGGAGCTTAAGGAATGGGGACGGGGACTGAAGAGGACATGGGGAAAGAGCAGTCTGATGTGGGCACTAGTGGGCAAGGTTGGGGTGATACTGTGGATTCGAGGCTGTGCTTCATTTGTGAGGAAAGGGCTGGTGAGGCTCAAAAATGCCTACCTGGGCTGGGCCCACACATGCATGAAGGGGGCCTGGACAATATGGGAAAGGGGCTGGAGAATAGGAGGGTTCCAGGGCCCATCAAATTATACTTTAACCACTGTGTGTGATTCTGTGTTCTAAACAGGGGCCACAGGAGGTGTGCTTACAGATGAGATCAAAACCCTGAAATAAATAATTCAGTATTTCATTTCAAACTCCTACACCTCTGGTTCAGTATGCGGAAGCCATTTAGAGTCAAATTGTGACCCCCTTACTCATACTGAATAGCAATTTTTGCATATGCATTCTCACTGAGGTTATTGGGGCTATTGGTGGAGAAAGGTACTACTTGATTTTAGTAACAACATGGCTCTTAAATGCTTGATTTCTGACATTTCCCCCTTATGAAATGGTACCTAGTTATATCTCAAGAGTGCAGAGACATTGGTTGGCTGAATGTGCAAATAAGAAAGGAGAAATTGAATTACTTTATAATTACAAAGTATTATCAATAATGTTATTTTTTCTTTTATTCTGAACAATATAGCCACATTAATTCCACTGGACTTTCAAAAGACAGCTTATATTGCTCAAAAGGGGACACTGGAGTCACCACATCACAGTTGAAGAGTCTTCATTACCAAAAAATTGTGAAAAAGATTCTACATTTTAGCAGGAAATTTAGTGCTGTTTAGAACAAGAACTCATATGATTGTATAAAGAATAGACAGAGTTTGAACAGAAAGCCAAACCTACCACTGGGTTTGGATAGACACCCCAATGACATCTGGATTCTTTAATTCTGCACTTCTACAACATTTGTAGACTCCTAAAAGTGTTACCTTACATTTGAATTTCCTGAGGTTCACATGTCTGGTTTGTTTTATTCATTAAACTGAAACACTTTTAATTCTCTTCCTTAATTATTGATCTATATTTAAAACTTAATACTGTCTTAATGAAGTCTGTTTGGAAATTTTGAATTGTGTTTCAGCTGCTAACGATGAAAGAAGAGGGTTCTCAACCACTTCAGGGCTTCTTGCTTTACACTTTCAAAAGGGATAGCCGTGTTAGTCTAGTCCACTAAAAAAACATGTTTTCCAGTATGTCACATTTAGAACAGCGCACCCATATTGGAAAAAGATAGTGAGAGTCATTGGGGTTATGAGTCCCAAGGCTCAATATTAGTGATTTTCTTTTTTAAAAAGTGAAATGTTAGATTTATGTTTAGTACTTCTTCTTGTGCTTAGGATAGCAACATATGAGTGTGGTTTCAACTAGCAGTGACTCATGAAAATCCTTTGTCAGGTTATCCTTTAAAAAAAATTGGGCTAAATCTGGAAGTTCTGACTCCAGCTGATTCCTGTTCCAACTTCAGTATTTAAATAAAATGGAACATGGATCCGAACTGCCCTTGATTTTGGTTTTGTCAGCAGAAAATGTGACCAATGTTCACAACTATCAATGTAGAACGTGCCCTTCTAGACTTTACCAACCCTTCTCTGCGCTTCTAAATTTTGATCCAGTTACATAGGTTTTTATCCCATGAGGTTCAATATCCATTCCAGGTATAAAGAACCAAAAACATGCAAACAAAACCCAACTAAAGTGTCAGTTCTTCACATAGTTTGAAGTAAGACTGTACATCACCTCAACTTCACCTTAGCAGTCCTTGTGATAAACTTGGGCTGAATTTCAAATTTGGTACAAAGCCCAAAACCACAATGAAAGATTCATGCCACTCTTAAAGCCACTGGGCATATTCTTCCATTTTTAGGATCAATAGCATGGTATATGAGTGCTTTCAAACACCTTCTCTACAGCTAGTCTTTTAGATTTCCAGCATATTCTTTCATCTGTTCTGGCCAGAAGGCAATGCATATTTCAAAGTTCCTGAGATGAGGAAAACTGAGAGCCAAATTCAGTCTTGATGTTAGTTTTCAAAATATTATTTTTAACAAATAATTGTAAGCAATGGGAACTGCTCTGCTTAGCACCTGCAGCCTTAGCAAAAACAGCAGCTGTCCAAGCGTCAAGCCCACCCCCATCTAAATTGAACTGGCATCTCATCAAAAGTGTAGTGCCCTTTAACGATGGGTTTCATGAATTTTCAAAGTCCAGCCATGGAAGAAATTGCAGGGAGGCAGGGAAGATGAATAACCAATCAATATTTAGGAAAAACACTGACATTTTCAATCCTAACACTTGACTTGACTTTACTAAGACAATATCCTTAACGACAATGGTTATTTCTTTGAAGATGAACATTACTCTTGACATTTTCATAGAATCATAGAATCCTAGGGTTGGAAGGGACCTCATAGGTCATCTAGTCCAACCCCCTGCCAGAGGCAGGACCACTCCCACTAAACCATCCCAGTCATGGTTTTATCCAGCCGGGCCTTAAACACCTCCAAAGATGGTGACTCCACCACCTCCCTTGGCAGCTCATTCCAATGTTTCACCACTTGCCTAGTAAAAAAGTTTTTTCTAATATCCAGCCTCGACCTCCCTAACCACAACTTGAGACCATTGCTCCTCGTCCTGTCCTCCTTTACTACCGAGAATAGTCAAGCTCCATCTTCCTTGGAGCACCCCTCCAAGTAGTTGAAGGTTGCTATCAAATCCCCCCTCAATCTTCTCTTCTGCAGACTAAATAAGCCTAATGCTTTCAGTCTTTCCTCATAGGGCTTGTGCTCCAGCCCTTTAATCATTTTGGTTGCCCTCCTCTGAACTCTCTCCAGTAGGTCCCTGTCCTTTTTGTAGTGGGGAGCCCAAAACTGAACACAGTATTCCAGATGTGGCCTCACCAGTGCAGAATAGAGGGGAAGGATCACATCCCTTGATCTGCTGGTAATACTTCTTTTGATGCAGCCCAGTATGCCATTGGCCTTTTTGGCAGTAAGAGCACACTGCTGACTCATATTTAGCTTCCCATCCACCATGACCCCCAGGTCCTTTTCTACACTGCTGCTACTCAGCTGAATGTTTCCCAGCCTGTAGCAGTGCATGGGGTTTTTCCGTCCCAATGCAGGACTTTACACTTGTCCTTATTGAACTTCATAAGATTTTTATTGGCCCACTGTTCCAATTTATCTAGGTCTCCCTGAATCCTGTCCTTGCCCTCCAACGTGTCTACTGTTCCCCCTAGCTTGGTGTCATCCGCAAACTTACTGAGAGTACAGTCTATTCCATCATCAAGATCATTGATGAAAATGTTGAACAGAACCGGCCACAGGACCGACCCCTGGGGCACACCACTAGTGACTGGTTGCCAGCTAGACATGGAACCATTGATTCCTACATGCTGAAACCGTTGATCTAGCCAGTTTTCTATCCACCTTACAGTTCACCTATCCAACCCATACTTCCTTAATTTGCCAATGAGAATGCTGTGGGAAACTGTATCAAAAGCCTTGCTAAAATCAAGGTATATCACATCA
Source organism: Podocnemis expansa (assembly GCA_007922195.1). Taxonomy (NCBI): domain Eukaryota; kingdom Metazoa; phylum Chordata; order Testudines; family Podocnemididae; genus Podocnemis; species Podocnemis expansa. The sequence continues at coordinate 119,236,094 of ML681963.1, forward strand.
ACGGTTCTTCCTGCATCTAGAAAACCAGTCATCTGATCATAGAAGGAAATGAGATTGGTCAGGCATGATTTACCCTTGGTAAATCCATGCTGACTGTTCCTGATCACTTTATTTTCCTCTAAGTGTTTGAGGATGGATTCTTTGAGAATCTGCTCCATAATTTTTCCAGGGATTGAGGTGAGGCTGACTAGTCTGTAGTTCCCTGGATCCTCCTTTTTCCCTTTCTTGAAAATAGGCACTACATTTGCTTTTTTCCAATCCTCTGGCACCTCCCCCGTTCTCCATGAGTTTTGAAAGATAACAGCCAGAGGTGCTGCTATCTCATCGGCCAATTCCCTCAGCACCCTTGGATGCAGTTCATTCGGCCCCATGGACTTGTGCACATCCAGCTTCTTTAAGCAGTCCCTAACCTGACCTTCTGTCACCAAGGGCCTGTCTTCTTCTCTCCAATCTGTCATACCCATGGTAGTGGGCTGGGAGCTGACCCTACCTATGAAAACTGAAGCAAAAAAAGCATTGAGCACTTCAGCTTTTTCTTCATCCTCTGTCACGAGGATGCCTGCCCCATTCAGCAAGGGACCTACACCATCCCTGATCCTCTTCTTGTTACTAACATACTTGTAGAACCCCTTCTTGTTATCCTTTACATCCCTCGCTAGCCGCAGCTCCATTTGTCCTTTGGCCTTTCTGATTTTATCCCTGCAGTCCCTAGCAATATCTTTATATGCCTCCTTGGTCATCTGACCAAGCTTCCACTTCCTGTAAGCTTCCTTTTTATGTTTAAGCTCAGAGCAGAGTTCTCTGCTAAGCCATTCTGGCGGCCTCACATATTTATTCTTTCTTCTAACTGGAATGGCAACTTCCTGTGCCCTTAGCAGGGTTTCTTTAAAATATAACCAACTTTCTTGGACTCCTTTTCCCTTCAGATTAGCTTCCCAAGGGATCCTGCCCATCAGTTCCCTGAGGGAGCCAAAATCTGCTTTTTTGAAGTCCAGGGTTTTTGTTTTGCTTCTTTCCTTCCTTCCTTTAATCAGCATCCTGAACTCGACCATGTCATGGTCACTACTTCCTAGCTTGCCATTTACCTCTACGTCCCTGATCAATTCTTCCCTGTTTGTGGCCTGGTCTTCTGCAGAGAAAAAGGTGTGTTCTTCACCTGAGTTAGCTAGCTTGAGCTAAGAATGTACTTCTGTTCCAAGTGAAAACTGAGCCATAAAGATTTCCAAATCAGAGTATGTCCAATCAGAATAGGTCCAAGTTTTTATGCTTTTTTAGAGGATGTTTAATTTTGCATATCAACAAAAGTGGTGTCAGCCTTCTTTATGTAATAATTACACTTAGGTGAATAACAGTTTTCTTCAGTTTGTTGGTCAATATAAAAAAAGTTGGAAGGGAAATCATCTGGATTGGACCAAAAATGAAAATGTCTGAAAAACTTTTTTTGTAATTAGTGGAAATTTAAACAAAATGTCATTTCAAATAAAAAACAATAATGTTTCATTTTAAAAATATTGAAGCGTAACTTTTTTAGGTTAGTTTTTCCCAAATCTTCATTTTTTGCCAAATAAATTTTTAGCTAAAAAAATTTCACCCAGCTTTAGTTGTAATGTGGCAGGGCCTCAATACTCTCGGAGCACAGAGGAAGTATCATGTGTTCTAATAATCACTGTTGGCCTTTCAAAGGGGTGGAGGGCAATGGTGAATTAGTTTTCTCTGCCATGGCCAAAACAGAGTCAAGGGAGACTTGAAACCCTTCTATAAATTATTCAATTCAAACACTGATCTGAAAAAACATCCACACTTTTTATTAAAACCAGTGAGAGTCCTGTGATACCTTATAGGCTAACAGATTTTTTTCAGGTATAAGCTTCCATGGGCTTCAACCCACTTCGTCAGATGGGATTTTTTCGGTACAATATGCTAAAGAATGCTAAGCTATTGCTTCATATTCTTCCTTTCATAGCTAGAGCACACAGCAGTCCTAACAGATCTTTATTTATTATACCATAATCCGCACTTACAACTGGTTTACTGAAACCTTCTGAAGATTTTCATTTAACACACCTCCTTACAGGGGATGCTCTCTAGAATAGTAATCCATCACTCAGGCATGATGTTTAAATGTTGGCATGACATTGATTTATTTTTGGGACAATAACAGCTCATAAAAGGCTGCTAGCTGTAATTATTTTGTCTACAGAGTATTCTGCAGGCAATTTTCTACCAAGGATAAGACTATCATTATCTAAAGCCCTGAGATTCTGACCTCTTCGGCACTGTTCTGATCACCATTCATGAGATATCCTGTAACATTCTCTCTGAAAATGTTAAATGTCTGTGAGATAATACTGCAGCTCTATGGAACAGTTCTTCTTTCATCCAGGACCAGACAATATTTCATTTGCAGATTGGATGGTGGATAGTCAATTTACAAAAAAGAGGAACAAAAATCAATACATTAGATTGGAAAGTATGGGACAACAGAAGTTACAATAATCTTGTGGTGTGTGACAGTCAATATTTGCCTGGTAATCATCACTGAAGTTCATGTAGAATGGTTGATTACATTAGCGTTCCTTTTCCATGCTGAAAATTGTATTTTAGGCTCTTTGTTTCATTTTACGTCCTGTGCAACTGCTAATGGTTTCCAGCTCTGTCTAGTTTTAATCCAATCTGTGAGGATGCATACTACGGAACAGCTGCAGTATCATCAATCACAAATGAAAAACAAGACTCTTCCTAAGTTCTCACATTGTCAATCACTCAAGGCCTAATTTTAAAAAATGTTGAACAAATACAAATCCCAGTTATTTAGCTATCTAACTAAAAATTAAGTGGTTTGATTTCCAAAGATGCTGAACACCTGCTTCTCCCAGTGACCTCAGTGGGCATCCAGTGGCTCTGAAAAAATCATAATGCAGGAGCCTAACTTTAGGCACCCTAGAAGTCTTGGGTTGGATTTTCAAAAGCACCCGAGTGATTTAAGAGTATAAATCGCATTCAAATTTACTTGGGTGCTTTTGAAAATCTCACTCCTAATTCCTGAAATGCAAGTTGATATTTAGGTGCCCAAATAGGTATTTAGGATCCTAATATTGGGCACCCAGGATTAATCATGAATTAAGTATAAATTCCAAAGCAGTAGCCCAAGGAATCCTGTAGCAATTAAAGACTAAGGCTGTGTCCACACCAGGGTTTGATTTAGAAATAACAGCCGTTGTTTCGAAATAAAAACTTATGTCCAAACGATGTTCTGTTATTTCAAAATGACGGAGCTCCATCATTTCAAAAAAATGGAATTCAATTCAAAATAACAAAACCACATTGCAAATCGAAACAGCCATTGAATCGAAATGGCTAGTTTGAAATAAAGCCGTTCGGACACGTTGTTTCAAAACTACCATCATTTTGATTCTGGCTTGTATTGCCCTTCCTCCTCCCAAGGTGCATAGCACCAGGAAGGAGGAAGTGCCCAGCCCCATTGCTGCCACTTGCCTGGAACCAGTGCAGCACGGCTGAGGCACGTGCTGGCACAGCCCAGGGATGATGCTGGGCACCTGTGTGGGTGCAGGAGGAGGCCCTCTGCCTCCTCGATATTGGGGCAGGGAGGACATCGGGGTGTGTTTCTGCGCAAGGCATTGCAACCGTGATGTCTATGTGGACATTGCCACAAAAATGACAGGCCGGGGCCATGAGCACACAACTGAGCAGACGTGCTCAAAAATTAAAAGCTTGCACCAAGACTATGCATGCACCAGGGAGGCGAGGTGGCTTCAGGGGCCAGGGAGCACCACCAGCTGCCCCTTTTCTGAGGAGCTGCATGCGTTCCTGAGGGATGAGCCCACTGGTCTCCCATCCTCTACCACGGACTCTGGGGAGCCCACTCCTGTGGCCAGATCCCCTGAGGGAAGCCCCTTGGAGAGGGAGGCATCCCTTGATGTGAAAGACGTCAGCTGGCCAGGGAGTGCCCAGCCACCAGATGCCCCACCAGCTAGTCCAGAGCTCTTCCTTGCTCGGGAGGGGCTGCCACATCCGAGGAGGAAGAGCCAGGGTGGCACACCGAGGAGCCCAGCACCCACGTCCGACCTGGAGGAAGGGACAGCCAGGTGAACATCTGGAGCACCTGTTAGTGAGTGTTCCTCCCCCCTTCAGGCAGGCAGTGTTGAGCCTGCCAATGTCATGGCTAACTAGGTTCCACAGCCCTGGAACACACAGGACATGGGGCTGGGGGGGCGGGGCACAAGGGGCCCCCCATGGGTGCTGGTGTCAGAAGGGCATGTAACACCAGGACGCCAGGACCCAGAGGGGCAGGGGATGCTCATCAGGGAAGTACCACCAGGTGGTGTGCCAGCATCCAGGTCAGAGCGTGCAAGCTGCACCACTCGCCCGTGGCCTTGGGAAACTTCCCAGCCCACATCCTGCTGAACACCGCTCACCACTGTGGGCACCACAAGGCATGTGCGCCCTTGTGCGGTGTCTCACGTGACACAGATGGGGAATGCTGCGAACAGTCAGGGCACAGGGGTTTGCTGAGAGAGGATGCACACAGGCAAGGCCATCAGGCAAAGGGGGGGCTAGCCCTTTTTCTCCTTTGCCCCAGCAGCTTGCCGACAACTGGCCATCCAGCTCCACGAAGTCCCCAGCCTACTGGCAGGCAGAGGAGGAAAGCCCACCGCACCAGGGAGGACATCCTCACCAGCCTCCTTGAGCTCAGCCACCGAACAGAGGAGTCAACCTGGGCCTGGAGGCAGCAGCAGGGCAGGCACCAAGAAGCAGCCATACAACAGCTCCAGCACACAGCCAACACAGATGACCACGTCGTCGCTGCCATAGAGCGGCAGACTAAAGCCATGGAGCAGCAGGGCCAGATGCTCCAGACCATTGGTGCTGCTGTGTAGGACATCGCATCAACCCCACTGCACATAGCCCAGCACCTTGCGCCCCCAGCACTTGTGGGAGTGCCTCCAAGCCAGGGAGCTGTCCCTCGCCACTGGCGGCCCCAGGCCCAGGGAGGCCTTGCCCAAGGACATGGCACAGAGGGCCACGGGCCTGGGATGGCCTCCCCATAGCCCCCCCACTTTTCTAAGTCCCCAAATCCCTACCCACTTCCCATCTCCAAGTTCATGCCCCCCCCAATTCTCCCTCCAAAGTTCCAGATCCCATACCTGCGTCTCAAGCCTTCTTTGTCCCAACCCTCTCCCCCCCATTGTAAATAAAAAAAATGACAGTGAATTCAATTCTATTTCTGCTTTTATTGGGTGGGGTTCTGGGTGTGGGTGGGGCTGGCTGTGTCTGGATGGTGGTGTGGGGAGTGTGGGATGGCGGTCCTAGCCCTCACAGGTCCTCGGTCACAAACAGGTCTGCTAGTGCCTCATGCACCTGGCATCAGGTGCCCTCCCAGGCCATCTGATGTAGCAGTTCCGAAAGATGTCCCGGTGGTCCACAAGGGTCTGCAGAATGACCAAGTGGTATCCCTTCCTGTTCCTGTACTCAGCTGCCCAGTGCGGTGAGGCTTGCACATGGATGTGGGTGGCATTGAATATCCCCCTGAAATTTGGAAACCCCAGGTCAGCAAAGCCAGCAATGGTGTCCTGCAGTGCTCCCTGGAGGAGGAGACATGGCAGCAGGACCGTGTTGATGGTGGGGGTGACCTGCAGCAGCACTTTCCCGATGGTGGACCTCCTGATACTGAAGAGCTGGGCAACGGACCTGTGGAACTTGGGAAGGGCCATCTTCCAGAGAGCAATGGCCACGCTCTTGTCCATGGGGATGGCTGCCCTCATCACCGTGTCCCTTCAGCGGAAAACTGTGGTGAGCTCAGCAACTAGGTGGGTGAAGGTCTCCCTGCTCACCTGGAAGTTCCTCCTCTACAGCTCATTGCTTCAGGTTCACAGGACAACCCACTCCCACCAGCCTGTGCTGGTGTCCAGTGCCCAGATGTGCTGTAGCACAGAAGAGGGACAGGGAGCTATTGCTGCTGTGAGGGCCTGTCATGGGGCCGTATGCCTCTATGCAGCCCTCAGGTCAGGGCGGTGTGTCCTAGCAACCACAGTCCACACACAATAAGTCTCTACCAGAGGTGTGGGACCCCAGATAGGGGGGCTCAGGCCCTCCCACTACTCTGAGTCCCAGCCCAGGACCCTAGAGGTGCAGGGGGTACATTACCCAGTCAGCAGGGATCCATGCCGAAACACACTGACTTGGTTCCCCCTCTCCCCAGTTCCACCCTACAGGGCCCCTGGGCTGCTCCCTACCTGGAGACATGTTGGAAAGTCCTGCCTGGTGTGAAGGTGCAACTTCCCTCAGCCTTGGCATGGTAGGGGTTAATCTTCCCCTGGGTCCCGGTCCTCTGGTGCAAAGCTCCCTCAGGTTTAGCGGTCTCCTAGGGCCTACCCTAGGCAGTCAGCCTCTGTTAGAACAGGATGGCAAGGTTCTGGGGCTGGAGCCTTCTGAAGACTTCCTTCCCCTTTGCTAGCCAGCCCAGACTGAGCTGAGCTGCAGCCTTTTATCCATGCACAGGCGCTGGAGCATGCCCGGCAGGGCTCTAGGGGTGGGGCTTCTTCCTTATATAGCCCAGAAAGGGCTGTGCTAGTGCAGGGTGTGTCTACCTCATCACAGGGCCACTGAAACAATGGTCGGGGGGG
>ML681963.1:119243137-119261008 GCA_007922195.1 Podocnemis expansa
TATGTCCCACAGTAGGGCATCACCGTGCAGGCTAACAGCGGGTCTGCCAAGTGCTTGAGGATGATATGGGAGCCAGGGAGCATCCATAGCCATCTCTCTTGCAAGCTCTTAGGAGTCACAAAGGACAGGGAGGGGAGGTCTGTTTCTGCATTTACATGATTGGCTGGCAATATAGCCACCAATATGGTCCAGCAAGCCAGCCATGTTGCCACACCTCCCATTCTACACCTCTTCTGAATTGAAATAGCATGTCCACACACAGGGCATGCTATTTCAATTTGAGGGTTTCCCTTATTTCAAATTAACATTTTCTTAATTTGAAATAACTTATTTTGAAATAACACTTTTCATGTGAACACAGCCTAATAGATTTATTTGTCACATGAGCTTTCATGGGAGAAAATCCCACTTCATCTGAAGCTTTGAAGATGGGGGAACTTACAGAATAAGTAGAAAATAAATGCAGGGGAGTGTAAGTCATGGGATCAGGTCACACTGTGACAGCAAATCAAAGCAGTGTTGCTGTTTCCCAGTGTTTGAATCTTAACTGCTTTGATTTGCTGTTACAGTGTGACCTGATCCCATGACTTACATTCCCCTGCATTTATTTTCCTACCATTCTGTAAGTTCACACATCTTTACAGCTTCTGACAAAGTGGGATTTTCTCTCACAAAAGCTTATGCAATAAATAAATTTGTTAGTCTTTAAGTGCCAAGAGGACTCCCTGCTTATTAAGTACAAGCTGTAACTCAAAAAAATAATGCACAAGGTGATGCAAAAATACAGATTGCGTTAGATGTTATACCTTCTCCATAACAGCGTGTGAATTATAAACTGAATGCCAGTAACCAACACACAGTAATTAAATGAAAACCTATGACAAGTTTAAAATGACAAACACATGCACAAGATTTGGTCACAGGATTCCAATAACCTTTCTTATTCCCCCACATACAGTAAATATACTGATTACAGTACTATCACACTCTCTTATGCAATTCAATTTTTTAAAAATAGGAACATGAATAACACACTACAGCAAAAGTACATCAGACCTGATCTAATGCAGTGTCAATATCCTTTTGATTTCAGTGAGAACTTCTTCACTAACTACAATGGATTTTGGATCAAGACTGTCTTTTTACATACATATTGAAGAGAGGGAACAAGACAGGAGCAAATAAAACAATAACTAAGCATGTGCAACTTATGTTGATCATGGCACTTCATATTCATGGCCTGAACCTACCTTTACTAATGTTAATGGGAATTTTGCCATTGATTTCAATAGTAATAGACTCGAACCAAGAGTCTGAGAAAAGCAGATCTAATTTCCACTGGAGTCTAACTTTCTGAGCATCTTGCAATATATTTTCTGTTAATCACTCATGTGAGGATGGTGAGCTCCACTTTAAGTGGGTTATCTGCGTACTAGGCCTTCTGTATTTGCTCTGTCTTTTATTAATGGTTGTTGATGTTCTGTACCTTCATGCATCAATCGCTCTTTCATGAGCAATCACAGAAATTGCGCACAAACATAGGCATACAATTACACACTCATTTTGGGTTGCAGTGTGGGACTTGCTTTTAAATGCTGCCTCTTAGAGCACAAGCTTGGAGAAACTACTTACCAGACAGATTTTTTTTTTAAGTTCTCACAGTTCTAAAAATATGCTTCGGGCAGCTTTTACCCAAAGCTGTTGACAGTTATCGTGGGTTGGGTGACAATAATAAAACATTGACTAACATTGAAGTCATGACACTTTTCCTACTGGAAAGCTTCTGGAGAGGACAAAAAGCTGCTCAGTAATATATTGGCAGGTACAAGATAACTATAGCAATCATCTTTTCTCATGGAAAGCTGCCTACAGTTCCTTGCCATTTTCTATCAGCTAAAGATTGCCACACAAGTCATAAAGGGAAGGACAAATCCTAGATAAAAAGAATCATATTTTAATACTTACTTGGAACAAATGAAATCCTACCAAACACAAGACCATGAGAATTGCAATATTAGAATAGGACAATGCTCTTCCCAGTCTGTTAGTCAGCTTCCAAAAATGGCTAGTGACAGAAGCACTGGTTGATGGCAAACTTCCCATAATTGAGCACTATTATACAATAGTGGGGGAGGATTTTTTTTTTCCAGACTGCAGCTAGTAATCATCTTGTACCATAAAGCAGGCATGTAGCATGTGATAGGTAGATGATACTACTGTTTTTTATTTGATCTGATGTAACTGCAGATACTATTATTATTCTGCAATGCTATCACGTATCACAAACTAAGCAAGATTGGAATGAGTCAGTATTTGTATCATAAGCCTCCAAGGAAAACATAGATGTGCAAGAAATTTTCTTGCAATTCTGAATTGTAAGAATTTTGTACAATTCAGAATTGTCAGCAATCTAAACATGCTTGGTGTGGTCCACCCTAGCACTTGCAGTCAGATTCCAGTGTGCTAGTTAGACTTAAATCCAGAGGGGGCACATACAGGAGCAAAACCAAGGGTCAAAATCCAGATGTCAGAAACGAAAGACAAAACTGAAGGATCAGGCAGAGCCATAGACAGAAGCTGAGATCTAAGCTGAGAGTGAGAGGTCAGTAAGGAGTTTGCAGCAGAGCTAGAGATGATGGAATAGAGACAGGACCTAGCACAGCTGCTGCCTAAGAATGAACTGAGGAGCCACTAACCTGCTTCTGCTACTGAATTAAGTATCAGCTTGCAGACTTGCAAAGCAAATCAGGTGACATGATCAATCATTCTCCTCTCTCTGCAAACCAGAAGTAAGTTTGCAGAACAACAGTGTTACACAGCTGTGAAAGCAGCATAAGTGAAAGGAAAGGCCAAGATTTTTAGTTCTTCAATCTGTCAAAGGTCACTTTGAAGGCAACATAATCAGTGTGCATCATTCTCTCCTCCACTTTGGGGCTTTTTTTGGTCACTTCCTCTTTGAAAAATTATCACAGGTGATAACCACTCAACTCACATTCATATGACTAGGGAATAAAGGTGCTTAGTATCTCACAGGATCAGGTCCTCAGTGCACGAAATTATTATCATTCATTACTTTTTCTTCTTCATAGCTAAATACATGCTCTTCAGCATCTTATTCCTTTTTCTGTTCAATACCATGGCCATTCTCTTTTCACTTCATTCCCCTTTTTCTCCTACTCTACCCCATTCATCTTTTTTCTTTTAAAATTAATAAATGGTAGCAAACCATTCACCAGCTCTCCAAATTTAGGTAACTGGAGAATGCTAGTAGATTTTAACTCATATTTACTGCTTCCTTTGGATACTGCTTCCTTTGGGTAATATTTACTGCTTCCTTTGGATTCCTAACATGTTGCGGTATCTACTAAATCCCTTGACTGTATGTTAATTAGCATCTCATTAACATTCTCATATCAAAGCCCATCTGGTTATTATGTGCCTTGCATATAAGATCTCAAAAACTGTGGCAGTTCCTGTTTTCTCTGTGTCCTAGTACTTTTCATAACTTGTCATACTTTTTATGTCTTCCAGTGTCTTGCGCCTAATTTTTTCCCTCCCCAGAGGCAGTTGTATTTGATTGTCCTGAAGATACATATTTGATAAAATACTTTAGAAGGAAAACTATAAATATAAGATATCATTAATACCAGATATTTCTGGAGCACTATTTGAATTTGTCATACTGACGGTAATTTGCATTTACATCTGTAAGTGGATCTTTCCCAAAGGAACTAGATACCCTTGGGGAGATGAGATGCTGATTTTTTTCATACATATTTCTCTCTTCCACGTACAACTTCCACCCATGTGGAAACTATGGGCATGTCTATACCACTGGCAACATATTCACCACTGTCAGTTCAAACTTTGGGGTTCAGTTGAGGGGTCTGTGAAGGCCTGCTCAACCGATCGGGAAGTCAATCACTGAAGACCACTCCTCAAGTGGAGTAGCACTGAGGCAAAAGGAGGGCTTTCCACTCAGCACGATGGAGTCACTGAAATAAGTGAACATTAGGAAGCTGAAGCGAGATACGTAAGTTCTATTAACTAACTTTCTTATCTCTTTCTGACTGCTGCTGAAAATGATGGGCAGTGTAGACTCAGGCTCTAGGTTCAACCTAAGAATCCTGCCTCAAAAGGAAGGACTGCTAACACCTGCTGGGGTAAGTGGGCACTAAAAGTGCATAGGAGTAGGCAGCTTCTCTGGAGTGGACTATGTGGGTATCAGATGTAAGGAGTGGAAAGGTACTGGGTATTTTGTGCTGAGGAGTGGGAATTTGAATGAAAGGATTGGTGGGCTGGGAGACTAGGCTGGAATGGGAAAGTGGGAATCAAAGGAATATGCCCAACCTGCAACAGAGCCAGTTTGGTGGCAACCCGATGAGTGCGGCTGGCCTTGATAAAAGCTGTCTGGTTTCCAGTGAGAGAAGAATGAGCTCCACAGTGCAGAAATGAAACACTGAAAATCCTGGCACTAAGAATTCCATTAGTGCTTCCAGGCAAACATAAAGGATATTTCTTTCACTTGTTTTCTGGACATTGTTTATCTTTATAGCTGCCTATGCCAATGGTCATTAATTGCTCTAGCTGCAGCACAGCTTGCTGTGTGCTGAAATTTTGGGATATTCCTTCTGAGCTCCCACTGGACAAAATGTTTCTGAGATTAGTTTTCGTTTGATTGCCATGAAACATTTGGTTTCTGTTGGCATGAGCTTTAATAGGATGGATACAAAGTAGTTCCTGAATCACAATATTAAAACAAAAAAACAAACAAACAAAAAAAAACAGAATAAAGACACGAAGAGGGACTTGTGGGAGGAGATTTTCAAAATTGAGTCAAAGTTAAGCTGCTAAATCCATATTTAGACACTTTAATTAGTGGTCCTCATTGTCAAAAATTCTGAATAAAATTACTCTTTAGCTTCCACTGAAGTCAAGAAAGCTTTTAAGCACGCTCAACTTTTTAAAATTCAGGACTTGTATTTAGGTACCTTAATACAAATTTAGGGGTGTAACTTTGGGAATCCATTTTTTTTCTAAATCTTAGAGATGCTATATTGCTGACTAGCTAAAAGTCTTAGGGCTAGATTCTATCATCTGTATGCACAGAGAGAGTAATCCATTGCAAACCCAATGCCTTCCTATCTATAGTCACAGAGGGAGTAACTCATTGCCTTCAGCAGCATTGTGGCTACTCATGTAATTGCAGCTCATGGTGAATAATGATGATAGAATCAGATCCTGAATACAATTAAGAAATTATGATTTTTACAAAAGTTTATGCATTTTATGAAGTCTGCTTACATTGTTATGCTTTTGAAAACAGTAACCAATGAAAAATCACTCTTTTAGATACTTTTCTCCATCTTTTCATGAGATTATTTTCATTTGGCTATTTTCTGGATAAGGGCAGCAAAAAGATATACTTGACTTGTTTTGTAAAGAAGCCCATTAGAGGTATTGGATTACTAGATAATGAAGTTCCCTATCAAGTGATGTGGATCAGCAAGGGCAACAGCATATCTTCAGTGCCCAAATCTATTCAATAGTCTGTTCTCTGCTGGCAAAGAGATCAATTTTTGCCATTTCTGGAGGTGGCTTTTGTCATATAGACATATGTCTACTACAGACTGAACTGACTTCACCAACTCATATAAAACACTGAACAGCTGTTGTACGGTAAACAATTTCAGGTCATTATTAACCTGGGATTGATGACATAATAAGGAAAGTCTTTGTTCCACTGTTAATTCCCATAGCCTCCAATTTCTCTCTGATACATTATCAACATGTACGACACTTGTTTTGCATTTTCTGTAAAATACACCTTGTGAACTATGCTTTAGTACCACACATTACAGAACCAGTAATTAAAATTTCCTTTGAATTATACATTTCTACACTTAGTACAATGCCTGGTGGTTAATTTCCTTTTAGCATGAAGTTTTTAAAAGTCATTATTTTTGTGGACATCTGTTTGTAGATTACTTTGCTAGATTTCTCTAATAAATATTAAGTTCTTTCCTGAGCCTCTTGTGTTTGTCTAATAATTGGTTAGTGGATAGTGGAAAGTGCAAAACAGTAAACCAGACCATTTTTGGAGTAACATCAGGACATTTACTTCAATTCCTGAAAATGTAGCATTTATTTTGCAATTCTATTTCTAACAAAAGAAGTTAAGTACATATTTTACTGAAGGAGGGAGATCAGGAGCAAGGTGAGAGATACTGTGAAATAGCCAGATGGATATAAGCAATATTTACATGTTGCTATTGTATTTGTGGTACATCCCTGTTGCTAGTTAGACATTGCTGAAACAAAGTAAGCTGAGGCAATATATAATGTAAGCAAACTTTCAAAGTGATAAACTAGGTAAGTATTTCTCAACAACCTGTCCCTGGACCAGCACCAGTCCCTGAAACCTCACTGACACAGTAGACAAAGCCTGAGATCTCACTGGAACAGTATAAGAAGCTTGTCCCTGGTATCAAAAAGGTAGAGTAACACCGAATTAGAATATCTCTAACATTGGTAGAGAGAGATGGCCATGCTGTGTCTTTAGATAGGTAGCAGGAATTCATCAAATTATAAATGCAATGTAGTCAGACTGGCTATGTCTACACTAGGGGCTTAAATTGATTTAAGCCACCTTAAGTAGACTTAAGCAAAGCCTAGGCTACATTTAATATTTATTAAGTCGATTTAAACATTTGCTTAAGTTGACTTAATAACTCTCACTTTTAAAGTCCACTTAATTTATAAGTTGAATTTACTAAGTCAACTTAAGACAATGTAGCCTGGCATTGGGCTTAAGTTGACTTAATTGGCCTTCTGGCCACTTGAAACCTTCCTGGCAACCAGGAAGTGCCGGCCCTGGACAATCCCAGGGCAGGATAAACCCCAGCCACCCTGCTCCACAGCCAGAGCTTGTCAGGACTGAAGCTCTATTGCAGGCATGATGAAGGGCAGAGCCAGGCAGGCCAGGAAGTGAGCCCCCTCCTGGACCTACCAGGAGGTCCTAGATTTCCTGGGTGTGTGGGGGGATGAGTCCATACAATCCTGGAACCACAGCAGCCAGAGGAAGCAGGAGGTGTACAGGGCCATCTCCGACACTCTGGCAGAAAAGGACCCCTCCCACAACACATAACAAGTGAGAATGAAAAATCAAGAACCTTCATCAGGGCTGTCACAGGGCCTGGGAGGCCATGCAGCACTCAGGGGCAGCCACCACCATGTGCCCCTGCTACACCAAGCTGCACACCTTCCTGGGCCAGGAGGCTGATGATAGCCAACCATCCTGCACTGTTGACACTACTGAGGTCCCCTATTAGGATGATGACCAGGAGGAGGGCTCAGTGGACAAGGATGTGTGCTCAGTACCCCAACACAGGGCACCGTTCCAGCCCCAGGCAGTGCCACCCTGGAGCTGTTTCCTGCCCTGACATCATCCTGGGGACACAGAGGAAGGGTCCCTTTGCTGAGGAAGACCCAGGCAAGGGGATATCGAGCCAGACCCCTGGTGCAGCTGCCAGTGAGTGCTCCCAACCTGTGGGCATGGTGGGCAGGCAGGTGAGACAGGGACTGTGGGGGACAGGGTCCAGGGACAGGGAGGGTCCCATGGGGATGCAGAGGCCCGCCCACAGGGGTACAAGGGCACGGGGCCATGTGGCAGAGAGAACCTGGAGCCAAGCAGCATGAGGTCCTAGCAGGACATGGGGTGGGGGCATTGTAGGTGGGAGCACCAAGGCCAGACAGCATGTGCCTGACACCACTGTCACATGGCCTTAGGAGAGACCCCTGGGGCAGGGCTGCCTGATGCTCACCACCCTGGGCACTGCACCCAACACATGCTGCAAGCATGGTGGCACGTACTAAGGGATCCCTATCCCAAAGGACAGGAGGAGTGGGAAGTAGGTGGATGAGCATGGGACAGCAACTGCTGTCAGCCTGCACTCAGCACTACCTAATGGGAGAAACTCTTGTTCTTTGCTTCTCTCTTGCAGCCCCTGCACCCATGAGACTGGTAACTCTCGGGGGGGCACCCATCCCTGACCAGGAGGAGGAAGGGGCATTGCTTCAGGGGCCAGATACTAGGGGACCACCTAAACCTGGCAGAGTGGGATGAGGTGGCCCTCCAAACCTGGCCTCATTTCCCCCAAACCCCCCTCATTCCCTCAAACCCCCACAGCTCCCCTTATCTCCCTCCTCCACATCCCCCTTGTAAATAAAACCTATGAACCCTGTTATTCAGTGTCCTGTGATTTCTTTTATTGTGTCGGGGATGGGGGGAGATGGGTGGGATGGGGTAGGGGGGCAGGAATGGGCAGGTGGGGGTGGTGATGGTACTTAGAAGGCTCAGCCTCAGGATGGCCCCTACAGTGCCCTTGCCGATCGTGAACTGGTGGGCAATGGAGTGGTAAATGTCCATGGCTGACATCTTCCAGGGTGCAATGGCCACTTCCTTGTCCACAGGCAGGGCAGGTCAGAGCCGGCTGTCGGTGCGCTGCCGAATCAGGGTGAGCTTGGTGACCAGCTCGAGGCAGGTGCTCTTCTTCATCTGCAGCTTCTGCAGCCAGTGGTCTTCATCCCAGGTAGTGAGAATGATGCAGTGCCACCAGCCACTGCTGGTTTCCCATGCCTGGATGTGTGGGTGAACAGAGGGCACACTGTCCATGCCAGCTCCCAAGAAAGTCGAGGGGGTCTGCCTGCTCTGGCCTGCCCCTGCACTGGCATTTGCCCTGTACCACCTGGCCCAGAGCCAGAGGAGTCTGGCCAATGCAGGCAGGTGCTGGCACATTGCTGGGACACATCGGGGTCCCTGACCTCCTTGGGGTCCATGCTGCCACGCACAGTAAGGAGGGTGATGTGGTCACTTACTTCCTATTGTAAAGGAGTGGCCGGGAGAGAGGGGCACTTCTTTCTGTGGTGCACTTTGGGCCAGCTACCCACACATGCACTGCTCCTAGGGTAACCTAGCAGTTGCCATTGTGGACATGGGCAGTCTCATGGCATTTTGAATGCAGACTCTCTAAATCATCTTAATAAGGTCTACTGTAAGCCAATTTAAAGTAGATCTTGTTAAGCCAGCTTAACTGAGCCCTCTAGTGTAGACATAGCCACTGAAACTAACCCAATTCACTCCAGAAGGGGACATTTTGGGGGGAAATGACTTGACATAAGATTCACTTCATGAGCATATATTTAACAAACAAGATAGAAGTTTATTTTGTGTTTGTGTGTTTTTTTTTTAAATTTGTTTCTCTTTGGTAGTTTTAACTTTATACAGTCACTATAGTTTCTTAACCTCTCATTCAGCTGGGAATCTTCAGCTTATTCTGTCAAAAACGATTTCAAATCCTTTTGGGTCAGGGAATTTTTGCACCTTTTAACCATAATGGCTTTTGTGTATGAGGCCTTTCAACCTCCTATGATCTCATGTGAGGTGCAGGGAAATGAGGGATAGAGTGGAAAATAGTTAGCACAGGAAGCTTTGTATGAGGTTGAGTTCATGTCTTAGGCATCAATAATAACATTGTCTGTAGCCCCAATTTCATGAGTCAGCACCAGCAATGAAAATCATTTATAATAGTAATAATGAAATGGTGGGAACCATTACAAAGGGTAATATACACAGTAAGGATACCATTCCTAAGGAGAAAGAGCTCAGAAGTCTGAGCTGCATTACTGTATCTTCTTTTATCTTCACCACAGATAAGCAAAGCATAGCCATGGACCATTTTTCATTCTGAAATAAGAACAAAGCAGTAAGGCGGTTTTATAGAAATATTACTACTTGACAGGAGCAGGAAAGAACACTCAATCTACAGTTATGCATGGAGTCTATTGAGCAAGCAGTACTCACCACAGTCCATTTCTATACTCCACCCAGCCACATCTGTTTAAAAATAAACATCTGGGAGATTTTTAATATTATTTTCAGTATTATTCCAACTGCAAGTACCTTCAAGCACAGGCACATAAACAGACATTGTTATGTTTTTCTGTGTTTAGCTTATGTCCTCATACCTGTCTCACAAAACACGGGGCACATTGTATTGAGGTTCTTCCTCACACCTGCTACAGCTATTGCCCTTTCTTAATGGCTGATTTTTTTCTAACTTCACATGTCCTTACCCAGGCTTTTAAAAATGGACAGGTCTTTTTTTTTTTAAATGTCCACTTTTGCTTTGGTGCCTTTCCTTGCCACTACGATCTGTAAGCAACTCCTCATGTTCTGCTCTCCTGGGCAGGTATGTGACAGACCTTGAGTTGGCCCCTAATCAACTGCTGCAACAGTCTTAAGGAGTCATCCAGTTAGGTGATAAACTAAAATAAAAAAGGATACATTCGGGAACTGAAAGCCACAAGAAAAAGGCTGCAGCTATTACTGAACTAATCTTTGAAGCTTAAACTCACAGCAAGAACTTCACAATATTGTATTTATCTAATTATTTAGGAAGCTTTAACAGATATCAGAAACAAAACTATAATAATTACAACATTAAGTGTGTGCATAGAGAAACTTGGTACAGTAACATAATCATCAGATCCCTTTATTTAAGTATTTAAGAGAGAATTATAACCTCTTTTCAGCCTTCAGCAGCTCCAAATTTCAGCACTGTCATTTATTGTGAGATGAGCCCAGGCTGCTAATCAGATACACATCTTTACTCACCTGCTTCTCTTTTCCCTTCACCAACTGGTGACTATCAGTGCCGAATTAGGCAAAAGCCAAGTAAGCTATGACTTAGGGCCTCAGATTATGAGGGGCCTCTAAATATGTCAGAAATAACTAAGAAGATTTATTATAATTGAAATTGATAATGCAAACAAGACCTTTTGCAATATCTGTTTATTTAGTAGCTTTTTGTTGCATCTTTCACTATGTGTATATGAAAATATAATGGTTTATCATTTATTTTTTCATTACCCTTTCTGCTGTAATGTAATACACTTTTTTCCCTTTATTTTTACAGTATGGGGCCTCAGCATGTCTTATTCCAACCCTTATGGCAATGCAAAGCATGTTAGACTGAAGCTAGAACAAGCATATACCAGAATAGCAAATTTGGCTTTCGAGGATCAGGCCCTTATTCAGTTCGTAATGGGTCAAAAGCACAGTAAACCAGAATAGCACCTTTGTCTTTTCAGGATTTGACCCTTATTCAGTTTTTTACTGTGATAATAACACACACAAATAGCTGGGTTTTGTTTTTTTTTCCCCATGGAAAACAATGAAGTCTTTAGGTATTAAACTTTGCAAAGGAGCCAATGAAAAGTCAGTGGTGTTTACAGTGAGTTTCTTAAGCATAAAATAATGAGTCTTGTCGTTTATAATTGTTTGTGCTATTCTCAGGCAAGTTGGAAATTGGGTTAGACATCGGCATGATATTATATAATCCAGGGGTCTCATACTTGTGGCCCCTAAAGTTATTTCTTGTGGCCCACAACACTTAGAATTTCTCAAATAATTGATAATGCAAAATTTAAAGTGTGTTTACTTACTTACTCTTTGTCTTGCTAATGAAACCTCCATCTTGAATGAAATTAATTCTTACTTGCTTACTCTTGACCTATGTGTGTTGCTCTTCAATTTTTTCACTTTGACTATACTTCGTATTTTTGTATTGAAAGGTTTCAGTGGTGCAGCCTTCAGGCTAACATACTAGTCCTCATGTTGCCCTCGTGGTGATTGGGCTTTGAGACCCCTGATAATCTATAGAATACCCAAGACTGCATGGAGGATTAGCTTTAAAAGCCCAAGACCATGACAGCAATAAGAATCCAGGTCAGTAAAACAAATGGCAAATGGGCTTGAGTAGTGCACATGATAATAAGGCTTGTTATAATAACTGTGCAAAAGACTTGAGTTCCTACATAGTGTTCTAGCCACTCATCTGGAAACTAAGTACTAAAGAAGCTTCATGACTGCAAGCACCAGGATGGCTCTGCAGCCTCACAGAACGAATGTAACTTGTGAGGCCGAATTTGACCCATAAGAGTCAAATCCCAGTCCATGGAAATCAGTGAGAGTTTTGCCATTGATTTAAGTGGGTTTAGGTCTTGGCTGCTGAAAGCATAGAAGTCAGAGGAAGATGAGACTTACTAGATCATCTAATTCATCCCCTGGCAAGTGCAAGATTCCTCATTGTAGTATAATTTCTAGGGTATTTTCAGCTTCAGTTTTAAATAACTCAGTTCAGTTTTAAGTACGACAGCTTATGGGAAGCTGTACCCTATTCTGATTTTACCCTTAGAAAAATTACACTGATATGCAGTGTAGGTTTTCCTCTATTTAGCCTCACTTCAATATACTGCAATAATAAATCACACCTCTCCTCCAACCTTCTTTGGCTATGTCTAGACTGCCAAATTAGTCCTGACTAGGAAACTAATTCGCCCCATGGCCACACTAGGCTTTGCCTAGTCCAAACTAAGAAATTTCTTAGTTTGAACTAGGGAAAGCTTAGCCTGAACTAGTAAGACCCAGTGGTTAGTTCTGACTTCTATGCTTAGTTTGACCTTTGGTTTGAACTAAGCACAGGCAAGACTTGAAGTAATGACTAGTTCCAACTAAAGAAGTTTGAAATAGCTTGTTAGTTCAAACTAGCTGCACGTTCTACTTCAAACTAAAACTTTAGTTCGAACTAGAATGTGTGGCTAATTCGAACTAAGAAGTGCAGGTTAGTTCAAACAAGCCTGAGGTTAATTTTGACTAATCTCAAATTTATTGGGTATGTCCACATGCACCCTTTAAATCAAAATAATGCTGATTGTTTTGATTTAAAAAAGGGTAGGTCACATAGCCTTCCCTTATATCAAAATGAGAAGCTCCCTCATTTCGACATAAGGGATCCTATATATCAATATAATCAAACCTAGTTTTATATTGATACGACCATTAAATCAAAACTATTATATTGATATAATCCTGTGTGGATGCATTATTTTGATATAACTGTTACATAGATTTAAGGGAATTTGACCTTCTTCCTCCCAGGGTGCATGGTGCCCTGGAAGGAAGAGCCAGGGTTCAGCACCTGCCCAGGGGGTTGGGTGGTTAGAAGGGACCCCCTCCTGGGCTCAGGAGCTCGGAGGTAAGGAAGGGACTCTCCACACAGCCAGCTCCCCCAGCACTAGCCGGAAGGCTGGGGGAAGGCACCCTGCACCCAGCTTCTGGAGCGCTGGCCACACTGCAGGGGAAGACACCTCTGCACCTGGCTATAGGCATGCTTGCCAAATGTGGGGATGGCACCCCACGCCTAGCTCCCTGAGCGCTAGCCGGGCAGTGGAGAAGGTTCCCCCATGCCTGCGTCTGGGAGCGCTCAGCCGGATATGGGGAGGAGGGAGCCATGTGCCTGGTTTTAGGAGCGCTCGCCTGCTGCAGGAGAGAAGGGACCCCTGTGCCTGGCTTTAAGTGTGCTTTTGCACCTAAAGCTGGCTGTGGGGGTCCCTTCTCCTATGCACTCAGTGAGCACTCCTAAAGCCGGGCAAGGGGGTCCCATCCCTGCCACCTGGCCAGCGCTCCTAAAGCTGGGCATGGAGCTCCCTTCTCCCCACACCTGGCTGAATGCTCCCAGAACCAGGCACAGGAGTCCCATGGCTGCTGCCTGGCCAGCACTGGGGAAGCTGGGTGTGAGGGTCCCTTCTCCCCCATGCCTGGCTGAGCTGCAAGGCTGCAGCCTGTCTGGAGGGCTGTCTTCTTCCTTGCTGGGCTCAGGGAGCCCGAAGCTGGTGGGAGATGCTTTTCCTCTGCCACTGGCTCTCCTGGGGACAGCCAGGCAGGGGATTGGGTGGCAACATGACCCATCTTGGGGGTCACATTGCACACATCCTAGGGTGCCTCTCTCCTAATTCGAACTAGAAAGTCCTGTCTATGGACATGCTAGTTCAATTTGGGTTTCTAGTGGGCACATGTTAAACCAAGTTAAGTTAAATTGATTTAATTATTGTTATTATTGATTTAACTTAAATCGATTTAACCATCTAAGTGTGGACATAGCCATTTAGTTTGGAATTGCAAGTCAGAACTAAATTCTAGATGCAGACATAGCCTTTTTGTCCACTCATTGTAAAAAATTCCCTTTTCATGGAACTGTGGAACTTTGCAATGAACTTTCAATGGCACCCCCCCCCCCCGCCCCGTGTGCATTCTGCAGCTACTGTTGCTGTGGTATGACAAAGAAAGTGCCATTTATACGAATTCCCCATTTTATTCTCCTCCTCAGTGTTTCCCATTTTACAGAACTCTGACCATTACCTGAAAAATTACTATTCCAACCATATTCAAATGCAAATTTTAAAAAGATAGAAATACTGCATTGAAAGTGTCCTTCAATCTCAGTTTCACAAAATAATTTAAACAGCCTGTGTTTGGGATTTCCTAATTAGGAGACTAACGGAGGTCTAAATGGATTGCATCTGTATTGGTTGAACAGAAGCTCTGTTTGATACAGGTTGTTTATTTGATATTTTTGCTCTTTTCATAGATGCAGATGATATACCCGGAAGCAATTTGTCCCATCAATCTCTATGGCTATGTCTACACTGCCAAAGATATTATTAAATAGTTATTTTGAAATACTGTAACAATTTTGAATTTATTTCAAAATAATTATTTCAAAATAGCATTATTTTGAATTTATTATTTCAAAATAAGAGTCTAGTGAAGACTCTATTTTGAAATAAGGTAGGAATTATTATTTTGAAATAGAGAGTCTTCACTATACTCTCTATTTCAAAATAGGGAAAGGCAGGGAAAAGTATAGGGCCATTATTTAAAAAAAAAAGTCAGTTCTGTGTGTTGGAACGGCTTTTTTTGAAATAACTATTTTGAAAGAATTGTTCTTTCAAAATAAAAGCAGGGTTAGTTATTTCAAAATAGCACTTCATTTTTTTGAAATAACAAAGCGCTTATTTTGAAATAAAATGCCTACATGGACAGCTAAAAAGTTTTTTTGAAAAAAGCCTCCTTATTTCAAAAAAACTTTTCAGCAGAGACATACCCTGTGTGTTTGATGGCAGTGGCTATCCCTTGCTATAGGGATGATATCTGATGAGGGTGGTCATTGATGAGACTTAGCATGACTAGGGAGTTCAATTCATGCTCTACAGATTTTTTCACACAAAGGGTTTATGTATTCTCATCACAGGCAGAATGATCCTTCTGGACATGCCACTGAGCTGGTGGGGTGGCACAGGAGGGCAGAAGGGTTAAGAGAGACTATATTAGGGTTTCTTTTCTAGCCTTTTCTCCATCCAGGGTGAACAGAGGTGACCCTGGACCACATTGATTAGTCACAGTTGCGGCTGCCAATTTGCAGTTCCATCTCACACACAAAAGTGCAGGACAACCAACAAAGGCCCAGCACCTGTGCGCAGATTTGTGACTAGGGACTCCCAGAGATCCTGCTCCTGTCCCCACCACCACCCATCTGTTGCCACAGGACTTTGTTAGCAGGATACATCAACACCTTTGTCAGAGGCCCATGCACATAATCCTTTAATTTGGTGGAGCCAGTGCATAAGGAGCAACCTCATGAAACTTGAAATGAAGGAGCCCTGAATCTTGTCATGGGGAAGTCTGAGACAACGGGAGGTGTCCATCCTGCTGAAGCCCTCATCCACCTTCACAGCCTCAGAGAACTGAGAAGTCCTCAAATATTCTGCTGTTGGAGAGAAGTTTGGACTGAGCTTTGTCTGGAACCTCACCTCAGAACTACTCACCAAGTGCAACTGTACCAGGATGCAGAACTCCAAATGACGTAGTTCTCAGGGTCATTGGGACACACAAGCCTCTCCTGTACAATGAGGTAGTGATCCAAGGAAAGGAATAAGAGTTTGTAAAGTGCTATATAAACGCAAACTTACTCTGACAAGGGTGTGTATACACTTAAGTCAACTTAAGCAGGCTTAAGTTGACTTAAGCAACTCCCTGGCCACATTTGGAGTTCATTAAGTCAACTTAAACACTTGCTTAAGTCAACTTAATAACTCCTTCCCTTACAGTCAACTTTTAGGGTTAAGTCAAATTCATTAAGTTGACTTAACACAATGTGCCCATTAAAGTTGACTTAATAAAGTTGACTTAGCGCATTTGAGCCATTTAAGTTGACTTTATAAAGTCAACTTAAACAAATGGGGCCTCATTCAGCTGACTTAATAAAGTCCACTTTAAGTTGACCTTATTAAGTTGACTTACCTGAGCTGTACAGTAAAGATACAGCCAAGGGTAGGAATTCCATATAATACAGAAGAATTTGCTGACCCTTAAGTCTTTGATTATAGACACTTGTGCTGCAGCTAAGTAGAGATAAAATCACTCCTAAGACTGTGCAGGTTAACATCAGCCAAATCAGATGCTTGCAACTTGCTTTGATGGTAACATTACTTATAAAACTCTCACTGAAAAGCAGTGTATGAGAGGATCTGGGAGCTCACTGATCCTGACACAAATTATGATAAAACTAGGAGTTAACAAGCTGCTGATGTAAAGCTGCTTAAAGTACAGTCAGAAACAAAGATTAGGTTACAAAAAATCTTGTTGACAGGGTTTAATGATAGTCCCTTGAATTATGAGGGAAGCGTGCCTCAGGGGAGAATGCATGTTACACGCAGCACTCAGTAGTAAGCTTCCAATTGGCAGCTTTATTAGCATGTTTCCATGCTGAGTTCATTTTTAGCTTGTTAGTAGGCAAGTTCTTGAGGAAGTCACATTGTCATCAATGTGCTGGTATAGGAACCTCTCCTCCTCTCTCATTAACAGACAGGGTAGTAAGTGTGTTGCAGCTGAGCACCCAGGCTAAATTAATGTAAGAAAGAAAGCTGGCCTTCTAGGTTGCAGAGATATGAAAGGAATTCATAGGCACAACTCAAAGCATGTATGATTTTATTTCAGCAGCAGCTGAGACCCAGCTGAGATTAGGCTGTGACCTGTACTGGGGTCTTTTAAGCTTGTAAAGAGAAGGGAACTGGGCTTCTCAGAAGGTCATATGTTAAAAGGAAGACAACTATGGTTAATTGTACAACTGCCACAAGGGGTTCGCTGATGTATTTCTGGGGGGCCATGGGACTACTGGATGGCAACAGGAGCAAAAAAGAACATAAATGAAATGCACCGAAGGCCCCTGGTGCTATACAGCACTGGAGACTTATCTTGTGTTGGAATGATATGGCAAGACCCAACTGAGCAGAAGACCTCTCTCTTGTCTGCCTGCCTTCTCAGTCACAGATTGCTCTACCACAATCTAAAAGAAAACCTTGCCCTGACATCTTTAAGCAGACTGGGTAGTTTTAAGAATATCACATAACTGCCTAGCTGGAACACTAATAAGAATTCCTTTAGCAGGGCTTTCTTTGTTCTCAAATAGGGCTTTTCTTTAATTGTTCCATCACCGTGTGCACTGACTTGTTCTGGTGACTAATATGAAATTATTTATTTGTGAGCAAAAGGCAGTATCTCTGTTCTTTTGGTGTGAGAACACTCATCTGAAAAGATTCTTTTAATTTTCACATGGACATCAAAATGTGGTAGGTTTCTTCTGTTTTAATATTATGTAAGGTAGAGGTTATGGTTAAGCAAATATTAAATAAATGAAAGCTACTCAGAAATCAGCCTGATGAAACTCAGCTGACTGTAGAGCTAAAAGGTAAAGGACTTTAAATTTAAAATAGCATATGCTGTGAGTTTGACAGAGAAGGGAACTAATTTAGTGTTATAGAGACATAGGCTATGGCCACACACAGGCAGTTAAATTGATTTAACTTAAATTGGTTTAATAAAATTGAAATAAAAATCATTAATTCAGT
The DNA here is from genome assembly GCA_007922195.1 of Podocnemis expansa. Lineage (NCBI taxonomy): Eukaryota > Metazoa > Chordata > Testudines > Podocnemididae > Podocnemis > Podocnemis expansa. The sequence continues at coordinate 119,260,946 of ML681963.1, forward strand.
TTAAGTTAAATTGATTGACTGAGGGGGGATTTGATAGCAACCTTCAACTACTTGAAGGGTTGC
>ML681963.1:119274132-119294097 GCA_007922195.1 Podocnemis expansa
TAATGATTTTTATAGCTATTTTATTAAATCAATCTAAGTTAAATTGATTTAACTGCATATGTTTGGACATAGCCCTATTGGCCAGCCTTCTTTTGCTCTGGAGCAGGCTCCACAGAACAAGCGGCAGCACTGGGGCAGGCTGCAGCATGCCAACCACCTTGCCAAACCTGGGAGCTGGCATGCTCAGTGTGCACCATCACATCTGAGCATGGGAAACCAGCAGAGACTGATGGGACTGGTTGTCCTCACCACCTAGGATAACAACTAGTAGCTGCAGAACTTCCACATGAGGAAGAGCACCTTTCTCGAGTTGGTTGGTGTGCTCACCCAATTCTGCAACACACAGACACCCGACTCTAAGCCACCATGCCCAGGGACAAGTGAGTGGCTGTTGCCCTCTGGAAGCTGGCAACCCTGGACTCCTACTGCTCTGTAGCCCATTAGTCCAAGATCAGCAAGTCCACCATGTTGGCCATCCTTAGGCAGGTCTGCAAGGTCTTGCTCAACTCAATCAGGACCTTGGGCAACCTGCAGGAGATCCTGGACAGCTTTGCTGGACTCAGGGTCCCCTTCTGCTGGGGCATTTTGTATAGCACCCACATCCCCATCTGAGCCCTGGACCACTGGGCTGCAGCCTACACTAACAGGATGGAGTACTACTCCTGGTCCTGCAAGCCCTCGTCAGCCACCAGGGGCTGTTCACCAACATCTTTGTGGGCTGGCCAGAGAAAGTGCATGATGTGGAAATCCAGCCTATACCAGCCCATGCAGACGGGTACCTTCACTGAGCACAACATCACCATCGGGAATGTGCAGATGCCCATCATCATCCTGGGGGATGCAGCCTACCCCCTGCTGCCTAGGCTCATGAAGCCTTACACAGGCATCCTGGATACCAGTAGGGACCTCTTCAATCACAGACTCAACAGCTGCTACACAGTCATCAAGTGTGCCTTCAACCATCTGAAGGCAAGCTTGAAGGCCATCCTGACCCACCTGCAGCTTGACAGGACCATCTTCCTGGAAGTCATCAGCGCATGCTATGTCCTCCACAACCTACGCAACCTGCGTGAGGGGGGGAAGGGTCCCCAACATCTGGATGGCCGAGGCTGAATGGCCTGCTGCCAAGTTCCAGCAGCCTGACAATGCCATGCCTTGGTCACGGCAGGCCCAGGCACTTCTCCAGGATGTGCTGAGGGCCCACGTCCTCAGCAAGCAGTAATGAGGGGTGAGCCTGCTAAACACTGTACCACCACCACCTGTCCATCCCTGCCCCCCATCTCCAAAACAATAACAGACATAATACGTGGAATAACAATCTACAGGCTTTTTATTTGTAGGGGGAATTGGGGTGGGGAGCTGAGGGGGAGGATGGGGTGGGAGCTGTAGGAGTTGGGGATTTTGGGGGGAGTGAGGGGATTTGGGGGAGTGAGGAGGGTTAAGGTGGGGGGGCCGGTGCTACTGGCCTGAGGCAGGAGGGTCCTGGACCTGCAGCCATCCACCCCATGTCCTGGGTCACCAACGATGAGGGCCCTTGGGGTCCAGGGCAAGGGGAACCCTCGGTGGTCAGACAGTATGGGCCCCTCACAAGGTGCTCATGGGAGCAGGTCTCATGCTCCATGAAGCCAAGCATGTGCTGGAGCATCCCCTGCTTGACCCTGTGGTGGGCATCCTCCTTCTCACACGAGGCCCTCAGGTCTGCCTTGGCCTGCTCTGTGATATGGAGCTGGTCTGCAAAGAGCTTGTCTTGTGAATGACACCCCCCACCCTTGTTAGGGCTGGCCACAGCCCAGGAATGTTGCATGTCATAGGCACAGGGTCTGTTGGAGACAAGCAAAGAACAAGAGTTCCTTCTATTAGGTAGTTCAGTGGGGAGCCTGACAGCAGATGCTGTTCCATGCCCATCCCCTCTGATTCCCAAGCCCTGTGCAATGGGACAGGGACTGCTTGATACACACCTCCATGCTCTGCTGCCCAGGTTAGATGCAGTGCCCACAATGGTCTCAGGAAGCCCTACCTCAAGGGTCTTTCTTGAGGCCACATGCCTGCTGTGTTGGGCGCATACTGTCTGGCCTTGGCGCTCCCATCTACAGCCCCCCACCCCATCTCCAGATATGCCACCACACCCCTCTGCTCTGGGTCCCCCCATCACACAGCCCCCTCCCACCATGGAAGGGCCTCTGTGCCCCCCCCCCTTGGGACCCTGCCTGTCCCCAGGCCATGTCCCCCCCACAGTCTGTTTCCCACATGCATGCACTGACATGCTCGCAGGGAGAAAGCATTCACTGGCATGTGCAGCAGGGGTCTGGCATGATATCCCCTCACCTGGGCCATCCTCAGTGGGGGGCAGCCTCCTTTTCTGTGCCCAGGTCCGGCATCAGGGCAGGGATCAATTCTGGAGTGGCCATGCCCAGGGCCAGTGAGGTGCCCTGCAGCTAGGTGCTGGTCTCCCCCACTCCAGCACCACATTCTCATCCACCAAGCCCTCTTCCTGGTCATTGTCAAGGGAGGGGGGCTCCATGGAGTCGATCAGGTGGGCTAGCAGGCTGTCACTCTCCCACCCCAGGAAGGAGTTCAGCTCTTTATAATAGCGGCAGCTGGTGGCGGCTGCCCCCAAGCAGAGCATGACCTCCTGGGTCTTTTGATAGCTCAGTGGAGGACCTTGATTTTCACCCAGATCTGCTGAGTGTCAAGAGTGTTCATCTTCTCCACCAGGCTGTGGGAGATGGTGGTGCACACCTCCCAGCTGTGCTGGCTGCCCTGCAAGCAGGAATGCACCACCTGATCCGGCAAGATGGTCAGGAGATCCAGGATCTCCTGGTGGCTTCCTGCTGGGGCCCACTTTCTGTATTGGCTCTGTGTCTGCATGTTGCCAGATGGCAGCCCTGGCCAGCTCTGGGGAGTGGGATGAGCAAGGCTTTGTCCTGCGATGTGATTGGCCAGGGCAGGCTTTTCCTGGTAGCCAGGGATTCTGGGACGGGGCCTGGAGGCCAGTTAGGTCAATTTAACGCTAATTCTCATCTATGCTGGCTTAAGTCAACTTAATAAGGTCAACATAATGCTTAAAGTCAACATTCCAAGGTGGAGTTATTAAGTCACCTTAAGGAAGCACTGAGTCAACTTAATAAAAATCCCAACGTGGACGGAGCTTTCCTTAGGTCAACTTAAGGAAGGTTAAGTTAACCTAAGTCCCCACTGTAGATGTAAATTCTCTACTGCAACTGCACCACCGTACCCAAATATAGTACCTCCCAGGAGTCTCAGTTCTGGGCTACCTCAAGCAGCTCCTGGCTCTTGGGGAAAATGAAAGAGCTATTTTTAATCCTGCATCAGTCCATCCAGTTGCAGAACAGCACCATGACCTAGTGTGATGCCTGGGAAAGGCACTTCTTGTGAGTATGCAATTCCAGTCAAACCACAGGGGTTACAGGCTCATATGTTTTATGTGTACGGGGGGGGAGGGGAGTAAGGTGTAGAGGGTATCTGCTTCCCTCTGGCCACTGCAGCTATGCAGAGAGTGACCCTTGGGGGGGGGGAAACCTGTTGATGTACACAGGGATAACCTGGGCAGCCTCCCTGGATCTCAGCAGGAAACTTTCACAGAGGTACTCTGCAGTTCTTTGCAGAAGGTCCTGTGGATGGCTGACATTTCTTCCATCACAGTAGGATACTTGCCTATGTTTTTTTTAACTGAGCCAACATCCTGTACACATGTTAAAACACAAGCTTTGGAAACAAAAAGAATTTTTGGGCTGTAGAATGAATTGGTTATCTATTCAATGCCATTACAGTGATCATTAACAAATTATATTTTACTTGTAGCATGACTTTAGTGATGCCTTAAATATAAGTAAACATTTGCAAATGGGCTAACTATACTAGTTTGTTTACATTTTAAAATGTAGTGTCTAAAAGAATCTGCAGTCTGTCTTCCTTGGAGCTATTTATAAAGTTATGTCAGTCAATGGGAAGTACACTCATGAATCCAGTCATAGAATGTGGACCTTAAAATGTAAAAGTAGAACTGTGCGTATAGATAGCCTAAAAGTCTCAAGATGTGGAAAAGACAATTATTATCCCAGATGCACCACATATTTTTACATGCCTTTGTAAGCAGTATTTACAGTTATGGTGCTACACAGATACTTAACAGCAATAATTTAGTATCTTCCATGTGTTAGTTCTATCATCAGAGATCTTTATTACTATCATTAAACAACAACCTAGGAGTTTTCTATCCAGCAGTGAAACAATAGATTTTAATACTACAAGCCAGATCCCAAAGTCCTTAATTATGGACTATTTTATTTAACCATAACTTGTGTTTAGCTCAATAGGAGTTTTGTCTGATTCAAGACACAGTAAGATTTTCATTACTTGACCCAAAGGATCAAATCCTGGCACACTGACAGTCAATAGCTACATTCCCATTGACTTCAGTAGGGTCAAGTTTTCACCTTATATGAATTATAATTAAAGAAAAAGTATAGAAAAAATGAAAGAGGGGTCAGGGTCCAGGCATAAAATTTGAATTTGGATTTAGATTTCAAATACCTCAAATGCTGAGAGTATTTGCATTTGTAAAATAAACATATAGATTTCAACATCCTTGCCACTTCCAATATTCCTAAATCCAATATTTTAGATTTAAAGTTTTATTTTGGGCCCATTTACAAAAACAGTGCAATTTATGAAGTAAAATAATTTACATTCTTTTCAGATAAGATATCAGTTATGTACATATATTTGGTGAACCAGCTAATAAATCATGCAGCTTTTCTGAATGATTGCTGTTAACTATCTTAAAGGTTTTTACTCCTAGAAATTGTCAAGCTTGCCAATTGACATGACAGTTTCTGCTGAGCGTGAGACCTCTCTTCTTCTTTGACAGTTTTCTTCTCCCTCTCCCTGTCTTCTTGCATTGTGACAGCTTGCCCTGCTTTTGTGTCTTCACAGGAGTTTATTTTTTGCTGCTGGCCTCTCACATTTCCCTCCCTGTATTACCAATGAACTAACAATGGGAATGGTACTAGAGCTCTGTTGTGCTGATTGGGGTGAGGGAGAAGGACATTGGTAGCAGAGCAGCACCAACCATGGTTTCACAAATTGTACAGTGTGAAACCCACTCTCCAAATCTCTGATTATAGAATGAGTTCATTTTGGCCCTGATTCTCATCTCACTTATTCCAGTTTTATTCAGATATAGTTACTCTTGATTTCCACCAGCATACAGTAACTCGAATTAGTCTCTGAGGATCCAGAAAAGTGCCCTGGGTTCTAATCATGAGAGGCTCCTAACCATACCACTTTCAAGCAGCCAATATTGTCTAGATTATGAGAATGTAAACCAGATCCAATAAAGGGTAAACAATGTTTAGATCTCCTGCACTGAAGAAAGAGATGTGATTTGGAGCTTGGCAGCAGAGAAGATTGTTTGGAAGAAAAAACTCAGAGGCCTGGAACAAAAAGAGCAAGGTCTTGCCAGTGCCTTGATGGATACAAATGCATACAGGTTATGTCCACACACAGGTTTTAAATCAAAATAACACTGGTTATTTCCATTTAAAAATGCTTAGGTCCACATGACATTTCCTTATTTCAAAATAAGGAGCTCCCTTATTTTGAAGTAAGGAAAATCATTTTGATATAATAAAACCAAGTTTCATATCAAAACGAGGGTTATCTCGAAACTGTGATTTCAAAATAACCCAGTGTGGCTGTGTTATATCAATATGACCCACATATTGATATAAGAGTTTGACCACCCATCCAGGGTGCAAGGCACCCTGGAAGCAAGTCCCACCCCAGCACCCTGGCCAGGGAGTGGATCAGCACACTAGCCAGGGAGGGAGAGGTGCTGCAGGGGGGCCCACCCCCACCTCCAGCTGGCTGGGCCAGTGGTGGGAGAAACACCCAGCGCCCGGCTTCCCCTGGCAGATGCTGGGCGGCAGAGGCAGGGAAGCCAGCATGCCCAGCTTCCCCCCCACAGCTGCTGGGTGGCAGAGAAAGGAGCTCTGCACACCCAGCATCCCCTGCAGATGCCAGAAGATGGCGGCAGGGAGTCTTATGTGCTCCTGCATCTGTGGGGGATGCTAAACGCGCAGGGCTCCCTCCCTGCGTGCCCTACAGCTGCAGGGGCAGGCTGGGCATGCCAGACTCTCTTCCCTGCCTCCCGGCAGCTGTCAGGAAAAGCCAGGCGCACCAGCTTCACTGCCCCCACCACCTGGCACCTGCTGGGGGAAGCTGGGTGCACGGGCTTCCCTGCCCCTGCCACCTGGCAATGTGGGGGGAAGCCGGGCGCATGGAACTCCTTTCCCTGTGTGCCTGGCACACCAGCTTTCCTGCCCCCGCTGCCCGGTTAGCTGTGGGGATGCCCGGCTCCTTTCCCGCACACCTGGCTAGGTGCGGGGATGTCCTGAGTGTGGGGTCCCATCTCTGCCCTTCCTCGCTGCTCCCCAAGGCTGCAGCCAGTCTTGGGGGATGTCTTTTCCCCCACTGAGCTCAAGGAGTCCATAGCCAGTGGGGGCTTTTTCCCCCTGCCATTGGCTCTCCTAGGAAAAGCCAGGCAGGGGATTGGGTAGCAATATGGCCCTGCTAGGGGGCCATGTTGCCACACCTCCCAGGGTGCCCCTCGCCTAAACTGAACTAGTAAGTCCAGTCCCCGGACATGCTAGTTCGATTTGGTTTTTTGGTGGGGACCTGCTAAATCGATTTAAGTCAAATCGATTTAATGGTTGTTATATCAATTTAGGTTAAATCACTTCAAGCTAAATCGATTTAACTCCCTGTGTGTGGACATAGCCACAGAGTCAATAACTGATCCTCTACAATTCCCAATACTGGAAATCACCAGAAATCTCACAAAGGGTAGGCAAAATATATTCCTGCTAAAAAGACAAAATCAGTCTTTTTGCACCTTCATATCCCAGAAAATATGCTATTAATATAGTACTGATTATCCCATAATCATTTTCTAAATATGAAACACTTTACAGCATTTACTGGATTCACTGGCAGATGATAAACTAAGACCATTTCTCTTCCCTTTCTTTCTTTTGTCTTACTCTATTCCTTCTTAATTTATAATCCCTATTGAAACAGAAAACAAAGCAAGAGTACAACACCTACATCTAACAAAGTTGTTCACCATATTCATTTAATTGTATTTATGAAAGGGGAAGGATGTGAATATCTTTGCCTTTCTAGATTGTAAACCCCTCAAGGCAAAGATCATCTCTTTTTGTGTGTGTTTAAATGTTACCTAGCACAATGGGACCACCATCCTGACTGGGGCCTTTGAAAGCTATTTGAATCTAAATATTAACAACTAGTAATACTACAGATTCCTTAGAGGTTAACAACAGACATTTATGCTCACATAATGCATGAGTTGGCACAGGAGTTGCAAATTGTTTAGCACCAACATGAGGGGACTACTAGAGTAAACACAAAAAATAGCACAAAATAGTGTTAGCAATATGTGCACGTGTATTGTTGTTCAGGTGGTTCCTAAATGGGGTTTTTATCACTTCCTTTCTCCCATTATCACTGGTAAAGAGATACTGTAAATATATAATTATACACTAAAACATGGATCCAACAAAAAAACCTATGTTTTGTAAATACACCTTTATCCATAAATTATTAACAAGTGATAGTGGTGTAGGTTTGTTAAATCTAAGGGAGGAAAAATTTGGTTTTGCTTAATTTTGAAGCCCCTTAAAGGTCTGAGCTGAACTCTGACATTATCAGCTTTTCATGATGCTTTAGACTAGTGGTTCCCAACCTTTTCTCTGCCGTGGCACAGCTTGATACCTTCAAATTTTGAGGAACACCACTATTAAAAAACTCATGAATATTCAAATTAACTCTAACTTATGAATATTCATGAACCATGGCACACTGGTTGGGAAATGCTGCTATGTGGGGTAGCAGGGGTGGCAAAACAGGGGAGGTCAGGAGTCATGTGCAGTGGCAGGAGTGAGTGTGGGGAGCAGAGCAGGGCAGGGGTGCCAAAAGAGGACAAAGGGAGCCATGTGGGGAACAGCACAAGGGTGGCAAGAGAGGAGAGGGGAAGGGAGAACAGACTTTTTAGTAACAAGGCACACTTCAGTGAGACAAAAAATTCCAAAGCACACCCACTTTTTTCAGCTGAATTGATTGGTCATAAATGTCACATTTACTGTGGTCACAGTCTTACTAGAAAGGCACATAGTATACAATCTAATGAAGGATCAAATGCTCATTTTTCATTTTCCACAGCAGCCCATTTTACAAGTTTAAAAATAATTGTCCTAAATTGCTTCTAGCCAGTTCAAATATGCCCCTTTGTTTGTTTTACTTAACTGGTCCCTGTTAGTAATTTTATTCATGGTATTCTTTATTTTCCTTCATTTTTAGTGTTTGCTCTATTTTTTTTCTTGATTTAGCCCTTTTGTAGGGAGTAACAGGCCGAAAAAATCAAAGTACCCAATACAGAGCTCAAACACGAGTGGCCCTGGCCATATCTTACACTCCCTTTCTTTTATTTTCTTCCCATTCTGATGAAGTGGGATTTTTTTCCTCATGAAAGTTCATACGATAAATAAAGTTGTTAGTCCTTAAGTGCCACTGGACTCCTTGATTCTTTTGCCATAGCCCAGGACATGTTTGCACTGCAATCACAGGATGTATGTGGCTGCAGCTTGGGTACCTCATTAGCTCTCAGGATCCAGACAGGTCCCAGGTGTACAGTACTTACCACATAAACAGCAAGGAAGCCAGGGCAGCTAGCCAAACAACCTCATCACCCAAGCAGCTCAGCGTTAGGGGTAGGGGCAGGAAGGGACCAAGCACAGGAACTCACAGCCAGGGACCCTGCTTGTGGTTGGAGGCTAAATGGCACCAGCCAGAGCAAGAGGGGACACGCTCTGCATGCACCTCTCCGGCCGGTAGGGGTGGGACCTCCCCAGGCCAAGTACTGGGAGAGGAAGGAAGGGAGGGGAGAGGAGGAAAGGGATGGTCAGGGTTGCTCCTGGCCACTGCAGCCCCCTGAACTGGCAGGGGAACATTGGGCTCGGCATGGTAGTGCCTCCGTCTATTTTTAGACTGCTGCCCCCGTGTCCAGCAAAAAGCCGAACAAAACCGGCTTTTTTTTTTAAATGCCTGGAGGACGGAGGACAGCAGGGCAAAAAGGAGGACACGTCCTCCTTTTGTTGGACATCTGGTAACCCCACCCATGCACAGGGTTACCAGATGTGAGGCAAAAGGAGGACACATCCTCCTTTTTCCTTTCATGTTCTCCGTCCAGCAGGCACAGTAAAAATACATGATTTTGTCTGGCTTTTTACTCACAGGGGTTAAAGAATGCTGGAATGCCCTGGAACACCTTATTTTTAGGGGGAAACTTTCCAGGACTCCCTAAAAGCAGAAGAATATTACATTAATGCTACATTTTCTCCTTATCTCCTCCTTTTCCTACTTCACTGTCCTCCTTTCCATGCTTTTGGTACCTGGTAACTCTACCCCTGCAGCCTCCGGCCACGGCAGGGGAAGGATCGTCCCGTAGACTGCAGCCGCAGCAGGGGAAGGATCCCCCCTGCAGCCTTCAGCCACTGCGGAGAACACGATTCCCCCTCCTGTGGCCAGAACCAGCAGGGGGGATCGTTTTCGTGCAGTGGCTGGAGGCTGTAAGGGAGATTGCTTTGGTGATGACTTTCCCCAAGCCTTTTCCATGGGCTGTAGTTACAGCCCTGAATTACCGGTGCTTTGCCAGCGCCGCAAAGCCACTCCTTTAATAGTGTGGGTCTATTGATGTTCTTAGGGCTGCGGGATATTTTATGGCTCCCACTCAAACTCCGGCTCTCCTCGCAGCACACTGAAGCAGTTGCCGGTGTGCCGTGGCACACCAGTTGGGAACCACTGCTTTAGACAGATGGCAGAGGAAAAGATCAGAAAAATCCAATAAAAACATAGGATGACATAATGAGAAGGTGGAATGTAAAACAAGTAGGGAGGCTGTGAAAAAAGGAAGCAGAGAAAGAAAAATATGTGAAGGAAAAAATGTTATAGTATATAAAACATGCATAAGGCACTGACCTGAAAATCTAGATTTTCTTTCGGTCTTCAGCCCTAATGAATAGCACAAATTTCCCATTAACTAGAAAAGGTTTGCCTTTGTTTTCTATTTTGATTTTAACTGAATCAACCATGATAATATTGGGCTCAGTGACGGGGGAGGCAGAGGTAGAAAATTCTATGAATTTGGACAAGTTTTGCAAACCAAATATATTTTGAGATATTCACTTAAATCTCTAAGTCCCTGAAGCTTATTCATCTCTAATTATAAAACCAAAGAAAATGAAAAGTGCTAGCTATAAAAATGGTAACAAAGATGGTGTCCCCTTTATTAGGTGACATCATTCACAGTTGTTTTTAACACAGTGGAAGGTTTACAAACCAGGCCACACGTTATGGGTGCTATAGTTTTTCTGTTATAGGCTCTCCTTCTGCTATTGCTGTTCCTCCTAATTATGGTCTGCATGGCAGATGTTGCAAAGATACTTTCAGAAAACACATTCAGATGACTTGAAGAAGAGCTTGTGTAAAGGTAAAAGCATGGCTCTTTCGTGAAAAGAAGTTGGTCCAATAAAATTGGTCCATCCACCTTGTCTCTCTCTTATCCAACACAGCTACAGTTAATACTGTAAACATTAAAGGTAAGTGGCACGTAGGAGATACTGTGCCAGATTTTCTAACAAAGTTCTGATGCCTCTTCTCGGCTCAGACAGTCCAGAGTCCAAGAACTAGCCACAAATGGCTAGAAAATATTTCCCAAGATGTAGAGGGAAGATTGAAGCTTTTATGCTGGATCCAGGTGATGTGCTTATCTGTCTCCTTTATCTTAGAGACAGGAAGAGGAGTGTCAGAATAAGTAGGGAATGGATGGAGTAGTGCCACCCTACACCAGTAGCAGATCTTAAGAGCAGATTGCTGTTCAAGCATACTCAGAGATAGTGGCCAAAGAGAGCCATAACCATCTCCTGGATGCCTCACTTTCTCCTGAATTGAGTAGTTCTCTGGCACAGGAGAAAACGTAATTCCCATTCTCTTTTCTGTGATCTGTGGGAAACCAGGTACATTTATGCCACTGTATTAATGTTTATTAATAGAGTGTCAGACTTTTTACAATTTCTACTTTTAAACTCTAAAATATGGCACTAACTCTCCACTACATCCCATATGCATAGTACACATGATCAAAATTAACTAAACGAACTAGACTTCTGTTTTCTTGTTCAAGAATTCATAGAGGTATTAGGCTAAATTAGCAATAGCTAGTAAAGTGTCCTATGTACAATACACAAGTGCCATGAAGAGTATTTCTTGTGAATAGTTACAAAGGGGTAGCAGTGTTAGTCTAATTCAGCAAAACAAACAAGGAGTCCTGTGACACTTAGGCTATGTCTACACTATCAAAATAGACCAGATTAAGGAGGCTTAATCTGGACTAATTTGAACCCTGCCTACACTACACTTTGTCTAGTTCAAACTAATTATTTTTTTCAGTTTAAACTAACCATGTTTTTCAGTTTGAACTAACTTTTAGTTCAAACTAGCCACGCTTTTTTAGTTCAAACTAAAAAAGCACGGTTAGTTCAAACTAACTTTGAACTGCTTAGTTCGGACTAAGCAAGTCCAAACTAAGAAAAGCATGGCTAGTTAAAACTAAAAAGTTAGTCTGAACTAAAAAAATGTGGTTAGTTCAGACTAAGCAAGTCTGAACTATGCTTTTAGGTACAGACATAGCCTTGAAGACCAAATTTCCACACACATACACATGGTGAAGAATTAAGACCCTTGTCCTTATAGACCTTTAAGAAAAGAAAACCATCATTTCTAGGGAGTTTTAAGCATCACCTAATATAAGTGTAATATAATAGTTTTAAAATAATTAGTCTTTTAGTACATTGTTTTGGGGGCTTGTGAGCATAATTTAGTGCCATGTATTTCATGGTGAATCAGTTTGTCTCTCACCTCTGTTAGAGCAACAGAGTTTCAGAAAGAAATCCAGTTAGAAATAAGATATTGCTCAAGTAATGTCTTTGTAAGAAAGGCAACAGGAGAAACTTGGGGAGGCTTAGTATGTCATGGAAAGCCAGCAAAATGGCAGTATTGAAGATATCATATGATGACCAGACCAGTGAAAAAGCATTGGAAATCTACTGAACAGAAAGAGTTATAAATTATGTATGATAAGATGATCCCTGAAAGACAAAACAAACCTGAACTCGATGTGCAATATGCTGAAACAAGCCAAGAGATAAAACACCAGTGCACATGGATATGGGGAGAGTTTGGCAAATAAAGAGCAGTAAGCAGCCAAAAGGCCTGGAATGGAAAAAGAGGTAGAGTAAGCAATCTGCCTAATACAGAATGAGTTAAACAAATGAGTCAACAAACATTCATTTCTGTGACACCCAGGGGAAAAAACAGTGATATAAAAAGGAAACTGGCAACACCTGGGGTGAAAAACAGGTAACATTTGTTATCTTACATGTGCTGGGGTTGCTTACCTTGATTTACTGTATTTTTAAAATAATTCTGAGAAGTAGCTAAAATGCTGAAAATTGGTGCATCTTGTCATTTTAGAAATCTAAATAAATAAAGACAAAAATCAAGTGTGAATAAAGTCCTATAAGAATAAAAATCTGAGCTATCCTAATTCTGCAGTTATACAGATATTAACTAACTAAAATGCTTTACAGCAAGTAACACAAAGAGGTAAGTGAGATATTATAGGTAGAGCATATATAGAAGTGAGAATATATTTCATTAAACCTTTGCAAGGTACTGCTAAATTAAAATATAGACTCAGTATTTCTAATTGGTGTTTTCAGTACTTAAACAATATTCCATTTAATACACTTTGTATTAATGTGCTTAGAGTTTACTCTTTTCTATGTAAAGAAAATAATTAAATGCATTAATAAATACAGGGCAAGGTTAACATAGCCAACCATGAACTCCTATAAGAAATCCTTGTGCAGTCATACCAAACAGTCATAATATTAAATGATGATCTTTCTGGAAAACTTTCATTCATTATTTTTGCATCACATAGATTTACAGATTCTAAGGCCAGAAGAGATCACTGTGATCCTCTAGTGAGATCTCCTGTATAACACAGGACATAGAACTTCCCAAATAATGCTAATATGAACTAAAACTTATCTTTTAAAAAAACATCAAGTCTTGATTTAAACACTGACTATGGAAAATCCACCAGAACTCTTGTTGTAAATGGTTTCAGTGCTAACTTACCCTTTCTGTTAAAATTTACACCTTATTTCCAGACTGAATTTGTCTAGCTTTAACTTCCAACCATTGAATCTTATTATGCCATTGTCTGCTAGACTGAAGACCCAATTATCGTATATTTGTTCCCCACTAAAGTATTTACAGACTGTGATCAAATGACCCTTTTAACCTTCTCTCTGTTAAGCTAACTAGATTCCATATGACATCATCTGTTTTTCCCCAAACACAGAACACAAATGTTTACTGAACACATCTTCCTTCTCTGTATTGACAAGTCTATTCCACAGAGTAGTGAACAAATGCCTTTGTTACTATTCTTGTTCCTAACACTCTTAAATGTCCTTATTGTCCTTAGCTTCTCATTTCTGAATTATCACTATCACTATTAACCCTCTGACATTTTTATTTTAATTTTTATATTTGCCTTCATCTCCCCTCTGAGTTAGGCTCTTTTTTAACTAGTATGGTTTTCTTTTTCAGATGGTCATCTAGTAAAGTGTTCTTAATCGGCTCCCAATTTTCAGTCACATTTTTTCTGTTTAAATTCTTTCTTCAAGCTGATTTGTCTTATAACTGTCTTTAGCTTTGAGAAAATGGCCCTTGAAAGTATCAAATATTTATTTTACTGGTTTTGACTTTATTATTTGCAGCTAACAAATGTGATCAAGTCATGGTTACGGTATGACTGCCAATAGTCTCTTATCACAAGGGATGTCCTATATTGGGTCATTTTTGTACAAAAAGATCAGGAGTTACTGATTGCTGCAGAAAGCAGCAAGAAATACTCCTGAATGACTGTACATAACTACTGCTTATTATTGTACTAGCAGAAATACCCAGCATTGCCTGAGGAAAATATAATAAAAGGTGTGATGAATGAACTATGTCAATTACATCAACATTGCATATTTTGCTGAAAATACTTTTCTCTTGCATATTACTTTACAAAATGAATCCCAAAATTGTAACAAAATGCATGCCTGTTCACATGCATGAACTGAACAGTCCCAAGTATGTTTCATGCAGAAATATAGCTCCCTATTTAGAACACTGGATATCAATTTCACAATTACATTCATCCAATTATTACCATTAAAAGAACATTATTTTACACTGGAATAATGATGTTTTCAGCCTATATTGTTGGTAGGATTATTTTTTGCATCACAGCCTATCATTACCCAAGCCAATTTTTTGAAATATTGATTACAATATCTATTTTTGTGTGATAAAATATAAAAGAGTTGAGAGAAGCTTAGTGGACAACAGATGAACTACTTAGTTCATAGCCAGAGGGAAAGGATGTCATAGTTACAGTTTATGTGACATGCTTAACAGAAGGGTCCAACAAATGCCTATGATCAGGCACTGCTAAAAGGTAATTATCAGTGGGCCCAGTTGGGGCTCCCAGGGAACTGATTTTGAGATCTAACCAATCCAGTTATTTAAGTTAAGAAATCAGGAGCATCCAATCAAAATTTTTGTATTTCTAGCTCTTATAGTTTAAGAGTTCTTTCAGGACAAACAAACAAACAAACTGCAGGAAATATTTATAAGATAATATCAGGAGAAAGGGTGGGCTAAGAAAACAGTCCCTTAATTTTGGCAACTATATGCTATCACAGGATTTTTTTCTTTTTTTTAATCAGTGCTTCTTCCCCTCCAAGATGAAATCTAATATAGAATTCCCCCATGTTGGCTGCAACACTTGCTGAATTAGGAAACTCATCTATAATAGGAATTTACAGTTTAAAAACTGCAACACCAACAGTAACCAGCTTAACTATTTAGGGCCTGAACCAGCTCTCAGTTAAGTAAAGAGAAATGTTTCCTTTAACTGAAATGGGGAGTTGGAGATGGTTCCCAGGTTATAACTATACTAGCAAATTAGTCCAGATTAAGGAAGCTTAATCCAGACTAATTTGGCCCCTGTCTACACTAGGCTTTGCCGAGTTCGAACTAAAAATTGTTTTAGTTCAAATTAAGCAAAGCTTATTTCAAACTAAGTGCTTAGTTTGAATTTTAGTTTGAACTAGCCCAATGTAACCATGCTAGCTTGAACTAAATAAATTAGAATTAAGCAGTTAGTTCAAACTAGTCACATTTTTTAGTTTGTACTTTTAGTTCTAACTAACTGCACTTTTTAGTTTGAACTAAAAGTTAGTTCAAACTAAAAATGTCGCTCAGTTAGACAGCTAAGCAAGTCTGAACTAAGCTTTCAGATGCAGTCATAGCCTTAGAGATTTATAGTTTTTATCTGTACGAATCTCTTGGAATAACCAGATTTTGATTATTTTACATTGTTATACTAGATACTCTAGAAAATAATTTTCATTAATGTCATTGAGTTAGCCAGCCTTTCTGATAGCTATTCCCTTTGGTGGTTAATGTGTGTTGGGCCACATCCACAGGTACTGAAATAGGCAACTGTATCCCATTATTCCCATCATTAGGTGTGGTCCTGAATAAACGAAACAGATGGCAAGAACTTTACAAAGTATTGAAATGAGGCAGAACTATCAACCAATATTGCCTTAGCAGATGGTACTGCTCTTTTCCCAAAAATCTTTCACAAAATACAGAGCATGATTAATGTTCTGGGAAAGATGGCCAGAACCTCAGTACAATGCAACCAAGTCAAGGCACATGGAGGTTAGAGAAAAAAGCAATGGGAGATGTGACAGCATTTGAAGCAGCAGAGCTGAAGTTATATATACAAAGAAGAATTACCTGCAGTTTAAATATAAAATATGAAGGGAGATAAGTGCAAGGACTAGAAAGTAAACAATTCATTGTACAGCTGTTGAATATCTGTATTAGGAGGATCACCCTTTTAAGGGACACTGAACTGTGGAAGAGCAAAGTTTTAACAGTTTCTATCAGAGGTAGGTGAAACTGAAAGTTTTGATCCCGGTCAAGATGTGAATTGAGAGAAGGGTTTCACTAGCATTCAGTGGAGCTTGGGTCCCATTTCATGCCCATGTCTTTTTCTCTGAGAATAGAATTCTATTTCTTTTCAGTATTAAAGCTGATAGATAACAAGCTAATAGCATTCATTTTTTTAACATTTGTAGTATATTGCCGAAGGTGTCCTTTCCATAAACTGGAGACATCATCCCTTTTATCAAGGTTAGATTTGACAAGGCATGATGCCTGGCAAAATCACACCAGTCAAGGAAAAAAGAAGGGAGAGAAGCATACACAAAGTCAGGTAAAGGGCTGCTTGTTATCGTGGTGTGTATTACAATACAGTATCGGGGAGACACTCAGAATTAGAGAAATAATGGAAGAAGATGGATTGAGGGGAAATGTGAAGAGACTAAGAGATGTATAAAGTGGGAGGCCAAAGACAACATGTGGATGAATAACAAGCAGTTAGCTTACTATTTGTACCAAAAGCTCTGTAACAAAAGAAAACTGAAACTTCTGACTTATCTTCTTTCTTAAAGACCGACTAGGGCACTTGCAGAGAGGAATAAACAACAGAGCAGCTTAGATGACAATAAATGAGATCATTGAAGGGTTTTTGATGTGGTCACAACATTTCAATAACAGCTAGTGAAAATGCATATGAAGTATGAAGCGCAAACATTTTATTATAGCTCATCATACACCTCAAGCATGCTCAAACATTTTGGAGATATAATAGCAGTTCTCTTCTTGGCAGCCACATAAATTGCCCCTTGTGAAAGCCACTCAACTGTGAAAAAGTAAGGAGGTGACAATCTGGTCACTTGACCTGAGTTAAAATTCTTACATAATATTTTACTAATTCCATCCTGTCTACAACAAGTTTATTGACTGGTTTATGTCTCATGAGATCGCTGAGGTTTTGGATTCCTCATAAGCATATCTCTTTTCATTTGGAATCAACCAAGCCTTTGTATGTACACATACTTTTTATTGATTATTTTTTTAAATCTATAACTGTTTCTTTCAATAGTGAAAATATCCACTCTCGATAAACATTGTCTGTGACCAAGCTTTCTGTGAGGTATTAAAGTTCTGATCCGAAGACCACTGAAGTCAATGGCTATGTCTACCTTGGCAAATTAGCCCAGATTAAGGAGGCTTAATCTGGACCAATTTAGCCCATGGCCACACTAGGCTCTCCCTAGTTTGAACTAAGAAGTTTCTTAGTTCGAACCCCTGGTTAGTCTGGACTTCAGCACTTAGTTCGAACTAGGCACAATGTGGACCAGGACTAACGCTTAGTTTGGATTTAAGAAGTCTGAATTAATCTGGTTAGTTTGAACTAACTGCATGTTCTAGTTCAAAAGCTTTAGTCTGAACTAAAACACACAGTTAGTTCAAACTTAGAAGCACAAGGTTAGTTTGAACTAGTAAGCTTGAATTTAATTACTTACGATGTAGCCATGCTATTTCAAACTAAATAAATTTGAGCTAAGCAGTTAGTTTGAACTAACCACACTTTTTAGTTCAAACTAGCTGAGTTTTTTTAGTTTGAACCAAAAAGACAGTTCAAAGTAAAAAAAAAGCATGGCTAGTTCAAACTAAAATGTTAGTTCGAACTGAAATGCCGCAGTTAGTTTGAACTAATTGGACACTGCTTAGTTCAGACTAAGCAAGTCCAAACTAAGCTTTTAGATGTAGACATAGCCTTATTGACTTAAAAGAACTGGAGACCAGGCAGTCATCAAAATAAGGTATACTATGCTCCCTTCAGAACAACCAACTGCCTCTCTTCCAGGAGAGGATTCCTAACCACTAGATTTGTATATCTAATACCCTCTCCCCCATAGCAGTTCTCACTGAAGTCTATTCCTGACAAATTCAAAAAGAACCTTCTAGGACCATAACCAAACATATTAAAAACTAGAAACTTCGTCTATGTCTACACTAGGAAAGGTTAGTTTGAATTTGTTAATTCAAACTAATAAATTCGAGTTTAGTTTGAACTTATTAATTCAAATTAACAACATGGACTAATTCAAACTAACATTAGTTCGAATTAGTCCACTTTGTTAATTCAAACTAACTGCCCTTAGTGCAAATTTATTAAGTTTGAACTAAGGGTTAATCCTTGTCTACATCATCCTTATTTGAACTAATGAACGAACTAAGGGCTTAGTTCAAACTAATCAGAAGGTCTTACTATTTCATACACAGCTTTCATTAATTCGAATTAAGGAATTCCTTAGATCAAACTAGTGAATGCCTAATGTAGACAAGTACTAAGTTAGTTAATTCAAACTAACGTGAAAGTGTAGACATACCCTTAAAGAGTAAGACAACAAGTAAGAAATGGAACTAACACACTGCATATAGGAACTAAGGAGCTCCTTAGAAAGGAAAGCAGTTGTCAAAGCCATTGATTTTATAATGGAAAATTCAGACTGCCAGGGTTTGAGGAAGAGCGATCGTGGACATCTGACTTTTTCTTAAACCCCTTAATTTATTTTAAAAAATATGAATGGAACGTATATTGTCCTTGTTTGTGCAATATTAGAATGTGGTAGAAAACAAATAAAAAAAGAAAGAGAAATTCAGGGAACAGATTCTTATGATTCAAAAGCAGGTAACCTTCAGGGTGAAAGGGCAGCTATGAAACACTATAAAACAGGCATGGCCAAACTGTGGCTCAGGAGCCACATGTGGCTCTTGAATGAAAAAGTGTGGCTTGCGAAAGAACAAGGAGTCGTCTGGCATTTAGGGCATGTCCACACAGGGCTTTTATTTTGAAACAACACAGGTTGTTTCAAAATAAAAGTACCTATGTCCACACCACGTTTTCTTGTTTCGAAAGGAGGGAGCTCCTCATTTCGAAACAAGAGCCCTCCTTTTGAAACAGCTTAAACCGCTTTGCTTTCAAAAGGAGGGTTATTTCAAAACCAGTTGTTTCGAAACAAGCCATTTGGACATGTTATTTCGAAACAATCCTTGTTTTGAAATAACAAGGACCTTCCCCTCAGCACCCTGGCCAGGGATCAGCACCCTGGCTAGGGTGCTGAGTGGGGTGCAGGGGGTCGGAGGGTACCCCAGCCAGTTTCCCCCCCACTTCCCCTTGCTGGGAGCGGGAGGGAAGGGAGCCTCAGCCCCTTTTGCCCCCTATCCCCAGCAAGGGGAAGGGGGCGAAGCCAGCTTGGGCTGCCCCCAAGCCCGGGGTGCCCTGTCCCCAGGCTTCCCCTCCCCCCCACAGCTCCTGCCAGGTGTGGGGGGCTTCCCCAGCACCGCACTGGGGAAGCCCTTCCGCCCCCAGCAGGAGCCACGGGGGGGCAGGGGAAGCCCCCTGCACCAGGAAGGAGCCACGGGGGGCAGGGGAAGCCCCCCACCCCCGGCAGGAGCCGCGGTGGGGGCAGGAGAAGCCCAGGGGCAGGGCCTCCCCAGCCCAGCACAGGCCTCCTTCCCTCTCCCCTGTCCTTTTTCAAAATAGCATGTCACAGTGGACATGCTATTTTGATTCCCTCCTTTTCCCTTATTTCGAAATAGCTTTTTGTTACTTCAAAATAAGGTGTTTCATAATAAGGCCTTTATTTCAAAACAGCTTGTTTCGAAACGGCTTGTTTTGAAGCAAGGGCTTGTGTGTGGACATAGCCTTAAAGACTAACAGATTTATTTTTCCCATGCGCTTTCGTGGGAGAAAATCCCACTTCGTCAGATCATAGAATCATAGGGTTGGAAGGGACCCCACAAGGTCATCTAGTC
>ML681963.1:119314097-119357558 GCA_007922195.1 Podocnemis expansa
GCCGCGCGCCGGGGCGCGCCCCCAGGTTTGGGGGCGGGGGGGCTTTAAAGCCCCCCGGAGTGAGGCGCCCCCCCGCCCTCTCGTGGTGGGTGCATGCAGCCCCTGCAGGCACCGGCGGGGTAAAGCGCCCACCCGCTCTTTAGCCCGCCGGTGCCTGCAATTCCCCTCCCCAGGTGGAATAGCATGTCCACACTGTGGACATGCTATTTCGCTGCCTTATCTCGAGGACAAAGTTTTTTGTCCTCGAAATAAGTTGTTTCGAAATAATATGTTATTTCGAAACAAGCCCTCCCCTTGTGAACATAGCCTTTGAGGTTTTTGCTTATTTCGATTTAAGTTAATTCGAATTAAGGATTTTATTTCAAATTAAATTATTTCGATTTAACTTAAATCAGAATAAGCGTGTACGTGTGGACATAGCCTAAGTCTGTAAATGCCACAAGACTCCTTGCTTTTTTTGCTTTACTAGACTAACATGGCTGCCCCTTTGGAACTTGGCTCAACATAAGCCGATAGTTCACAGTAGTTTTTACTTCACTAAAAACCTTAAAGAGGTCTCTGTCAATGTCCATATGAGATCACAGTGGTCTGTAGTGCACCTCAAGCGCTATCCCAGAAAATAATAGTTGTCTTGCCCAATGTGATTTTTACCCAGATAGACGTCTTATCAATTGCATCACTTCTAATTCCTTAACAATCTACTACGTCATTGCTATTACAGTGCTACTCTGCCACCATTGCCTTTATATCTGTCTTTCCTAAACAGCACTTAGCCTTCAGTACATGCACATCAGTCATGCCTACTATTCCACCGTGTTTCTGTTATCCTTATAACACCTGGTTTTACTTCTTTTACCGGTAACTCTAGCTCCTCCTGTTTGTTATCCAGGCTCCTCACACTGATACACAAGCATTTTAATTTTTCCTATTCAGTTTCACTCATGTTACTCACCTCATTTGGCGTAGTCATTCTACTGCCAATATTGTCTTAGACTGGCATCCAGAACCCTACCTAGTAATTTTCGCTCCTGGGGCAATGACCCCAGACTTGCCACTCCCCCCAGGACCCAATCCAGCCCAGGGCCCTGATCCTAGTGTGGGATTATAGAGGGTGGCGGGGATGGATCCAGCTTCCTGCAGCAGTTGGGGATTGATCCGGGTCCGTTCCCAGCTGACACAGGGAGCCAGATCCGTCCCCTGAGCCCCCTAAAATTCCACCAGCAGCAATCCGGATTCCCCCTCTCTCCCCTCCGTGGCTTGCTGGTGGCAGCAGAAGCTTCCCAGCTCATCTGGCAGCAGCTGGGGATAGATCCAGATTCTCCTGGCCTGCCGGCAGTGGCAAAAAACTTCTGACACAGCTGGCAGGCTGCGGGGATCTAGATCTATCTCCAGCGGCCACCGGACAAGCAGGGAAGCTTCTGCCGCTGGCAGCAATCTGGATCTGCCCCCCGCCCCCCATTGGCTTGCCAGTGGCAGCGGAAGCTTCCCCACTTGTCCAGCAGCAGCTGGGTATGGATCTGGATCCCCACAGCCTGCCAGCGGTGGCAGAAGCTTTCTGCTGCCGCCAGCAGACTGGGGGAAGCCGGATCCGTTCCCAGCTGCTGCCAGATGAGCTGAGGTGGGGGGAGGCGGATCCAGATTGCTGCTGGCAGCAATGGCAGAATTTCAGGGGGCTCAGGGGATGGATCTGGCTCCCTGTGGCTGCTGGGAACAGATCCGGATCCATCCCCAGCTGCTGTGGGAAGCCAGATCCATCCCTTTTGCCCTCTAAAATTCCCTGCTTGGGGTTTTGCCCCATTCGACCCGGCCTAGTTATGGCTCTGCTGGCATCTTAGCTACACCTTCTCTTAATGTCCATTCTGCAGCCCATTGCTGTGTCCCTCCTTACTTCATTTTCTTCCCTCTCAATGGTAAAATCTAAATTATCATCTGAATCCAATTAGTATAAGTTCAGAATCTCTGTTTATTCAGGAGATCCTAAATGATCAATTTGTGTAGCACTTTAGAAAGCCTAAGCTGTTAGCCACCTTTATAAAACACTATGGGGTAAAACAAGCCTTTTTATACATTAAAAATAAAGTGTCAGCTTAGACCAGTGGTTTCCAACATACAGCCTGTGGAGCCAGAGCGAGGAGAGTACTGATTTCATGAAGGAAGCCACTGCCTAGGGACCCAGGGCGAGGTGCACCAGGATTCATGTAGTTTCCATGCTGTAGCCAGGGGGAAGGGAGACCAGTAAGGAGACAGTTTCCTCACTGAACTCCTTCCATCTGGCCATAGCTGAGGGAAGAGCAGGTTGCAGAGATGGGTGGCTCTTCAAGGTTGTGAAAATGATATCTGTGGCCCTCGAGCCAAAAAGATAGGAATCACTAAACTAGACCTTCTCTGGTCTGTAGAAAGAAAATGCTAGTCTTATTCTATTATTATTTTTGGCAGCCAGCTATGGGTCATCAATGCAAAACATCACGTTGGATCACATCATCTATTTCTAGTCTGTGTTCCATTAACACCTTTTTTCTTATTCAGACTTTGCTGAATACATTAAAAACCAAGCTGAATGCTAAGTCATTGAGCATTTTAAACAATCAAAGCTTCAATGGAGCTTTTTTTTATATCATCTCTCATGAGAAAACTGGGCCTTGCTGCACTGTGACTAGAACTGGGCTGTCTGGATTAGAATAATTCTAATGCTCACAAATTACCCATAAATATATAAATTCTGAGAACACATTTAACTTATAGCTTTCTCACAAACTATTAGTCATGATCATTTTTGCAGCAGTTTCTATTCATAATTCATTACCAGAATGGTACGATTGGCCATTTAAGTCCTTTGATAGTATTTCTGCTCCCTAACCTGAAAAAGACCTTTCAAAATGGCTGTATGAACACTTCTGTTGTAAATACATATACGTACACAAATATTTATTCATATGAATTTTCATGACCCTTTCAACTTCCATGGAACTTTTTAGTTCAAACTAACCACATTTTCTTAGTTTGAACTAAAAAGTTAATTCAAATTAACTTTTTAGTTTGAACTAAAAAAAAATACAGTTAGTACGAACTAACCACTTAGTTTGAACTTAGTTCAAACTAGCACAGCTACATTGTGCTAATTCGAACTAAGTTAGACCTAAGCAGTTAGTTTGAACTAACTGTTCAAACTAACTAGTTCAAACTAAGCTTTTTGAAGTAATTTTTTTAGTTTGAACTAGGCAACTCCTAGGGTAGACAGGGATCAAATTAGTCTGAATTAAGCCCCCTTAATCCTGACTGATTTGCTAGTGTAGACATAGTCTTAGAGTACCACAAGTGTAAAAACTTTAATACCAGTTTTCAACAACCACCTGAGAGATAAAGCCACATTCCAAACGAGTAGCCATGTTAGTCTAGTCCATCAAAACAAACAAGGAGGCTACTCACCCTTTCAAAGACTAACAAATTTATTTATTTCATGAACTTTCATGGGAGAAAATCCTACTTTGTCAGATGCCTGAGGACGGCGGACTTCCAGAATGGAAACAAAATTTAAGCTTCAAAAAGAAACTCCAGAATTGGAATTCACATGCAAATTTGACTCCAGGAACTCACGACTGAATAAAGATTATGGGTTCTTTTCCCTTTAAAACAAGTAATTTTGCTTACCATGTTCCCTACCCACCTCCCTGCGTATTGCTCTATTCCACTGTTTGCATCTTAATAACCACTTTGATTTGTTGCTACAGTCTGACCAGATCCAATGACTTACACTTCTCCTTGCATTTATTTGGCTCACATTCTTCCACATTTTCAAGCATCTAAAAAAGCGGTATTTTCTTCCACAAAAGTTCATATGATAAATACATTTGTTAGTCTTTAAAGGTGCCACCAGGCTCCTTGTTTATTCTGAGAGATGAATATAAACTGGTCACCTAAATTAGGTGGTCTTTAACTACAGGTCAGGCAAACTTGTACTGGAAACATTATGGAAATTTCAAAAGGGTTGGTCAGGATAGGGTAGTCTGTTCAAATAATCCTTTGTGCATGATTCACTTTAATGCAGTTCTGTATTGTATTCTATGTATGTTCTTATACTGCACTCATCACTGTACTAGCAAAGGGCATCCATCAATGTGACCAATATCTGTCACATGTAGTTTGTTCTTTCACCAGGGGGATAAATGTGTGTGCAGTGTAGTATAGTGTTTGATTTTGGAGGGCAGGTGAAGTATACACGCTACTGTGTATGTCTACCAGAGAACAAGAGGATGACATGTGCCTTGCATTTGGAGCAGGGAGTCATGTGGTTTGTGCTGGTCCTTATGTCCAGTGGGAATCCCTTCCATTACCATTATGGTAAACAATTCCAGTAGTATCAATCCTTCTAGTATTGGGTCATGCTGGTATTATGATTTGCTGTACCTAACTCATGTGCATAATTTTCCAGATTCTGCAGACAAACTCATGAAATGAAGTGAAAGTTATTTTAGTCTTTCACAATAGCTGGTGTTAGGATTAGAACCTACAGAATTCAGTTTTCAGTATGCATATATGTAATCACTGGTTGTTATTAATAGTTTTAATATTATTCTAATTCTGTAGTCTACCACTATTAATGTTATTAATAAACATTTATATAGTGGCAAAATTTTACAGGGCACTATAAGTGTGTTTTAAGAGAGATTTATGGTATGTTACTCTTGCCTCTTGCATTTAGCTGCATTTTATATATCTTTTCTCAATTACTTTTACTTATATATCTTTTTCTCAATGACTAATTTTACTGAACAAATTCAGTAACAACTCTCCCAGACACCAACAATTGCCATGTCTCTTAAAATGCTCTAGAACTTCTTTACCAAAATGATAAAGACAAATTAACTCGTAAAAGTGTATACTGGGGGAATACACTAAATGATATAATTGTGACAATTATGAAGAAACATAAAGGTCTACATGCAAGAAAAATAAAGGCTACCTGGCTACATAAAAGTGCATTTTGATGTGGTTTTTTTAAAGTTTTTGAACAGCAAATGTAGCAACTTTCAGGTCTAAGGCTTAACCAATATCAGCTTAAAAGCTAGTTCCTGTCAAACTGATTCTGAAACCCTTACTCACATTGGGTACAACTTACTCATACAAATAGTCCCACTGAATTCTTATGCTATTTACAGCTTAATTGGAAATAAAAAGTACTTGAAATCTTCCCCTCCCAAAAATGTTTTTTTATGGTATTTCCAGCCCAATTCTGCAGAAAGTTAGATAAAAGTTTCTCTACCAATCAGGGATAGCTCAAGGGGCTGTGGCGCCCCAAGCCAGCTTTTGCTTTTGCATCCTCCCAGGGGGACAGAGGTGGGGATGAAACCCAGCCTCCACTCTAGGCCAGCTCCACCCCCAGAGTGGGAAACAGCCAGCCAAGGGGCACAGTGGACCAGCCCATGGAGCAAACTTTGCTCTCCCACACCTCCCCAGAGCCAGCTGTTCCACCCTGTGTGAGGGGACGTCCAGCCCAGAGGCAGGGCAAGAAAGCAGAGTCAGCCCCATGGGCTGTCCTGCTCCGCCACCAGGGGTTGAATGACTGGCTTGGGGAGACACAGGAGCATGGAGACCAGCTTCTGGGCCAGCCCACCCCCCCACGGTGCAGTGCCTCAGTGCTGCTAAGCCAGTGGTACCACGAGCCAAGGCCTCATTGACTTATGGGTAGAGCCGGCCCTGTTACCCATTTTAATGTGTTGTAAGTTTTACTTAAGAAAAAATGTTGCGTAGAGACAAAGTGACTCATCAGAATAGAGGAGCTGACCTTAAAACTTCTCAGTTGTCTCAGATAACTAAAAAATGTTCCCTCTGTCCTAATAAACATTTTTAAGAATAACATTTATATATTTCATCTTTCTCCATCAGAGAAGTCTCTTCTCTGACTCATGGTTTTTGTTTAAAAAAAATGGTTTATAGGCATGGAATATTTTTTAAAAGCAAATGAGGAGATTCTGCTGTGGGCCTGGTAATAAAGATAATGTGAAGGTTGATGCCTTTACCTTTCAGGGAATTAACGCGAAATGTGTTTCTCAACTATAGTAAGAAAAATCCTTAGTCACTTTATAGCGACGTTTGAACAGGGGACATAAAATCAAGAGTCTCTACCCAGGGGTGTTGCTGGCACCTGGCACACTGGGCACGTGCCCCAATTCCTGATGCCAGTGATCTGAACCACTGGCAAACGCCTTGCCAGGTATCCAAAGCCGGGCTAGCCACAGCGGTGCCTGCCTCTCCCAGCCAGGTATTTGGGGCTTGGCCAGCTGTGGCAGCACCTGCCTCTCCCAGGCTGGGCTGCCCGCAGCAGCCACTGTCTCGCCCAGCCCCATCCACAGCCAGGAACCAGGGGCTGGGCTGGCAGCAACAGGAGTAACTCTTTTAGCTTGAAGCTGAAATAGTAAATATTTGGCCTCTTACGTGGACCATTTACTACTTGGGAATGGAGCCCTTGCTTTCTCAGGGAGGGGAGTTACAAGCCTTCTCTACCTAAGGAAGCTCATCCTGAATGTGTAAGGTCTCATGGAATTCAGGGCACATGTTGGTGCACCTCTTTTACAATGACTTCCCAGTCTGGTTCAGTCGCAGAGCTGAAACCCAGGTCCTTCAGTGCTAAAATCAGTGCCTCTCTGACTTGAGATAAGAATATCTCTGTTAGCCTGTAGCTATTACAGATTCTCTCTCTTTTGTGGACTAGACACTAGCTGAGAATAGATGTTAGCACTCGCTGATTATATCTCAGGGTTATATATGCATGATTTAATTCTTTTGCAACAGGTAAGGCAGTCTGATTCTCCAAATATTTACTCAACATCTTACTCCCACATCTGTTGCAGTTAAAGGCAATTCAGGATCAAAAACTTAACTCATAAGGTTTGAGAGATCCTGCATTTATTTTACATCATTATACTGAACAATGCTAATGACTCCCTTCAGCTGCATCTTGGTACCAAAGACAATCAGCTAAAGGGAGTCATTAGCATTGTTCAGTATAATGATGTAAAATAAATGCCAACTACCCTCCTTCACTCTCAACAGAAGAAGCAACCAAGTCCTTTAAGTAGTAGCTGTGGGCAATGAGGCTACCCAGCTGAGGCACTAGGCCTCATGGCAGGTCAGAGCTAAATCCCATGTCCTGAGTGGTTTCCCAGATTGCAACCACAGAGACTACGCTCAGACATGCAGGTTGTGTATTCTGGCTGCAGCAGAAAGCCAGGAGAAGTTGCTGTGAGCATGACTCTGTGAGAAAGCAAAGAAATGGAGTTTCCTGGGCCCACAACAGTTGTACATTAGGGGATTTCTAGGCAAAGAAACTGCCTGTTGTTGTTTGTCTACTACTGTGTTCAAGGAAACAGGACTTTTGAGTACATTTTGTTTTCAAACAAACAAGATTATACCAAAAACACACCTGACTCATATCTTCAGTTTCCTATGCTACTGGAAACAGCCCCACAAGGCCCCAAATTTTGGGCAAAAAAGCAACAGCATAGTAGATGCAGATTAGATGTGAGAAGAAATAAATAGCTTTAAAATACATTTATACAGTAATCCAGAGGTCTACAGTCCATCTGACTTTGAATTTGTGTGCTGTAGACTTAATTAATAAAATAAATACCTTAGTTGGTATTAAAAGTCTCAGCAAAGCTCAGCAAAATATTCACAGAAGATTATAAGAAAAGCATGTATCCATATGAGATAGTAGAGTGAAATATCTAACAAAGCTTTGGTTTACTTATTTTAGCATAATACCTTAACTAATTTCTACATAGTGTGAGATTGTAAATAAGTAATGCTCCAATCTCTCTGAAAGAAAGAAGAAACCTAGAGCTTGCAAGTCATTTTTTTTTACAGGCCCAAACCAATACATGCACCAAATATTGCTAAGAAAATGATAATAAATAATAAGATAATTTACATGCCAAGTCAAGCTTGGAAAATAGGACCAGATTCTCAACTAGTGTAAATTAACACAGTTCAATTCGTTTTCACTGTGAATTTGGCGCATAGAATATTATTTTAAATATATCTCACATATAAAATAACAAGAAGCAGAAACATAATTCAGACTGGGGATAATTGCTTTCCAATAGTTTGAATGCATGTAGCAGCTGGAAAATAACTGAGCCAAAATTAACTTGGAGTAATTTCATTACTACAGTACTATGCTCTAGTAGCTTAATTCAACATATTGAAGCAGCAGAACTTTAGTGAACTGTATTCTGGAGCAGTGGTTCTCAATCTTTTTTGGGGACTTTGGACCCATTTGTAAATGTTTATGGCCTGTTGCAACACAGTAAATAGTCTGGGGTGGAGGCCCTGGAGTGGTTTTGACTGGGTCTTATCGGGGTAGGAGGGGGAAACGGGGGGCCGGCTCTGTCTTGCTCAGCACTGACCTCAGAGTGGCATCTCCTGCAAGTCCTGTTCTGCAGGGCTGACTGGCCTTGGCTCTCCAGTCAGAGTGTTACAAACCCCAGCATTGCAACACCACTGAGGTTTGGCCCACCCCCACCATCCTGCCTCGACAAAATTTCTGTGTATGGAGTTGTGACCTAGTTAATTGTGTTGCAGGACCATTCATTCAAATCTGGCCTACCTGGACTCCTGTCATCGTGACAGCTGATGCATCATGATACCTGAGCAGCATATGGACCTCAGAGTTTGCAGTACCTGGATCAGAGAGGCAATCCCAGCCATCCCCGTGTGACAGAAGAAGCCTCTCAACCCTTTGATAAATTCTGGCAACCCAACCATGGGTCCTGAGCCACGAATTGAGAAACTCTGCTCTAGAATTTCAGACACTGAAAATCAGTCTACCTCTATGCTTATAAGCATACAGCTGCTTCCTGTCCTGTAAGCTTGCTCCATTCTGTAAAACCCAGAAGGGATCCATCATCTTTGCAATAAAGAACAATCTGAGATATATAAACTGAGGAATCATTTTTGCCTGCAGTATGCCATATTACCCCACTCCTAAACCCCTTCACTGGATTCCCTCTTTGGCATCTTTATCAAGCTTAAACTTCCCCCACTGCCTTTTGTTGTTCTACAAAATGTTGTGGCCTATATCTCATCTCTGCTTTCTCCTCCTTTCCCTTTACTTACTTAATGGTGACAATCTCACTACTTCAATATCTTCTTCCGCTGTTCCCTCTTTCATACTTTCCTCTAGGGCACCCTTCAATATGGTTAGTAGCCAACCCTCCACTCTCAGCATCCCAAGCGCATAGTTCTTCTCCTTCAAATTCATCCTAAACTATCATTTCTTCTGTAAGTCCCGAGAACACCAGCCAACCTCAGTGAACTGATTTGTCCCACCCTCCACACACATTATATAAGAGGAGGAGGAGGAGAAAGAGAGAGAGGGAGAGAAGATGAAAACTAAAAACAAAAGGAAGGCTCCCAGGCTTCCACTTTGATCTCTCAAGTGGAAGGAAACCTGCAATCCTGGAACAGGCATAGGAGCAAGATGTGTTTCTCTCTCTTCTTCATAGCCTATGAAAAACACTGTCAGATTTTTGCAGAGATCCTGCTCCATGCTATTAGGGCAGAATCCCAAAGCTGGCAGAACATGAGAGGCAAAACAGAGTCTTGCTCAGTTCTCCTATACTCTAAACAGTCTTACATACCTGTAGCTTGCAGCAGCTGGGATTATTCATCACAGTAATAACTATATTGTTTTCCTGCTCTGCAGTTTGGAATCTCTTTACGGCAGTTCCTGAAGCAGTATAAGATCAGAGGAATCCCCTGAAAATACGACTTCCTGCACAGTGTCAGATGCTGAAAGCTTTGGTATGTCCATTGCCAAAAATGAACCAATCATACCCCGACAACTTGAGTTCCTCTGTGAAAGAATTAACTCACAACTGCAACACTGAGTTTTTATAGAGCATGGCTCCTCCTTTATGATCAGAAGAAACAATCAGCTGAGATTTGATTCAGAGTCAAGCACATTTCTGTGCTAAATAAAAGCATATCTTTCTAACCCAGAGACATAAAAGAGGAAATTTACTGTGTTCCCTACATCCATAAAAGAGGCATAAGGCTTGCAGAGGTGACTTTTCTGTTCAGTTACATTGGTGAAAATTCAGAGCAACACTACTGAGGTCAGTAAATGTAAATGGGGTCAGAATCAGGCTTGTGTTCATTAAAATCTCATATATGTGATGACCATGGGGCAAAAATAATCTTTTATAATGAAGGAACGCAATTTATAGAGATTGATAAGAAAAAGAAACAGCAATTAACTAAAATTGCTAAACTACATCCTAGTTACTGTAGGAAGAGAAAAATACAAGTGTTTCGAGTTTAAAGTGATTCCTCAGTGGTACAATGTTGGAGGTTGTCATGGCAACTTTTCTCACTTCTTCCTACTGTTTTTGGCAAGTTTATATATATACATATAGATAGATATAGACACACACACACATCTATAAAATATGTAATAAAAAGACAAAGTATTTATATGCCTTTCTAGTTTTCCTGTAGCACAATATGAGTGAGAAGGTTTCAAGAAAAATGAAAAGCACCCAAAACATCAGTTACAACAACTTCCAGATAAAACACTGGAGCTATTCCCTATACATTTTCTGTGACTGATGTTTTCTAGAATTCAGGAAAACTCTATTTTATGGGAATGGATTTTCAAAAATGTTTTTGCATTGCTAATTATTAATGGCAATTTTTTTACAAGAACCAATTTCAGAGGCCTGATCCTGAAAGATTCTGAATACCTGACTTTCCCCCTGACTTCACAGTCATATTTTGTGCCAATCTTTCTTCCTTATAACTGTGATTCTTGTTAAACATGCATCTCCTTTATATTTTCAAATATGTAAGTATTATGACATCATTTGACAAAAACAAAGGAATTCATTATTCAGGATCCCAGAAAATTTTTAGAAATCAGCCCTGGAAAAGATTTCTTAAGTCACCTAGTCTATTTCCACTCCTGTGGCAATTTTTTTTTCCCTTCAGTGTATTTTCTGGTAACTCACACATATTGTGCTATAAATATTTCAGGCACCTGCAAGCAGTGCAGCCTTCAGCTCCTTTAACTCAATTATTCTTCTGAAACTTAGCCTTGGTTATATTTCTGTGTGAAAGGCAATGCTGCCATGTATTAAATGATGCACTCTGCTCTATCTACAGTCCATTGCTACCGTTATTTCTGTCCTTTTCTTCAGACAGACACTGCTTTGCTGCATTAGACCTGCACTCTTTCTTTCACCTGATGATAATAGGGCAGTACTGAGGTTCCCATTTTCTTTTTGCTGAAAGGCATGGCAGGTGGCAATGGATGACACAGTTGCTTTTAAAGAAGCAGAATTTCAGAATTCTGTAAGGCTCCAACAGAATGTCTCACTTCTTTGGGAAGGCTGCTGGAGACTAATAATTGGCAAATGTTGAATTTTAAGGGTGACCACTGAAGATGTAAATGATCCTTCTTCCATGCCTGCTAGAATATTACCAAAGCACTTCTTGCATCCATATTTCAAACACATTCCTAAAATGTGACACTTATTCAAGGCTATTTCAACATAATGTATTTCCACTCAATTCAATGACATACTCTCTTTGTGTTTGGAAAAAGTAGTATGTTTCTTGATTACTGGAAAGACAAAAGCTGTATTTTAGACACATTAAAAATCAATCTTTTAAAACATATTTTTCTATGTTCTGTTTTGTTACCTGTTGTGCAATTGTCCTTTTTGCAGTAACAGAACTTTATCTGTCTAATGGACTTCATAGGTTGTATAGTAAGGCAGGGCTCCCACATGAAGACAGGTGCCAACATAAAGGTAGCATGGGTTATTTAGCATTGTTACAAGGATCCCACTAATTCTAAAATTATGTCATAAAATGCTAAGGATGCTTTTGCATTTAAAACATGGCATTTTATATCTGTCACCAGCTCTGATAAAAGAAACATAAACACATGAAAGTCTGTTCTCCCTTCAGTGCATGCACATGATGGAAGCTCTGTGTATAGATCAAAGACTGCTCCTAAGCCCACACACCTGAAGGAGACCTGTGCTTTTATCAATGGTAACTATTTTTAAGATTTTTCTTTTACTCTGTTTTACAGGTTTTTCTTATGGGAGGGGGCTGGGAAGGGTAGTCTACAATGCACAATACCCATGTTCTGTATCTAGTTATTCAGACAAAGTATGCACATCCAACAATCTATGAAGAGTGCTCCTCACAATACTAAAAATTTGGATTGGCAGTCAGGGCCAGATTACAGGGCCTTGGGGCCCCTATGCTTAGGGTTCCAGCCTTCAACCATAGCAGCCTGCAGGCAGCCCAGGACTAAGGGGGTACTGGGGCCAGAGGCTGATGTGCACCTGCCCTGGCCAAGCCCCAGTCTGGTTAGTCTGCTCCTAGGGGTAGCAGGGCTGGCTGGCATGCAGTGCAGTGTAGTGTACAGTGTGTGCCAGAGGCTGCACCACACCAGTCAGACCCACCCCCAGAGAGGAGCAAACATGCACCAGCTCACCCCACACCCAGAGGCTGGGCAAGAGCACAAACCCCATTTATTCCAAATAATACTACCCTATTTTTAAAGCAAGGGTGAGAATTCAGTCACCTTCTCCAATCACATTGCAATTCTTTCACGTGGAAGGAGAAGTAGATTCTCAGATACGTGGGTCATATTCCCATTTCAGGCTTTAAAGATGAAAAGCAGTGCTGCCTCTTCCACCTCAATACAATGCAGATTTGAGCGCACCCGTGCAAATATAATGTGTATGTAAAGCACAGTTTGATAAGCTGGCAGCTACATACTGCACTAATGTATGCATATGAATATTTGTAAGATGTATCTACATTCAGAAATTAACAGAACCAAGCAATTGCAAGGTGAAAAAGGTATAAGTGACTGCAGTGGAGTCTCATCCTTTTTTTGCACATATTATAATTGTGCTTAAAAGTGTATCTGTGTCATGTAGGACTACAATATGTGGTACACTCAGGAGCTAAGGACCAGAAGCTGTTTTTGTTGGTGAATGCACAGAATTTTTTTTTTCAGTAGCACATATAAATTTACTACAGCTTTGCTTCCGACTATGAGCTAAATGCTGACCATGAGCAGTAGTGAAGTAATTGTAGGTGTTACATGTGTAAACATTTATACCATAGTTATCTGGTTTATGTGAACAGGTTTATGCAAGTACTTTGCAAACTGGATGTCATATACTTCTCTAATGGCTAGTCCACACAGAGGGGGTGGGTAGCTTTATATTGCTATCAGTTATCTCAAGTGTCAGATGTGTGTTTTGGCACTGAGGCTTCTGGGGTACAGATAGCAAATAAGGAAGTCATTACACCTGCAAATGAGAGATGCAGAAATGCATACATTTGCAGGTTTTCCTGTTAAGGTTTTGGATGAAAAATAGGCACTTGTTATTTAGAAATTGTTGTAGGTAGTACTTACAAGTTGAACAGCTTCTTGATCCTATAATGTTACTGTAAAAGCAAAAAGGAGGAGGATTTAAAAATTCAAACATACTAACTTTTTGTGTTTCACATCATAGGAATTTGCAATTGGCTTTTTTCCTGATATGGAAAAACCAAAAAGGAATAAACGGGTGAGGTAGATATGACTATTTCTATATCCACAGTGGAAAGTGGCAGATTAGTGAAAGTTTGGAACAGTTGGATGTCAAGAGTGAGATGCTGATATGCTAGTAAGCTAGAATTCATCTTTGAGCAGAGGGTCAGTTAAATTCTATGGAAACAATAAACCTAAAGGTTTAAGAACAATATAAGTGGTGCACAAGCTTGTGCTAGCCTCATACACATTGATGGGTGTGTTCACACGGCAGTCTTATTTCGAAACAACATCTGTTGTTTCGAAATAAGAAATGCCACGTTCACATGACGTACCGTTGTTTCAAAACAACGGGTTCTGTTGTTTCGAAACAACGGTGTTGTTTCGAAACAACTTAAACCCCATTTGGTGACGAAACAACGTTGTTTTGAAACAATTGTTTCGAAACAATCCTGTCAGAACATGTTGTTTCGAAACAAGGTGACTCGTTTCGAAATAACTGTTGTCCGAACATGCTATTTTGCTTTGAGCTTTTTTCTTTAATTCAAATTAACTTATTTCGAAATAAGGCGTTATTTTGATACAAGTTGTTTCGAAACAACTTGTATCGAAATAACCCCCTGTGTGTGAACGTAGCCATCGAGTGAATTTCACTCAGAGGATCAAATTCTTCAGCTTTTTCTCAAATAAAACTTCCATGGGCCTTCACAGGAGTTTTGCTGTGTGAGAACAGTGTAAGGAATGGAGCAGAGCTTCAGATGGAGCAGATTTCTAGAGTAATTTTGGACCACTGCAAATGGGGTCTGCATTTTGCATTTGTTTATCAAGATGTCATGACTTTTATTAATCAAGTTTCAAACCATTTAACTTTCATGGAATTTTGTGAGATAAGAGTGGATGGTTAAGAGTGGGATGGAGCAGGTGCATGCCTACATAAAATATGAAGTAGTCAATACAGATCAGCCATTGCCAACACTGTGTGGGACCAAGGTCACACAAAGCAATGCAAGTAGCCTTCCTTTATCTGAACAAAAAGCAGAGAAATATTATGACAAACTGTTGTGATTAACTTAATTGGCAAATATACACATGGCTGAAAGAGCACAGGGAATTGCCTGAAGTTCAGAAATGATAATAGATCATATATTTTCACATATTTTATTTTTCCTCTTCACTTGCAACACATTGGGCTACACATCATGCCAGGTAGCTAATAAGGTATCATGTTGTCTGCCTCATAATATAATGGGTCATTTAACATCGCACATTACACTACATCATCCTGTGCAATGCAAAGCTGCAGGAAAGGCCTTCAGCATATTCAGCTGTTGTGGTCAAAGTTCTCATCAGTTTAGTGAATATGAGATCTGTATGGCTTGCAAAAATTGATGTTCATTTGTTGAAAAAGGTATACAGAGAGTATTACATCACTATGCATTTCTAGAGCCACTAACTACTATCCCGGAGAGGTATTCAATTGTATTCTCAGCCTTTTTTACAGTATCTGGCCATGCTTGGAAACAAAGCATCCAAACCCAGTGCTGTCATAATACAGCACTAGTATAAACTACATCTTGAGATAACCAAATATTCTTCTGTTATCTTTCTGCATTATTACTTCTGTGATGCTTATTGCATTATCACAAGAACTCTTCCTACTGAGAATATTACTGTCCATTTATTCACGGGCAGGAAGAGCTCCACCTCTGCTGACACATTAATGTGGTCACCTTCAAGTCTACATTATCATCAGAACAAGGCATGGTGACAGCATATTATTCAGATGATGACACAAGCCAGTGAGGACAACAGATTTATAAACTTTTAATAGACAATAACAATCTGCCAAAACAACACATACTGGAGCTTTCTTCTACACTCAGTAGAATTATTGCTGCTAATTCAGCACTTCTGATGTGTGAACTAATGTTTTTGGCAAATATTCAGTGCAGTTCACAGAACTGGTGAATGACACTAAATTTCTGTTGCCATTGCATCAGCTCATCCTTTTTCAGGCTGTAAGGTGCCACTAGCTCTGCTCAGTAGTTTAAAGTTGTTGGATAATCACTGTGAAAAAGATCAAACAATCTTAGGGCTTGATCCACCATTCGCTGAAGTCAGTGGAATAACTCCTATTGATTTTAGTGGGCTATGAATTGGGTCCTAATGATTTTTTTAGACTTATTCTAGAACTCAATAAATAATATGCTGTGCTTGTGGCATTAATTCCTTGAATTTGAATGGGTCTAGTGGATTTATTTTGAATGACATGTTTCTTATATAATTGGTGAAGCACATACTGGGACTAATCTACTCTCAATTATACCATTCATGCAACCAAATGAAGAAAACAAGAACATAATTGGCATTATATAAACTCTAATTTATAGATGTGTATACAGACCGCACAGATTATGTTTACTCATGTAATTCAGGTAATGAATTTTAATGCATACATATGAAGGAGAAAGAATTCAATGAACTGTGAAAACCATGCGCCATTTTCTGATCTCATACCAGTATAAATCAGAATAATGCAACCAAAATCAACAGAGTACTTCTGCTGTAAAAGCAGTATATGTGAGATCACATTCAGGTCTTTTTATATTGAATTATCTGTCTTTTGGGAAGTTTATAATCCCAACCTTCATAGTGACTCTATAGCTTGAAATATTGCAGCAACTATGCATGTTTAGGAAGATCTTTGTGTACTGTGCTAAAAGCATTGCATGTACATGTCTGTTTCTATTAGAACTTTTTGATTTAAAATTTCAACAAAATCTTCCACTGAAATATTGTATTTTGACAAGATTAAAAAAGAGTCATGAGCTTTTTGTTCCCATGACTTTTTGTCTCACTTTCGTTTTGGATGTGGCTGAGTTTTGGTGTGTGCAGAAAAAGAGAAAGTTTTCTTCTACTGAAAACAACAATGTTCAATGATTAAACAGTCAAGTGACAGTATACACAAGTAAGGTGGCAGGGGCAACTTTAAGCATGCTTCCTTGTTCATATGTGTTACAATGCAGTCTCGGTTTTAAGTATGTAATTACATTCTATTTCTAAAATAGTTCCAAATAATATCATAAAGCTTTTTTTCTGCAACCCTGGACCTTAATTAAAAGCCCGTCAGACTCACAAATGCTCATCTGTTGCATTCCACTTTGCATTCCCATAGTCCACGAGGGATATTAGTTGGCCAATTCTTCATGGAACCATGAGAATGGATGTGTACCTGATGCAGTTCAACCCCATTTCCAGCACCTGGCCCTCCTATCTCTCTTGAGTTCACCAGGTTGCAGCTCCTTTTTCAGCTCCTCCAGAACCTTCTCCTAAAATTCTGACTGCACTTTTCCTCACGTGTCCTCATTTATGCATAAGCCACCCATAGCCCCACAAAGTCAGCAGCCTCCTCTTAGCACAGACCAGTCATCTATGAAGCCAGGAAGATGATGCTGGACAGGAAAGCACAATGTGACCATTGAGCGGGGTGTAGGCGACCTCTGCTTTCTGGCTGATCCTTTTACTCTTCCAAGTGAGCCCGATCAATTGTGTTTCTGGTCACATGACCAGAAGTTTTCTGCCAGTGCTCCAGTTGTTTAGCAACTGGAGTGTCAGGAAGAGGAGAGAGGGGGAGAGGCAGCCCAGACCCTGCTGCGGGGTTGGAACTATGGATAGAGGAGCAACCACCATGCCCCCCAGTCTACTCGTGACTGCTCCTCCATGCGCAGTGCTGTTGCTCATGGCCACCCACTGCCAGGAGCTGCGGTGGGTGGGTGGGCTTGCTGGCCAACCAAGAGGGCTCTGCTCACGTTGGCCCACTGATAGCTACACCCCTGCTATGAAGCCTATTCTAGTTCTTTTCTTGGTTCACCAATCCGTGTAAAGATTTTGTGGGCCATGTCTGCTGGCTCCCTAGATACCTTTGAGGAGCAGTGGGTGTTTTCCAGAGTTCTCTGCTTGGCATACCTTTCTGGATCCCTGATTTTTAAACCTGTGATCCTCACACCCATTCCCATTTTTATCATTTCTTCCTCCACCACCACCACCACTTATCATTTGAACCCTGTATTCAATAGCTTCTTCCCTTAGGCTGAGAGAGAGCCTTTTGTTGTGAGTGATCTTGCACCTGCTCACCCCCAGAATCCAATAGGTGCTTTCTATAGTGGTAATACCTTTTCACTTGATATGCATTATAGTGCTGCATTGTAGTGCAACTTTTTCACAGGACACTAGAATATTATGGTTTATTTGTATCTTTTTTCTCACTGGTTAATTACTCATAAATATCCATGCAGAATACACCTACCTCTCATTCTTTGTGTAAAATTAACAGCCAACAAGCAACGAGTTAGTGATAGTAAAATTTTCTGATTGAAGAAAAAGAAAAGAAATGTTCTGTGAAAAAGAGCACTTCATCTGGAAAGCATAAAGCTGTCACGACAGGTGACTCACATTGGGTTGCATTAGTCATGTCATGGTGCATTATATAACTGGAGGCAACTGACAACACAAAGTGACACATCATAACGTAACTTGTCAGCAGTGATAAGAATAAAGCTATGTTTCTAAAGAAAATGCAATGAGGAAAAGATTTGTGGGTTTTATAAACAACAAATCCTGCCACAGTTACTCATGTTCAATAGTCCTCTTCTCCCTGAGTTGTCCCATTGGTCCCCTTTGGCTAGATGGTGACCCCCTTACTTGCACAGGTATAGTTGCTCACACATGTAATCCCATAGAAATCAATAATGTAACTGTGTGTTAATTCAGCAACATAAGTAAAAATGGAAGTGTCTGGCCCACTGTTATCCAGTGGGACAGCTGCAAAATACTTGGCATTTTATTGTCATAATGAGACAAAGGGGTCAGAATTAGCCAAGGTCAGCTCAGTTAAATCCTTTCCATTGAGTCCTTCATCTTGCTGTATGCAATTTTTTTCCCATTAGGCATCCCAAGTTCACTACAGAGGCTGAGAAAGATCTATTACCCTGCTTGACCCAAGGTAGGGACTCCAAGGAGTATGCTCCAGGTACCTCATATTGGATTAACTAATGCAGTGAATGCACTGTGGGGGCTCTTTCCTACTCTTAGAAACATGTTGTGTCACCAGTAGCTAAGAGTACATTATAACTAACCAGCATGGGGATAGTATTGCTGAGAAATTGTATGAATATATTCTTGAACATAAAAAGAAATTCCCTTCACCCCTTTGTATTCACTTTCAGAAGTCATCTCAGGGCTCAAATATTCAGAAAGAGCAGTTTTACATTGAATATGGGATTATGATTAATATATATAAGGGGAACATGTTTTCCAAAATTCCTTATCAGAACTCTAAAACAGTCATTTAAAGAGCCAGAATATGTTCGGATCACAACTACAGATGCACATGCAAATACACTGATGTGTGTTAGTTCATTGAAAGGAAAAGAAATTGAAATTCTACACATGATCTATAATTTTTGCAGTAGCTTAACTCTTTTCAGGCGCAGTCAATAAGGAAATGGTTTTCAATTTTCTAATACATTCTAATCTTCCTCATCAACTACCTTTCCTGAACTGCTGCCTCTCTGAAAAAATCAAAGCACCTAGTTCCTAGCCAGGAGTATAAGCATTGTGGCCACCAATTTAAGGCACAGAAACAATATCACTATATTCTATTCTATACCTGGAACATCTAGAGGGGATGAGACCCAGCACTGATGCTTACTGCAAGCTTATGTTATTTGTACAATCTAGTTCACACTGAAGTGACAAGCAAAAGGGTTAGAAAATAAACTGCACAAGCAGCGGGCATGCCTTAGTGAAGAGTGTTCCCTGGAATTGATCCCTGTCACTGAGCTGTAGCATGAGACACAGAGGGCCTATGTTCCCTGGAAGGCAAGGGTGTTAGACCTCTGGGTACTAAAGTTGCATCCCCTACCTTGAAGTAGTTTCCATCATATACAAGATTTTCAGTTTTGTTCAGTGACTTTCAGCATCTGAACTATTAAAATTGTTCCAACAACACTGCTGGTAGGACTTTTGTTGATAGGACCTGAGAACTGCTGGAATAGCTGTTATTGAAGGGAACTGCGAACAAGGGGAGTTGGAATAGAAGCAACCTGGCCACATGGACAGAGTAGTGCACAGGATTTAATAAAGTCCATTTGTTCAACTTAACATGCATTCAGCTTCACTCTTTGCTAATGAAACAAGGGTGCCACTGGCCCTTTCAGGGGCAGGATGCCAATGCACCTGCGATTGGGCAGCTGCCTCCCAGGTGGGCTTAAGAGAAGGCTCTGGATTCTAGAAAGGAAGAGACTGGATGAGAGAGGACTGAGATTTAGGCAAGAAAGGGTCAGCAAGAACAGATGTAAGGCTTTTAGTTCCTGCAAGGGGACTTTGGAGCAAATGGAAGGCCCAAGGGAGTGGCCATTCCTGCTGTATGAGGACCTAGGAGGAATGTAAAATTTCTATTAAGCCCTGGGATGGTTTATGTTATTGTTTAATCTGAGGCTTTGAAGTCTACTGGGAGATTCAGGGTGGACAGATTAGCTTGAGATCTATTGAGCTTGAAGGACAACTCAAACTGATGAACAGCCTGGAGACACAGAAGGCTTTGGAAAACCGAACCTTTGGAGTTATGAAACAGAACTTTATTGAGTGCTTTGAGGTATCAGAGGACAGAGCTTCACTCATGGTGATTAATTCACTACCCTCAGGTTGATCTTCCAAATCGACTGATCAGGTCTGTGAAAACCCATTCAGCCAATCAGGAAGCCAGTTTTGTAAGACCACCCCTGCAGAAGCAGTAGTACTGAGTTGAAGGGAAGGCATTTCTCACCAACTCAACACACTGACGACATTGTGGCTATGTCCACATCTAGGCTCTTATTTTAAAATAAATTAAATCGAAATAACTTCATTCAAAATAAAATTGTTATTTCAAAATAACTTAAATCAAAATAAGCAAAAACCCCAAATCGAAATAGCAAGTCCAGACACAGGACTTGCTATTTTGAGTCAGCAGAAGGGCACCATGGGAGGTGTGTCAACAGGATCTGTCCTTTCAAAATAAGAAAACATCATGTGGACCAAATATCTTTTATTTTGAAATAACCAGTGTTATTTCAAAATAAAAGTGCTGTGTAGACATACCCTGTGAGACACAGAGCATGGCCGCTCCCCGGCTTCCTAGCCATCGCTGTGCTGTGGGTAGACCCACTGCTCACCTGCAGGGTGTCCTCCTGCTGTGGGACACTCTGTTCTCAGACGCTGATGGTGCCCTGGCTGTGCCCCCAAATATCATCTTAGTGGGCCTCAGAACAGCCCTAGTTCCCCTCCCCTCTTCTGTGCCTTGTCACATCTGGGCACAGGAGACCAGCAGAGACTGGTGGGAGCAGGTAGTGCTCAGAACCTGGGGTGACAAGCAGTGGCAGAGAAATCTCAAAACGAGCAGGGGGGAGCTTCAACCAGCTGGTTGCGAAACTCACCCCAGTCCTGCGCCGAAGGGACACTGTCATGAGAGCAGCTATCCCTGTTGATAAGAGGGTGACCATCGCTCTCTAGAAGATGGCCACTCCCAAGTCATACAGGTCTGTGGCACACCTCTTTGGCATAGAGAGCTCCACCATTGGCAATGTGCTGCTACAGGTCACCAGGGCCATCAACAGGATCCTGCTGCCATGCCTTATCACCCAAGGAGAGTTGCAGGACACCATTGCCAGCATGGCCACCCTTGGGTTTCCCAATTGAGCTGGAATACTGGATGCCACGCACATCCCTGTCAGAGCCCCGGAGCACCCAGCAGCTGAGTACCAGAACTGGAAGGGACACCGCTCTGTTATCCTGCAGCCCCTTGTGGACCACCGGGGCATCTTTCAAAACTGGTATGTGGGATGGCCAGGGAGAGCACATGATGTGAGGGTTCTCCGTAACTCTGCCCTGTACCAGGGCATGGAAGCGGGCACCTTCTTCCTACCCCCATAACATCACTGTTGGGGGAGTAGAGGTGCCTGTCCTCATTGTCGCCAACACAGCCTATCCCCTCTGACCATGGCTCATGCACCTGTACACAGGACCCCTCAATGCCAGGCAGGACATTTTCAACCGCCTTGTGAGCCGCTGCCGCCAGGTGGTCGAACAGGC
The DNA here is from genome assembly GCA_007922195.1 of Podocnemis expansa. NCBI lineage: Eukaryota > Metazoa > Chordata > Testudines > Podocnemididae > Podocnemis > Podocnemis expansa. Next base: position 119,335,789 of record ML681963.1, read on the forward strand.
ATTTGGCTGGCTGAAGGCACGATGGAGGTGCCTCCTTACGTGCCTCCACCTTGCAGAAGAGATGATCACCCTGAGGTCATCAGTGCCTGCACGGCCCTGCGTAACTTTTGCGAGCTGCGGGGGGAGGGGGAGGAGGCTGAGGCACAGCTCATTGGTGGCCAGTAAGAGCAACCCACACCTGTGGCCACAAGGGAGAGAGCATCACAAAGGGGAACCACAGTTCATGGCATGCTCATGAACCTTTTTGCCACTGAGGAACTCTGAGGACCAGGCCTGCCCTGCCACACCACCCTCTCCCCCATTCTACCACAGCCAGCCCCCACCCATCCACCCGCACCATGAACCACACCCAATAAAAACACTGACATGGACTAATATTTGTCACAAACTGTTTATCTCACATAACATGGGGAGTTGGGGCAAAAAAGGGCTGGGGAGGGTAAGGTGATGTGGACCTTTGGAGGGAGAGCTGGGGGGGGGGGGCTGAAACTGGGAGATGGGATTGGGGTGTGGTGGACCTGTGGGAGGGCCTGAAACTGGGAGACAGTCTTGGGATGTGGGGTTGGGGCATTTGGATGGTAGGGGAGCCCCTGTAGGGGGCATGTGTGGGGGTCCTGGGGTGGTGTTCCATGCCCCTTCTGATGGCCACCCTGGGTCAGGGGGCACCTGTGATGAGGGACATGAAGGTCCTTCAGCTGGTGGGGGGACCATGTGCACTGCAATGCGCCAGAGACTGTGGCAACATCCTGCACCGCAGTGCTCAGGGCCTGGACCATGGTGCACTGGTGCTCCATTGCCACAGTCTGCCACTTGAGTGCAGCAACCACATGGTCATCAGCAGTGGCCACATGTTGCAGCAGACGGATGGCAGCATCCTGGCAACAGGCCTGCTGCTCTCTCCAAGCCTGGGCAGAGTCCTCTCCTCTGTGGCCCAGGTCAAGGAGGCTGGCCAGGATTTCCTCCTGCGTCCAGTGGCCCGTTCTCCTCCTCTGTCTTGGGGTGGCTAGCGGGCTCCATGCAGCAGCATGGTGTGCGGCTGCAAGAACTGCTGAAGGGAAGCACAAAACAGGGTTGGTCCCCACTGCCTGCTGGCCTTCCCTGTCTGCAGCACACACCTCTGCCCCAACTGTCAGCAGGATTCTAGATCTGGGTCCTGTGGGACATTGCCCTGGAAGCATGCATGGCCTAGCAGTGCCCACAATTGTGAGCTGCAATCACCCAAGACTTGGTCTGGGGCGTCTCCCAAGGCCCCTTGCCAGTGGCATGGCCTGTATGCTCTCTGCCCAAGATGCAGCCGCATCTTTGTACTTCCACCCCTGTTGAGCAACCCCAGGCACGCAGGGGCCTCTGACCCTGGCACCACATGTCCTTTGGGCACCCGTGCCCAAGGGAGGGCCTCTGCACACCCAACCCCATGCCCTGACTGTCCCTGTGCTGTGCCCGTGACCTAGGCAGGCTCAGCCTTGCCTGCATGTACTGGAGATGAATACTCACCAACAGGGGCTCCAGATGGCCATCTGGATGTCCCTTCCTCAGCCTCTGACTCCAGGGAGGTTGGCACCTTGGTATGCCCTCTTCCTGCTCTGGGGTGGCAGTCCCCTCCTCTGGGACAGGGAAGAGCTCTGGACTCCCCAGTGCAGCCTCTGGTGGTGGTGGTATGACGGCAGGCTGGCTGTCATCACCAGCTCATAGACTCAGTCTGTGTTCACACATAGGCATTATTTCGATACAAGTTGTGTCGAAACAACTTGTATCGAAATAATGCCTTATTTTGAAATAACTTAATTTGAATTAACAGTTTGTTACTTCAAATTAAGGAAAAAAGCTCAAAGCGAAATAGCAGTTTCAGGCAACAGTTATTTCGAAACAAGTCACTGTTGTTTCGAAACATGTTCAGACTGTATTGTTTCAAAACAATTGTTTCGAAACAACGTTGTTTTGCCCCCAAATGGGGTTTAAGTTGTTTCAAGACAACAGTGTTGTGTGAACAGGGTATTTCTTATTTCGAAACAACCTCTGTTGTTTCGAAATAAGAGTGCTGTGTGAACACAGCCATAGACTCTAAGGTCAGAAGGGACCAATATGATCATCTAGTCTGTCCTCCCACACACTACAGTCCACAAAAACCTCACCCACCCATTCCTACAATGAACCTCAAACCCATAACTGAGCTATAAATCATGATTTGAGGACTTTAAAAGACTTTAATACAGAAAATCAACCAGCAAGTGAGCCATGCCCAATGCTACAGAGGAAGGCAAAAAAACCCCAGCGCCAAAGCCAATCTGCCCTGGGGTAAAATTCCTTCCTGACCCCAAATATGGTGATCAGTTAAACCCTGAGCATGAGGGCAAGTCCACAACAGCCAGTCAAGAAGAACTTCTCTGTAATAACTCAGAACCCACTCGATCCAATCCCCCTTCCCAGGTCACTATCATACCCATCACCAGTAATAAAAGACAGACAATGGCCAATCTACACTGTCCATCATATCATTCCCTCCATAAACTTATCAAGCTCTGTTCTGAAGGCACCTAAGGTTTTTGCCCCCACCACTTGCCTTGGTAGACTATTCCAGAACTTCACTCCTCTGATGGTTAGGAATCTGCATCTAATTTCAAGCCTAAATTTTCTGAGGGACAGTTTGTATCCATTTGTTCTTGTGCCCACATTAGTGCTGTATTCAAATAATTCCTCTCCCTCCCTTGTATTGATCCCTCTAATGTATTTATAAAGAGCAATCATATCTCCTCTCAGCCTTCTTTTGCTCAGACTAAACAAACCAAGCGCTTTAAGTTGTCTCTCATAGGAAAGATTTTCCATTCCACGAATCATCCTTGTAGCCCTTCTTTGCACCTGTTCCAGTTTGACTTCATCCTTCTTAAACATGGGTGACCAGAACTGTACACAATACTCCAAGTGAGGTCGCACCAGTGCCTGGTATAATGATACTAACACCTCCCCATCTCTACTGGAAATATCCCTTCTGATGCACCCCAGGACTGCGTTAGCTTTTTTCTCTGCCACATCACATTGGCTACTCATTGTCATTCTGTGATCAACCAGTATGCCCAGGTCCTTCTCCTCCCCCATCACTTCCAGCTGATGCATTCCCAACTTATAAGAAAAATTCCTGTTATTTGTCCCTAAGTGCATGACCATGCACTTCCCATTGTTGAATTTCATCCTACTTCTAATGGTCCACTTTACAAGGTCATCCAAATCATTCTGTATGCTATCCCGATCCTCCTCTGTATTGGCAGTACCTCCCAGCTTGGTGTTGTCTGCAAACTTAACTAGCACATTCCCACTTTTTGTGCCAAGGTCAGTAACAAAAAGGTTGAATAAGATGGGTCCCAGGACCGATCCTTGGGGAACTCCACTAGTAACCTCCTTCCAGCTAGAGACTTCACCTTTCACTATGACCCTCTGTAGTCTCCCCTGTAACCAGTTCTTTATCCACCTTTCTATTTTCATATTAATCCCCGTCTCTTCCAATTTAACTAATAATTCCCTGTGTGGAACTCTATCAAATGCCTCGCTGAAATCTAAGTAAATTAGGTCCACCACATTCCCTTTACCCAGAAAATCTATTATCTTCTCAAAAAACGAGATCAGGTTGGTCAGGCATGATCTACCTTTTGTAAAGCCAAGTTGTATTTTATCACAGTTACTATTTTCCTCAATATCCTTAAGTACTTTCTCCTTCAAAATTTTCTCCAAGACCTTGCATACTGCTGAAGTCAAACGGACAGGCCTGTAGTTACCTGGATCAGTTTTACTCCCTTTCTTGAAAATAGGGACTACATTAGCAATTCCCCAGTCATAAGGTACAACCCCTGTGTTCACGGATACTTTAAAAATCCTTGCTAATGGGCTGGCAAGTTCATGTGCAAGTTCCTTCAATATTCTTGGATGAAGATTATCTGCACCCCCTGATTTAGTTCCATTAAGCTGCTGAAGCTTGGCTTCCACCTCAGATATGGTAATTTCCACTTCTACATTCTCATTCCCATTAGCTGCCCTACCTCTGTCCCCAATCTCACCATCACCCTCATTAAAGACAGAGGCAAAGTACTTATTTAGATATTCAGCCTAGATTATCCTTGATCTCTACCCCATCTTCAGTGTATAGTGGTCCAATCTCCTCCTTCTGAGTTTTCTTTCTATATATATATGGCTGAAGAACCTTTTACTATTGGTTTTGATTTCCTTTGCAAGGTCCAGCTCTGCTTGGCTTTTGGCCTTCCTCACTTGATCCCTACACACTCAGACCTCTAAAAGGTAGTCCTCCTTTCCTATCCCTCCCAACTTCCACTCCTTGTTGGCCTTGTTTCCTCCTAATCACCTATTTAAGATGTACATTCATCCAGCTTGGTTTAGAAGCCATACCTGAAATTTTTTTCCTCTTCTTTGGAATGCAGGCTTCAGATAGTTCCTGCAGCTTTGTCTTGAAGCAGTTCCAAGCATCCTCAATGTTCATATCCATGAATTCTTTGGTCCAGTCCATTCCTCTAGCTAATTCCCTTAATTTTTTGAAATTAGCCCTTTTGAAGTCAAAAACTCTGGTCACTGATTTTTTTTTTTTACCCTTCCTTTCAGTTTAAATTGGATTAGCTCATGATCACTAGAACCTAGGTTGTCCCCTATAACTAATTCCTCTATGAGGTCCTCACTACTGACTAATACCAAATCTAAGATCGCGTCTCCTCTTGTTGGCTTGGAAACCGCTTGATGGAGAAATTCATCTGCTATCACCTCCAAGAAAATCTGGGCCCTTTTATTGCTGCTAGCACAAATCCTCCAGTCTACATCTGGGAAGTTAAAATTTCCCATAATCACACAGTTCCCAGTACTGTTTACTTCCTTAAAGAGTTCTCTGTCCATGTCCAAATCAGATCCTGGCAGTCTGGAACACACCCCAAGCACTAATCCAGGAGCAACTGTAGTAGCTTTCTTCTCCAATGTGATTTTGGCCCAGATAGACTGTCCTGCTAATTTCATCACTCCAAATTTCTTTGCAATCTATTGCATCATTGATATACAATGCCACACCGCCACCTTTGCCATTACATCTGTCTTTCCTAAAGAGCACAAAGCCTTTAATGCCTGTACACCAGTCATGACTACTATTCCACCATGTTTCTGTTATCCCTTTAATACCTGGTTTCAATTCATCTACTAGTAGTTCCAGTTCCTCCATTTTATTACCTAGGCTTCTCGCATTGGTATATAAACGTCTTAGCTTTTGCTGTTCGGCTTTGCTCACATTCTGTACCTGACATGGCCTTTTATTACTTCTGCCAACATCTCCCACCAGACCAGCATTTGTGCTTCCCTCCTTTCTAGCATCTATACTGTCTTTTCTGAATCCAGGTTCCTGCCCCTCAATGCTAGTATCAGGTGTAGAGATTGTCCGAGCGTCACCCAACCATCTCCCCACACTCCTTAGTTTAAAGCTCTCTTAATCAGCTGAGCTAGCCTCCCTCCCAGAAGTCTGTTACCCTCCCTACTCAGGTGAAGTCCATCCCTAGCAAATAATCTTCTGTCCATGAATGCCTCCCAGTGCCCATACATCCCAAAGTCCTCCTTGTAACACCACTGCCTGAGCCATCTGTTAACTGCCAGAATCTTCTCACAGCTGTGTTGTCCTCCTCTAGGGACAGGCAGAATCCCACTAAAGAATACCTGAGCCTCCAGCTCCTTGAGAGTCCTCCCCAGCCTGGCATAGTCTCCTTTGATACGCTCCAATGAGAATCTAGCTATATCATTCATACCCACATGAAGGATAATCAGAGGATTCTTTCCTGCTCCCATTAGGATCCTCTTCAGCCTCAGATCCACATCGTGTATCTTAGCTCCAGGCAAGCAGCACACCTCCTGTTCTCAGGGTCACTTCTAGTTACAGGCCTGTCTGTCCTCCTCAGAAGAGGATCCCCAATCACATACATTTGCCTTTTCCTGGAAACAGTGTGCTTCTCCAGTCTATCCCCAGTTCTCTCAGTCTGGGAGTCATGATGTCTACAGTTGCTGTTTGCAGCCCTCTACATCTGCTCCTGAATGCTCCCTGGGCTCTTATCTATCTCCGGAGGCTCAACTCCCCTTTGAATGGGACTAGCTACTCTCCTCTTCTTCCTTACGCTCCCATCTTCAGTGTTCCCCTGCTGGTCTCCTTCATTTGCTAATTCAGCAAACCTGTTACTGAGTTCTATTTCACCTTCACTAGCTGGTCTTTTTCTCTGCCTCCTTCTCACAGTCATGTGTTTCCACTGCTCACTTTCCTCACCTAGCAATCTCCCCTCAGAAGTGGTTCCTCCTGTTTCCATCTGCAGGTCTGAGCTTTTGTCTCCAGCCTCTCCAGTCCTCTGCTCCATCAACTCTTCAAACCCCCTTCTAAACTCAATCATAGTTGCCACCTGCATCTCTAACCCTCAGATTTTTTCCTCCAACAGCTCTATGAGGCAGCACTTCATACAAACAAAATTCTTTGGGGGTTATACCCTCCAAGATGATGTACATCCCACAGCTTCCACATTGTCTCATCTTCATTGTCTCTCCCCTTGTTGGAATGATTTCTGCTGCTACCTCAATCTCTGCCATAAGTCTTTCCCCCTCCAAACTCCCCTGTTAACAGCCCTGGTGCTGCTGCAGCTTGCTGGAGTGGCTGCTTTTATAGCTCCCCAAACAGGAAGACTCCACCCCTAATTGGGGTCACCTGATCCCAACTGCCACTCAGCCCCTGCAAACTGAGGAAGAAGAAAAAAAAAAAAAGAAAAACAAAGCCAAACCAGAAAACAAACACAAAACAGAAAAACAAACACACACAGTACTATCCTCTGTGTCACTGTCTCCTCTCTCCAGAGGTGAGCCTGTGCAGGGGGGCTGGCCAGAGTTGATGGCCCAAACTGGGAGGCCAGTGGGCTGTCTCACAGGAACTCATGCAGCTCCTCATAGAATGGGCAGGTGGCACTGCTACCTGCCCCCTGGAGCTGGTGTGCCTCCAATGGTCCTGCTGCAGGGCCTTGATCTTGGAGTGAACCTGCTCCGTTGTACGCCCATGAACCTGGGCGGACAGCTCTGCGGCTATGTCTGCATAGACATCCCGGTTCCTGTGCCTGACACGGAACCGGGCAAGGATGTCCTGCCTCCTCCATATGTGGAAGAGGCATGGGACCTCCTCATTTGTCCACACAGGGGCATGGCAACTCCCCTGTGTGGCACCAGAGCCACATGCTGCCATGCTGCCTGATGGCTGCAAGCGCACTGCCTGGCAGGTGTGGAGGACAGCACTTCCTCCTTCCTGGTGCCATGCACCCTGGGAGGAAGAAGGTCAAATCGCATCATTTCAAAATAATGGTTATTTTGAAATAACATGTCCGAATGGTGTTATTTCAAAATAACAGATTATTCAAATTAAAGTAGGTTTAAGCTATTTCAAAATAATATCTCTTGTTTTGAAATGACGGAGCTCATCATTTCAAAACAAGAAAATGTCATGTGGACCTAATCTTTTTAAAATCGAAATAACCAGTGTTACTTCAATTTAAAACATACATGTGGACATACCCTGTGGTAAGTAGGCAGTGGGTAATAGGAAGGGATACACAAAAATACCTTGAGTATCTCCTTTTGATTGCCACTGAAATTGTGTCACAGTATAGACCAGGGCTATATTAAAATAATAACCTACTAAATTTTCCAATCAGGGTTGGAGAAATATTCTTGTGGAGCAGTAAGGACTAATCAAGGGTGAAGTGCTGAAGGCTCACCTCCATGCCAGAAGGTGGCCCTATAGCAATCCCATATATTTGTGTTGAGCTGGGTGTTATTTCTGTCAGCTGCTATCCACTGGAGTGCCAAATGGCAGACATCAGCATGGGTTTAATTGGTTATTGGAATTTCCTATCCTATGTACTAAAGTAATTTTCCATGCATCTGGTACTTTCCCACAACCAAACTTCCCATGTGAAGTTTCATAAGTCATAAAGGGAGGAGGATTTATCAGGTAAGGAAGATGAAAAAATTCAGTCAAGCCAACAGGAGATGTGCTAAACTAGTCGCTGAGGGAAATTTCCCCTTGCATGCCGTGTACACATTGTAATGAAAATTTTCTCAAGTGTAGGCAGAATTTCAAGACCCTCCCTGGAGGAAATGACCATGTGTCAGCTGTCTTCATTCTACAGTGTTTCAAGGATTTATGTGTAGAAATCAGTTAGAGCCCTTAGTGTTGGTTTAGAAGGGCAATGTTTATGGTTAATCAGGAAATGACTCAGGTGTCTAACTCTATGATTCTGTGACTCTGGGAACCCAAGAATTCCTGCCTTTATGATGATTAGGCTTGAAATAGTTTATCATTATTTCAGGCATCTCTGCGAAGTCCTAGTGTTTCATGCATGTGCATGTGCATACACAAATTGTATTTAGAGAAGCATGAGTAATGTTTATTGTTGGGGGTTACTTCTTCATTGAGCTGAAGTAGAGCTGGGGATGTCTGTATGAGAGAAAAAAGAGAGAGATCTAAATTCAAGGGCAGGTTTGTTAAATAGTTTATTTTAATAGGACTATAATTATGTACTGAAATAGGGTAAAAGATGAAGCAGTGTGTTGAGGACATATTGTGACCATTTTTCATGCCCACCCTTTAGCTGGAATCTCTACATTTCTACACAATATTCTAAAATGTTATTTAGTGTCAGCACGGAAAAATGCAAATCCATGTAATAACTGTCAGCTCAAGCAGCTCTTAAGACTTACCTCAGATGGTGGGTGAAACGGACAATGGGGTTGGGAGACAGTGTTCACTCTAGTAGGTTGTCTTCATGGCTCACCCCCTAACACACATGCAACTCTAGTCCTCCAGCAGTGCTGGAGATTTATTGGTGATGGGGCAGTGCAGCAAATGGGTTGAGCACACACAGTATTCTTTTCACTCTACATGCTGCAGCCACATTACTTTTGCATGGAAACAGACAGAAGATGATCAGAATTGAACACCACCAGTTCTCAGGTTTTGAAGATGTACAAAATCCAAACTTGGAACTAGATTAAGAGTTTTCAGATGTCCACTATATTTGTCAATTTCAAAAGGGATAGCTGTGTTAGTCTAGTCCAGTAAAAAAACCAACAAGGAGTTGTGTGGCACTTTAAGACTAACAGATTTATTTTTTGCATGAGCTTTCATGGGAGAAGATCCCACTTCCTCAGATGCTTCAAAGATGGGTGAACTTACAGAAAGGAATGAAACTAAATGCAAGGGGGTGTAAAACATAGGATCAGGTCACACAGTAATAGCAAATCAGAGCAGTTTTCAGGCTCAAACCATGGGAAGCCTGAAGTCAAATTACCCTTTGTAATGGGAAAAGAACCCATAGGCTATGTTCACACACAGGGGGTTATTTCGATACAAGTTGTTTCGATACAAGTTGTATCGAAATAATACCTTATTTCAAAATAAGTTAATTCAAATTAACAGTTTGTTAATTCGAATTAAGGAAAAAAGCTCAAAGCGAAATAGCATGTTCAGACAACAGTTATTTCGAAATGAGTCACCGCTGTTTCGAAACAACATGTTCAGACGGCACTGTTTCAAAACAATCATTTCGAAACATTGTTTCATCCCCACATGGGGTTTAAGTTGTTTCGAAACAACGGTGCGTCGTGTGAACACGGCCTTTCTTATTTTGAAACAACCTTTGTTGTTTCAAATTAAGACTGCTGTGTGAACACACCCATAGTTTCGATTAAGTCCTGCTTTCACAGAAGTTAGCTTGCATATTAATTCGAGTTCAGCTGTTTCTCTTTGAAGTCTTGATGTCCCAGCTACATCTCTATTAACAGTCGTTAACAAATCAGTCATCGAGTGATTAGCAAGATGGAAGTGCTCAGCAACCGGTTTCTTTGTTCTTTGATTTCTGATATCAGCTCTGTGCTCATTCAGCCTCTTATGCAGCGATCTTCCTGTTTGTCCAATGTATAAGGTGTTGGGGCATTTCTTGCACATGATGGCATAGACCACATTAGTAGATGAGCAGGTAAATGAGCCTTTGATGGAGTAGCTGGCTTGACTAGGCCCTATGATGGTATCTGTTGTGCAGATATGTTGGCACCCATCTTCAAAGCATCTGAGGAAGTGGGATCTTCTCCCATGAAAGCTCGTACAAAAAATAAATCCGTTAGTCTTAAAGTGCCACACAACTCCTTGTTTTTTTTGTTTTTTTTTTCACTATATTTGTATAGACCTAACTGGGGAAAAAAAAAAAGTTTACAGACAAGTGTTCCCAGAGTCTGACATTAGAATCTGAGCTTTGCATCTGATAGACAGACAGGAACTGCATTTGACACCTAATATCCCACCCAAATGGAGGACAGATTTTGTTGGGAAGAACAGAGTGAAAGTGCTGAAGGGGGAAGGGTACAGGCCTGCATGTCTATATGGGAGATGCAGATATGCAGGTGGGAGAGTGAAATGAGCTGGAGCTTGTTGTGCTGAATCCTTTGAAACTACTTGTATTTACTGAGAAACTAGCGTAGATGCCAAGAGAAGGTGAACACAGGCAGAGTTCTTTATTCAACATATGCTAAAATACCAGCCAAGACCAGCTGAGCTACCCCCTAGTAGTCTAACTCTATTGCTATGGAAACAAGTGAACTCAGTTACTACAGTAACCAAGGCAATTAGTAAGATGCCAAAATGTATAACATATTCTTCCTCCCTTAATGAAAAGACCCATTTAATAGATCACTAAACTAGAAAATGAGGGTAGATTGCCTCATTTCTCAGCTAACCCTTGGGTATTATTTGCCCCATAAAGGTAGGTCTGTCTCTAGCTAAAGATCTAGGCATTGAGGAGGCTTTCTCTCTCTACATGGATGATGGTGAATTTCTGGTGTTCTTGCACCGGAAGGAGTTTATTGGAGAAAGTCTAACAATGGACTCTAGACTCGCAGCTCAAACAGGAGAGAATGTTGTATCTGCTCAAACAGGGGAGGTGGCTGTATCTGCTGCCAAAGCAGATGGACAAGAGAAGTTAGGAATGGGTGACTCTTAACTACATGGTATCTCACCTGTAATGGTGAGGTCAGGCAGTTCAGCTGGAGATGTGTCCTTAGGACATATATGACCTGGTAACAACTGATCTACCTGCTACTACTAGGTGAAATCATCTGCAGTCTGTACAGGGTGGGAAATAGGTCCTGCCTGGGTGATGGCTGTAGCAGGGACCCATTTAGCTCCAGAAGCATAGTTCTGAGCTAGGACAGGCTGTCCAGAACTAAAAGTTTGATCTGTGTGCACATCTGATGACTTTGTTTTGCTCTTGATGGTGTACAACTTGTCATGCTTAGGAAGGCTTCAGCTGATCAAAGCAAGTGTGCAGCTGTCATCATTAGAAATGCCAGGGATTGTTTGGTTGTAGAATGAGGTGTGTTTCTGTAGGATAGTAGGAAAGTGTCCAGATGCTTTTGAGTGAATTAATGTCCCCCTACGTATTTTAAAACTTGTTTAATTGTTTGCACAAACCTTTCAGCTAATCCATTGGTGGATGGATGATACAGTGCAGAAGTGATGTGGTGTATCCCACATGCTTTCATAAAATATCCTAACTCCCAAGAGATGAACTGCTGTCTGTTATCACTCACAAGTTGTTTAGCAGACCAAAATGACACAAGATTCCATGCAGTTTATGGATAGTACTTCAGCAGCATCACAGACACTTCTGGCCATTTAAAACAGGCATTTACAACAACCAGAAACTTGCTTCTTTCGAATGGACTACCAAAAGAGGTTGAGGGAAACCTGAGAGTCATAGCGATTTTCCATGCTTCACTAGGTCCAAAACTTGGGACAGTAACTATGTCAACTCAAGTTGCATTCTTTACTTGAGTAGCAGTGATAGGTATGTTCTCTGCCTGTTCAAAATGATTTCTTTCTGGCCAATATCTTGATGTTTAACTGGTAAAGGCACAGGGCCATCCCTAGGGGGAAGCTGGGTCCAGGGTCAATCAGCCTGTGGAGCCCCTATTCCCTCCTCCACGTGGGGGGGGGGAACAGACCAGCCCAGAGGCCAGGCCCCACATTCCTGTTTCTCCCCTCAGCTGGCTGCTCCACCTCTGGGGCAGGGTGGGGCAGGCCAGTGGGCCCAGCAGACAGTGGATGTTCAGCTGCTCAGGCCCTGAGCTGCCCTTCTTGTAGTGGGGCGGGGGGGTGGCACAAGGAACCATGAGGCCTGGGACAGTCACCCTGCTTGCCTTCCCTCACCTCACCAATGATGGGCCTGTAAAGGCAGCCTTCACACACTATCAGTGTTGCAAGCTTCTTTTTTTCCACTTTGTTTTTTCTATTTGACTCTTCTTTCATTTTCAGGCACGTTCAATGTATCCCCTTTTGCCACATTGTCAACATATTAGGTCTTTAGATGTGCAGCACAGGCTTCCCCACAAACACATGTACTTTCTTGAATCTAGAATTCAGTCATATTTTTTTCCTGGTAATTCATTGCCACCACAAAGTTATGGATGTTGTTCATTGTGAAGGCATAAACTGGGCCTGCAAATCTGGGGCCCTTGTTACAAAATCAATTCCTTTTGCTGTAAAATTAGAATCCATCCATTGGTGCCCCAAAAGGGAGACCTCTCATTTCCCATATTTTGCTTTTTTACTTACTGTGCATTTACCCATTTCCTACAACCACCCCTCAAACACGGCTCTGATCAACTGTACAATAATGCACCTTTGATTTCCAGTTATGCATACATCACACATATACATACATCAACTTGAGCAAACATAATCTTATATCAGTTCATATCATATCATAGGGCTGGAAGGGACCTCATGAGATCATCAAGTCCAACCCCCTGGGAATTGAACCCAGGACCTTCTGCATGTTAAGCAGAGGTGCTAGCCACTACACTATTTGCAGGGCTCTGAAGCAAAATTACATTGCTCTCATATAGGGTTTCTGTTTCTCTGTTTAAAAAAGAGTGAGAAAAATCCCACACTAAAAAAAAATCAAAAAAACCCCTCATTTTATTTCAGGTCTTTGAGTTTATAATATGAAAGGGGGGAAAAAAAGCTGCTACAGTGTGATTTTTCCATCCTAAGGGCAATGTCTTTTTACGCATCAGACTATATTTAGAACTGTCACTTGTTAAGAACACTGTCAGCCAACATTAATTTACAGCAGAAGCTTTGTATTACACATATGCCCTGAAGCGCTGATACTGTAATATCAGAGGCAACCAAAATAAAAGGATTGCAACTGTACAGTCTAAACATTAGCTAATTCAAACTAGATTCTTACTGATTTTAAAATTTAGGCTTAATACAAGCCGTTGCTACGGCACTCCCGTAACATATTCCTTTTTCAATTCATGTTTCTTTTTACTCACAGTACTGCACACAGCTTTTCAATACATAATGTTCTTTCTTAGTCAAATCCAGCTAGCAGAATAAAAATGTGTAAGTTAGGGCATCAACAGCTCAGTCAGGAACTGATGTGGTAAAATGGGTGTTAAATGGGATTATTGGTTTGGAGAATTCTAGGACTGATTCTTTTATGTTCAGGTATGAGGCTGTGGTTCTTGTTGTAAACTCTTTGGTTCTAGTTGTAAAATCAGCTGCAAAATGTTTTGTTCTGGGAGGTTTTAGAAAGCTCAAAATTCAGCTGAAAAGCATTTTTCATACACATTACAAGTGTGCATGCGCAGAGTCAGATGATACTCCAGCAGTGCACCCATTTAGGTGGTCTGGCAAACTCTGATCTCCTTTACTTGTGTAGCATTACTCTTAGCCCTGCAGAAACCTTTCTGTGTGCACAGATGGTTGGGGAACCGGTGGGTCGGGGAACTCACATCAGCTCCCACCTTCCCTATGGAGAATCTTCATAAAAAGCATAATAGGCATGATATGAATTAAGTGATCCTTGGAGTGTCCACAGCTCAGAACCAGGTCCCTGGAATATCAATGGGGCAAGGATGAGTTCCTGGCAATATGTAAAGCCAAAGGGAGTATACTTACAGAGAGCAAAGGGAAGTGCTGAGCATACTTCTTCTTAATTCTCTATATTTGGGTAGGTCCTATGGCCTTTTCTGTGAAGAAAGCAACTCCTAGCTCTTCCTCCCAGTGCAAAGTGTGGAGATCTCCATGACCGAGTTAACCACAAAAAACCATATGCAAAAAGTCTTCTTAATTCTCAGACTTCAGTGAGGTTTTTGGTATGTGCTACTAATGACGTATTTAAGGACTTCTAAAATGAAAGAAGAACTAACGAGAGAATTTCACACAGTAGAAAAATATATTTAAAAACAAATCATTAAAACTTATTTCAACCTGGTGACCAGAAACACTGTGCACGCTAATGAGTATAATTCAATTTTCATTTTGGATGGCAGCTTTTTAATCTCTATCATAACCCAGGAAGACCAACAACATTTAATAACAGTGATCTATTATCCTATAGCTATCATGCAAGATGAAGGGCCAAATACATTCCCTGTGTAATTCTGTTTAAATCAGGGTGAACTTGGTCTATAGTTAATAATTCTATTTAGGATAATCTCCGGAAAATTAAGCACATTAGATGCATCTTTCAATGATAAACTTGTTTGTAAAATGAAATCAGGTGTCCATAAAGTTTCCATTTAAAAATGCTCTACAGGCTTCAGCATCCTAACTAATTAGTGTATGACAGAAGTGATGAAAATTATTTGAACTATTGCAGGACTTTAAAAAGCCATGGGACAAAAAGAGAAAAGACTGACATGTATTTAAAAACAAAAGAGCCAAATTATCCCCTCCCACTCAAAAACCCATGGGAGGAGCAGAAATGATGGTCTCAAACTCTCATTTTAAACTTCCACAGTAGCTTCCCTCTCTCCCTCAAAACAAAGGAGGAGGAATGACAGCCAAGCAATAAGGTCCCATCTTATTAATCATATGAAGCCCAGGGAATTCTGCTGGAATGTGAGGAACTAGCCACAAATCAGTGTGTTGCTTTCAGGGCTGGCGCAACGCAGTAAGCAAGGTAAACGTTGCAGGGCTGCCGACGTTTGAGGGGCGCCAAAATGGGGACTGCGCTGTTGTGCTGCACTATGACGTCACTCATCTGCCCGGTCATCTGCTGCGCTGCTTGTTGGGTTAATTTTGTGTGAAAACCACTATTTGTGTGTGTTATAGTGGTAAGTTGTAAATAAGAAGTGGTCCTAACCAGCAGTGGAGGCTTGGTTATGTAACCAGCAGAGTTGTGCAATTCAGCACGTAACAGTTATGTTACATTGGCAGGCTGCCAAGAGCTAGCGTCTGCCTGGCAGCACAAGACCTTTCTTGGAGGCCTGTTTTGATTGGAGGCAGGCTGAAGGGCTGCAAGAACCTTCCATGAAGCTTTGTATTTGATTGGGGGGAAGGTTGTTCACTGCTGGAACCTTCTGTGCGCTCTGCTGGGTGATTGGTAGGATCCTCCACAGTAGGAGAATATAACTCTCTGATTGGGCAGTTTGAATGGGCCACAGAGTTTATTATATGTTGCCTGCTGTGGGGACAGGTCCTTTTAGTGCTTCTTTTGGATTAGGGCTTTGGGAAGAGCCTGAAGACCAGAAGACCAGTGCACATATGAGGTGGCTCTTGCTGAGTAGCCTGCAGGGAGTGCTGGCAGAGCTGAGCATGCTGGCAACAGGGTGACTAGATTTGGTGTGCACCTGCTGCTGCTAGAGGACACTTCCAAGTGCAGTGTGGACTTGCTCTGTTGCTGGGACTTGGGCTGAGGCACCTGGAAGCCCTCAGCTGCAAAAGGCAGAGCAGGAGGACTGCTCCTATTTGAGAACTCTGGCTCAGACACTGGGAAGCTCTGAGTCCAGATAGGATAGGGATCGTTGTGGGACACTCAGTGGACCAACACAGCAGAGACCCTGAAGCAGGATCCATCTTGGAAGCCTCAGGTTTGGAACCTAGGACCATGTATCAGTGCCCTGCTCGACCCTGGGAGGCTGGGATCCCTGGACATTGCATAGGGTGAATGGACTATCATTACAGGAGCAGACCAGAAGCAGTCCAGAAGTAGATGGTCCACACTTGGAGGACACCAGACCTGGATCCAGAAGCAGACAGTCAGTGGAGTAGGGACTCGGCGCAGCCTGAGAGCCACTGCTTGAGTTGAGTCCTTCAGGTCTCCTTGCAGTGGGGGAACTCGGCCTGTGCCTGGAGGCCCAAAGACAACGTGGGAATTGTAGGCCAACGCTCCGCTTGGGTGAAGAAAAACTGTAAATAGACCAGCTTAGATCAGGTTGCAGGCATAGGTTCTCTAATTCCTTTTCCTTTTGGGTTGGTAGTTAGGTAGTGTTAGGAGAGGTTACTTATCTGTGTGGTTGTATTTTCTTTAGTATCCTTAGGCTTGTGTTTAGTAATAGTGGGGTGCGGGCAACTAATAATCTGTGTTTGTTTTGGAAAGCCTTATCTCCTAGTGATTATTACAACAAGCTGACATCAAGTTGATAGACGCTCGAGGGGGTTGTTATTGGACAAGGTGTCCCAATCCCTCTCTGGGAATAATTTTTTCCAGAACAGGGAGCAGCAGAAACCCTGGCATTGTTCCTGTTTGCTTTTCAGGGACAGAATGGTGTGATGCAATCTTGCTTCACTGTTTGATTGTTATATTGGCTGAAGCTACAAAACATACTTTCTGCTGAATAGAGCCTGAGGGCTATTAAATCCATTGCTGACATGAAAGTACTGCATTTGTACTAGTTCTGTGTGCCAAAAACCTTATGAACTATTTTTGGTGGGGAAAAGGATTGTTCAGTAATCCAGATCCAAAGGGGTAGCTGTGTTAGTCTAGTTCAGTAAAACAAACAAATAAGGAGTCCTGTGGTACTTAAAAGACTAATAAAATTATTTTTCGCATGAGCTTTCGTGGGAGAAAATCCCACTGCACCAGATGTCTGATGAAGTGGGATTTTGTCCCATGAAAGCTCATGCAAAAAAATAAATTTGTTAGTCTAGAAGCATCACAGGACTCCTTGTTTGTTTGTTTGTTTGTTTTCAATAATCCATTTTCAGAATGAAATAACTGACTTGGTATATTTTTCCCAAGAAGTTTACTTCTTATGAATCCTGATTCTGCACATTTCCAGGATCTAAAGGTTTACTATATTCCATTAAAGAAAACTATGAAAGCCAGTGAGACTTCATCCTTCTCTC
Source organism: Podocnemis expansa (assembly GCA_007922195.1). NCBI lineage: Eukaryota > Metazoa > Chordata > Testudines > Podocnemididae > Podocnemis > Podocnemis expansa. Next base: position 119,352,980 of record ML681963.1, read on the forward strand.
CAACATGAAATTTTAAAAAAATGCACCCACCCCTTCACACAAAGGATGCCATTTTATAATTTTCCAGTTTTGCCTAAGTAGTTAAGGTGACCTCAATATTTTTCAAGTTACAAAACTGTAGCCTTGTTAGTCTAGTCCAGAAAAACAAACAAGGAGTCTGGTGGCACTTTTAAAGACTAACAAATTTATTTATCTTATGCGCTTTCATGGGAGAGAATCCCATTTCGCCAGATACTTGAAGATGGGGAACTTATGAAAGTTCATGTGATAAATAAATTTGTTAGTCTTTAGACGTGCCAACAGACTCCTTGTCAATATTTTCAGCCTTACCTGTATTTTCCTATATAGGGAATAGACCAAGCATCTGAACTAGCTAAGGGGAGGGTATTCAACTAAAGATCTAAGGATACCTGGCTTTATCCCAGGTTTCATCAGAGTTCTAAGAGCCTGGCTCATATACCATGTAAGTTAAAAGATAGACACCAATTGATTTCCATGTTGTTTGGTTCCTGCTTTTAGACAGGAAGGATGCTCTTATAGTAATGGCACCGAACAAAGATGCAGCAGACCTACAAATGTTAAATAAAAATTTAGTTCCCAAATCTGCCAAAGACATCTTGGACGACCTTGGAAAAGTCACTCTGCTATGTCTACACTACAAAATTAGTCTGGACTAAGCAAGTGTAGTCCAGACTAATTTGAACCCTGACTACAAGGTTAGTGCTAACTAGTTAGTTTGAACAGTTAGTTCAAACTAACTGCTTGGTTTGAACTCATTTTCATTTTTGTTTGAACTAGCCCAATGGAGACATGCCAGTTTGAACTAAATAAGTTTGAACCAGCAGTTTAGTTTGGACTAAGCACAATTTTTTACTTCGAGCTAACTTTTAGTTCAAATTTGCCACTTTTTTAAGTTTGAACTAAAAAATAAGCTTGAACTAAAAAAAGCATTGCTAGTTCGAACTAAAAAGCTAGTTCAAACTATAAAAACACATTTAGATTTTAGGTGTAGACACAGCCTCTTATACCCCTGATCTGGTATTCCCCTTTAAAGTCACTGGGAAATTGCTCCTGGTATGGGGAATGGCTCAGGTCAGGAAAAATAGCAGCAATGTACACTGCCTATTTTATTCAGTATGTATAATAACTTGGGTTGAAATAGGAGGGAGAGAATTCCCAGAGGGTAAATAACTATTTTTAGGACCTGGGATACCCATTGTAGCAGCATGTGGGTTTTCATTGAGCTATGTATTTTCACACCTAGAAAGATGCGTAAGTGGCTAGCTAGACTGAGAGTGAAATGAAAGCTTTGTGTAGCTTTCTGCACAATCAGCCCAAATAGCAATTCAATTGTTATTACATTTTATGTCTTAAAACAGGCCTTTTTATTTTTCAGGGACACTGTAATGACTTACAGTTATTAACAAAGAAAAATTTGATCTATGTCCATGCAAAGTGTTTACCCAGCAGACACTGATTTAACACTAGGTAGAAAACTCTGAAACAAAAAAAAGATAATGCTAGAATGCCAAAGTCAAGCTCAGAGGCAATATTAAACACAAGTCCATTTCTTGAGGAATACACTGTCAGAAAAGGAGATTACTAGTTACCAGACGCTAAATGCTAACTCTGGTTCATCTCTCCTCTGCAGCCAGTTCTTTGACCTCAGAAATGCATTTGGCACTCTGTAAAATTACTTCACCTTGTTTCTTGTGAATCATCATATTTTCTTTTAATGATGTTGGGATCATTAATTTTTAATTAAAGTAGGTTAAAGTCAGGGCTATATTTACCATATGACACAACTCCAAGAAAGTTGATGGAGTTATTACTGCTTACATTTGTCCAGTATTTTCCTCTCAAGGTGTCTCATCCAAATACTTCCCTCTCTACAGAGAATTGGCATTTTGGTAAGCTTTTGCAAATTTCAGAAAAATATTGTATATCAAATGTATATATATTTGTGATTGTATTACTATGGAGATAATTTGTAAGATAAACAATAGCACTGTCACACAATTATGCATGTTTGTCTTAGTAATGCCAGGTCTGTTTCAGTCGTTAAGCATGTTGCTTCCTAGTGTTTCAGGAAGTGGTAGTGCAGACTCACATCAAGGGTACACCATGAAATTACGCACAGATTGTCTAGTACAGCAATTCCCAAATTAATTTGGCCATGGAACACTTTTGGACTTGGAATATATTGACGGAACAATATTTGGGGGGTTCATGCTGAAAAATTGCTGCACATATTGCCCAAAAGTTGATTTAAAAGAGTTAGGGGTTTTTGAGATGTCTTTCATTTTACAAAGAACAGAAAATAATAAAGAGGGAAGAATGGAGGAAAATCATCTGAATGAATAACTGTCATTCTGATAGAAGGACAGCTAGCAACCCTATAATTAAGTATAAAAATTAAAAACTAAGTACAAACCCAAAACAAAACATCAATATTACAGTCAAAATAAGGATGGTTAGTGTCCCTCTTGTGTACAAAAATAGGAAGGACAATTTTGTTCAGAAAAGGACTGTCCTTCCTTAAAGCTTAAAGAACATTTTTTTATGAAAAATAAACAAAATAAATTAGGTATGGAAAAATATTTTTAAATTTTATGTTTTTATAAATTTGTTGTTATTACAGAAAACTGCTGGAAGAATAAGTAACACTGGACAGTTTCATTAATGGGAAGAGTGTTTTTGCATCTTTTGATCACAAATCCACTTAGTATTAGGGATGATGCTAGAGAGCTAGATCCTCATATAAGGTGCAGCAACAAGTCTATTCCTGCGTTTTGTTTTCATTACAGTGTAGTACAAAAATCCGGTTTCATATAAGTATGTTGTAGCAAAGGGAAGGAACACTTGAACTACATGTTTTGCCATATTGGGTTGTCTTGAATTAGACTGCCTCAAAAATTATTTAGCAGAAGTTCATTACATTTATCTTTCAGTTGAGAGTCAGAAATCAAGTCAATCAGACTCTCATAATCTTGCACTACTAAGTCAACTGGCCTGATTGTAATTACAAATCGATTTTGCACCCAAGCATCTTCACTGTTTGGGGAGGGAAATATTCTAAGAGAGTAGATTGCCAGTCACGTAGGTGATATGCAATGGCACCGCAAATGTCCTCATAAACTCTAGAATTAATTTCAATCAGGAAGTCACTAAGCATAAGAAAGCAAAGTTCTTTTCTTCGACCAGCAAAGTCCAAAATTCCAGTTTCCTTAACAACAATGAATTTTTTTCATTGCAGTAAAAATGGTCACATGCTTTCCTTGCAGTGACAGATTCACTTCATTTAATTTTGTAAAAATATCTGCAAGGTACACAGATGTCAGCAGCCACAAGGAACTCGTCAAACATTCAGACAGTTAAAACTTGGAATCCATGAAGAACTTACATGAACTTTGTCTCATGATAGCCACCTCACCTCTGTATGTAGAAGAAGTGCTGTGCGCTGACTACCCATTTCTTTGCACAAAATTTTAAGTAGTCTAAATTGAATTCATCAAGCTTTAATATAATTGGTAATTTGCAATGCCTCGTCCAGCACATTTTTCAGAGAGGTGGGCATCTTTTTAATTGCAAGTGCTTGTCTGTGTAGAAGATGACTCCTGGTGCTTTCTGGTGCCACACTTTTGATCCACTTTCTGGCTCCTGCTATTTTCCCAGTCATTGCCTGGTAGCATCACTATACACATCAACACATTTTTCCCAAATAATTTCATGGTTTTTGATAAAGTTGTTAATGCAGTTGAATATTTTTGCACCAGTTGTGTTGCTTTACAAAGATTCACATAAAAGCAGGTCCTCTTCAATAGATTTATTAAACTTATAAAGGACAAATACAAGCAGCACAGTGAGCCCTGATACGTCAATGGACTAATCTAGCTGCAGTGAATACTGATCACAAATTTTCAGTTGGCAAACTAGCTCTTTTTCTGTGTCAACAGCAAGATCTTTAATATGATGTGCTACAGTATCATTTGACAGCTGTACTGCATCTTTTTTTAATAGACTGCTTGTTAAACATGCACATTATGATATATTTTGTGCAAGTCTTGATGAGTGTTTCTCCAATTGTCTGAGCTTCTCTGGCAAGCGCTGTATGATAACTTAGTTTGTAGCATGCTTCTGTTGTGCTTTTGTTGTCTGTTTTAGTAATTTTAACCATCGAGAGTTCACAATTTTTCAAGTGAGTCAAGATGTTGCTTGAAAAATCTTACATCTTTGTCTTTGTATTCAGCATGGTCAGTTACCATATACCTTCAAAGTTTAGCAGGGGCCAGAGAATTGTTGGATACTACTTTGTTGCACACAGGAGTTAAAATATAATTTGGGGGGCCCCGGACTCCTCCTAAATTTCTGGGCCCCTATCACGTAGGTCCGGGTCCACCCTCACACAGGTCTGGGCCCACAAATGCCTGCCCTCCACCCCAGCTACTGCCCCCCCAGCCCTGATAGCCATTTGCGGCCACATCCGAGTACCACATGCATTGGTTATTGCTCTGTTCCACTCACCCCCCAGCCACACACACACACACACACACACACACACACACACACACACACACAC
>ML681963.1:119357568-119399197 GCA_007922195.1 Podocnemis expansa
ACACACACACACACACACACACACACACACACACACACACACACAGGTACACATCTCCAGCCCCCCCCACACACACACCCTGCTACACACCCCCAGCTACACTAGCACACACCCAGCCATGTACACAGACACACACCCTGCCCCACACAACCCTCATGTATACTGACACACGCCCAGGTATGTATACACACACACACTCATCCTGCCCCACACAACCCCCAGCAGTATTTCCTGTCCCCCAGCAGCAATGTGCCCCCCCATCCCAGAAGCCAGTGCCCACCTCCCTAGCTGCTCCCGCCCTGGAGGGGTGAGATTTACAAACCACCAGCCTGCCACAGCTCTCTGCTGGCTAGACTTACGGTGGAACACAAAGGAACTCCGCATTCCAGCTGCTGTAGCTATTTGTAGGAGCCCCGGAACTCTGCGTTCCAGTGTGTTCCTCTACTTTTAGGGGGCCCAGAACAGTGCCCACCTAAAAAGAGGGGGCCCCAGAATTGCATTCCAGTGCATTCCCCTTAGTTTAACCCCTGGTTGCACACCACACACTGTTCACCAGGAGCATCTTTATTTCCAACGCATGTAAATCCAAAAGACAAATAATTTCCATCGTACTTTCATTTGGGAGGGCATTGTTTCATCTTGGACAATTTACTTCTGGATTTTCTGACAACAAAAAGCTGCAATTGTCTATCCTTACCTTGAAGTGTCCTGATATTTTGCTTGCTTGTTTTAGCCACAGTTGGCGTACCAGAAGACTCTGCTTTCCATTTCAAAGCTCATTCTTTCAGCCACAGATCCATGGGAAATTAGTTTAGTATCAATATTTGGAAACACTAATTTTTTCATCAAAAAATTGAGAATATTAGACAAACAACATAAAATACACAAGTACACAGCACAAGCATCAGTAAAACACTAATATTATTTGCCTGATGTCCTGTGCCAGTGTCATGTGACTACCTCCCATGCCCAGAGTATCCTCCACTGGTGGATGATCATGCAATTTCTCTGAACACAGCTCATACCAAAACAATCCAAGTCCCAGATTCAGAATATTTTGGCACAAGTCACATAATGACAACTATAGTATTACAAATGCATTATAAATATTAATTTACCCACAGTCTAAATACCTTAGCATTTTTGATACACACATAATTTCATATTTAATATTTCAAAAGGAAAACTATCGCTAGCATAAAAATTTTTCATGGAACACATATTCACATCTTGTAGAACATCAGTGTTCCGCAAAACACAGTTTGGAAAATGCTGGTCTAATAAATTTATCAGGCCTGTTACCATTTTGCTTAAGTACAATATAACTGTTTAGTATAACTGGAAACAAAAGCACCTTATATAACATGTATGATGAAACAGATTTTGATAGATCAGAGACTATTGATGTTTTGTGATCCATGTTTCCAGCAAGATAAATGCTGCTTACACGACCCCATTGTTTTTATTAGGTTTGCAAGAATGGGAAGTTAGCCTGGAATTTAGTGCAGTATTTTCCATATTGTGGGTACCACTTGTACCAAATTGCCAAAGTCTGGATTTCATGGCCTTGTATTGGATTTTGAGACAATGAAGCTGCATGTTCATTTTAATTAGTCTAGCCCCTATCTACATCAACTCTGCAAAGTGCTACCAATAAATTATAAAGTTGATTTAAGACTGCCATTACCTGCAGAAGTGACAGTATGCTAGAAGAGACAGTAAATGCCATAAAGTAAAAGTAGCACATGAAACAGCAAGCAAAGTTGACCACATCAGTCTTTAACTGATAAAGGTATTCTTTTGTATATTCCTTATTGTGCACTTAATGTGTCCACAACTGTATAAAGTAACATCCCTGATCAAAGTAGTTTACAGCAAGATAAATTATTTCCTACAAGGCTTCATCGAAAATGTCACATTATACTCAGAAAGAAGAATTGTGCTTTAAACAAAGATATTAGAGAGTGCATTATGTGCAACTGGAAATCAATTACCTAAAAAAAAATTTGCCTAGCTGTATCTTAGTCTTAGGTGCTTAATCCCTCTCATCTCATTCTTCATCATTTTGCTCAATCACCTTTGTCACTCCTTCCAACTATCATGGCACCAATCTATTCATTTGTCTATAGGTTCAAAGGCCCATCAGGAAGAATTTCAGAGGGCCATCTAAGAAGAATACTCCCTTGCACAAAAGTATACATGATGCAGGAAACTAACATAAATGCATGGGTAACATGGGTGCAGGAGCAAAGTATCCACTCTTACACAGAATTTCCCCATCTCCATACCCACAGAGGGCCATGCAGGCCCCCAAAGGCTACTGAAGCCAATGAGATAATGTCCACCCCACCCACTCAAACACTGCCTACCACTATCTCTCACATCTACCTACTGTCCTACTTGGGCTCAGATCAGGATTTAGGATTTTTATTTTTGTCTTTATCTGCAACATCAGGCAGTGGCTACTGCTGATGGGCTAATGTTCTGATCCATTTTGGAAAATGAATCAGAAGGTATCCAACTGGCAAGCAGCTCTTTGTGCTGAGGAATTCCAGTTCCAACTAAATTGTAGGAGAGGCAAGAAATGTTTGCCCGTATAATTTACCAGGAAACTGTCTATGGTACATGGTTATAGTAGTCTTCATAAAAAGTGGCCCTGTAAAGGTATAGCAAACATTAATACCTTTTTGCTATATTGCACACACATACCTCTTAAAATCAAAGCCAAGAATGATTGATAATCCAAAAAAGTGAAGCATGAAGCTACTAGTTTGCAGTATTAATAAAAAAGACTCTTATGGTTATCCTCTGTTGGATAAAAGCTAACTGGTTTCTCCACAGCAGAAACTCAATGCAAAACCCCACCCAAAATTCCAACAAACATTTCTCCTAATTGGACCAAACAAATCAACCAACCATCATCTGATTTTTTCATGACCTCACACATAAGATAAAATTCTGCAGTGACCTGGAGGCTTACTTTTGCCATCTAAGACTTGAAGAATATTTCCATAACAACACCGATCAACGCAGTGACACACAGGTACCTTCCTCCCAGCACTTTAAGAAGAAATATTCTTCGTGGACTCCTCCAGAGAGTTGGAACAAGAGACTAGACTTCTACATTGATTGTTTCTGCCACCATGGCAAGGCTGAAATCATGGACAAACAACATGCCTTACGTCATAACCTCAGCCATGCAGAATTCAATGCCATCCACAGCCTCAGAAAGAACTCTGACATTATTATAAAGGAGGCTGACAAAGGAGGTGCAGTCATCATCATGAATAAATTGGATTATGATCAGGAGGCTTACAAACAACTCTCCAACACACCATTCTACAAACCACTTTCCTCTAACCCCACTAAAGAATGCCAAAAGGAATTACGAGACCTACTCAAGGAACTCCCTAAGACAGGACGGGAACAAATTAAGATAGACACACCACCAAAACCCTGACCAGGGATTTTCTATCTACTACCTAAAATCCATAAAAAGGGAAACCATGGACGCCCCATCATCTTAGGCATTGACACTTTTACCGCAGTATTATCTGGCTATGCTGACTCCCTCCTCAGACCCTATGCTATCAACATCCCTAGTTATCTTTGAGATACCACAGACTTCCTGTGGAAAATCCAATCCATTGCGAGCTTCCAGAAAACACCATTCTAGCCACTAGGGATGTAGAATAGGCGTGGTCAAACTGTGGCTCGCGAGCCACATGCGGCTCTATCAAAGAAAAGGTACGGCTCGCAGACAGGGAGCTGCCAGGCTAGGGGAGTTAAAATCTCTGGCCTATCAGGCAGCTCGGCAGCTGGCAGCTCAGAGGAGGGGCAGGAAGGAGGAGCAGAGAGCTCAGAGGAGGGGCAGGGGCTGGGGAGAAGGGAGCAGGGAGCAGCAGCTCCAGCTCAGAGAAGGGATGGGGGGGAAGGAGCAGCTGGCAGCTCAGGGAAGCCATGAGGGGGCAGTTCTTAGGACAGAGGAACTTCAGGGAATGGAGGCAATGAGGCAAGTGACTGAGGGGATCAGGGAGGTGACAAGCTGTAAAGGACTTAAAGATTAACAATTTATTGTTATTTTCTGTTTCCTAGATTTCATTGTGGATTTTATTTTGCTTTACTTTATTTATTTTTGTGTACTTTGTATTTTTTTTTTTAATTTTGTTTTGGTTGGGCTGGTTTGGGAGGGTTGGTATATTTGTTTGTTTTGTACTTACCTTACACCACATGCCATGGCAGCCTCAATCCTGTCCACAGCACTTTACAAACTTAGGGGCACCTCATGCACTCCCTTTACAAGTGTGGTAGTCAGGAAAACAGGGTAAAAAGTCTTCCATTGTATCAGAGGGAGAAGGAATAAGCCAATGAAAAATCCTACTCCTTCTTGCCAACTCTACAGAAACCTGTAGATTGAGCTCTGGACAATTAGGCTATGTCCACACATACATCATTATTTCAAAATAAGTTATTTCAAAATGAGTTATTTCAAAATAAAGTCCTTATTTCGAAATAAATTAATTCTAATTAAGGGAAAGCCTGCTCTCGAAACAGCTGTTTGAAATAAGGCCATTTGGACATGTTGTTCCAAAACAGTTGTTTCGAAACAATGGTGTTGTTTTGAAACAACATGTCCAAATGGTGTTATTTCGAAATAAGCATTTCAAAATAACAGCCGTTTCAAAATGAATGGGGTTTAACCTGTTTTGAAATGACGGTTCTTATTTCGAAATGACAGAGGCTGTCATTTCGAAATAAGAAAATGTCATGTGGACATTCAGTTTTTATTTTGAAACAACCAGTGTTGTTTCAAAATCAAAGACTCGTGTGGACATACCCTTAAACAAGGAGTTTTATGGAACTTTTAAAGAATAACCCATTTATTTATCACATTTCTTCCACAAAAGTTCATTCAATAAATGAATATGTTAGTCTTTAATAGTGCCACAGGACTCCTTGTTTGTTTTGCTGAACTAGGCTAACACAGCTACCTATTTGGAGCTCTGGACAGTTAAGGCTTTTCAGAGAGCCTGAGGAATTAGGACTAGCGATGAGCTGTTTTCCACAGCATCCTCCACCTTCAGAATTTTATGCAGAATCCTATTCCACAAAACCAGGCCTGTTTTGAAAGACAAGTGTTGGGCCATGTATGGAGTAGGAAAGTGTTTCCCAGGACAGTTGAGTTGTCATGGGAGACAGGAGCAATGTTCCTTCTAAGCTGATGATGCAGCTGAGCAAGTTATAGATGCACTTAGGGAGCCAATGAGCAGGGGCCTGGCACCAGGTCAAGGACCCGGGAGGGAACTTGCTCAGCTGCATCCAAAAGTTGCTAAACTGTGTAATCATCTTAGAGGGAACATTGCAGGGAAAGGCAGCATGGTGGGAGACAGCTGGAGAAGTGAGCAATGGTCAGGGACAGCGGAGAAACAGCAGCATGGCTAGAGATGGCAGGGATGAGGCAACAGGGGGAGGGGGAAGCGCGGCATGGTCGGTGAAGCTGTGGCATGTTTAGATTTTCTCACAGGCCCTAATGCAGCTTACTGCTTTGTTAAAATTATGTTTTACAAGTCATTAACATGACATGGAACACTGAGAAATGAAAATACAAAGGAGAAAAGTTTAAAACTGAATATTGATTAGTTTCCATTTTCAGCACAACCTCCTGCTGGGAAGCATTATATTCCACAGTGAAATTTGTTAAATCAAAACATTGTGCAATACGTAGAGGTCAGCACCTGTGAGAGCTTTCACATACTGCATTGACAAGTTACTGCCCAGATTTTAAAAAACCTGCCACTAGCCTGCAGTATTCTACATCCAGCAACAGCTAAGATTTTACTGTATAGACCTAGTTTTCATGGTAACCTTAAGTAATTATTAGAATCTGACATTAGTAGGATCAATATTTGCCCTGTTTTTAAGATAAAATTAAAGTGTGCAATAAATTTTAATTTTAAGCTTAGTAATTTTGGAATAGGTAAAAGTATGTGGTTATATGCCTCAGTGCAGCTCTCGACGGTTTAATAATCGACTTGTATGGCTCTTGAATTTGATAAGTTTTGCCACCCCTGATGTAGAAGATCTTTACACCATCCCACACAATGGTGGATTACAAGCTATTAGAAGAATCATCCCAGATGATACCACAGCACAGCTTGTAACTGAACTTTGTGACTATGTGCTCACCCACAACCATTTCAGATTTGAAGATAATCTATACCTTCAAGTCAGTGGCACTGCTGTGGACACCCACATGGTCCCACAATATGCCAACATCTTTATAGGTGACTTAGAACAACGTTTCTTCAAGTCTTATCCCAAAGCATCTCTGCTCTACCTATGCTACATTGATGACATCTTCATCATCTGGACCCATGGCAGGGATGCTCTTGAAGATTTCCACAGAGATTTCAACAATTTCCACTTCACAAACAAACTCAGCCGGGAACACTCCACACAAGAGATCCACTTTCTGGACACTACAGTACAAATCAGGGATAGACACATCAATGCCACCCTGTACCAAAAACCTACTGATTGGTATAGTTACCTACATCCCTCGAGCTTCCATCCAGAACACACCATATGATCCACTGTCTACAGCCAAACCCTAAGATATAACCGCATTTGCTCTGACACCTCAGACAGAGACAGACATCTTCAGGATCTCTATCAAGCATTCTTAAAACTACAGTACCTACCTGGGGAAGTAAGAAAACAAATTAACAGAACCGGATGGGTACCCCAAAGTCATCTACTGCAGGAGAGGCCCAAAAAAGAAAACAATAGAATGCCACTAGTCACCGCATACAACCCTCAAGTCAGACCTTTACTAGAGATCATTAAGGACCTACAGACTATCCTAAAAGATGTTCCCTTACAGACCTCTCCTCGGCTACAGACAGCCACCCAACCTGAAACAGGTAGTCACCAGCAACTACAGACCTGACAACAGAAATATTAAAGCAGGCACACACTCCTGCAACAAAGCACATTGCTAACTTTGCCTACATATCTGCACTAAAGATACCATCATAGGTTCTAATCAAGACAGCTACTCCATCAAAGGTTCATTTACCTGCTCATCTACTAATGTGATCTATGCCATCATGTGCCAGAAATGCCACGCCACCTTATACATTGGACAAACAGGACAAGCCCTGCAGAAAAGAATGAATGAACACAAAACTGACATTAGAAAGCACAAAACAGAAAAACCAGTTGCTGAACACTTCCATCTTTCTATTCTAATCACTCTATAAATGACTTGTTAACAACCATACTCAGGGATGTCAGTGGGACATCAAGATTTCAAGGAGAAACAGTTGAAGAGGAATTAATATGCAAATTAGATTATGTGAAAGCAGAACTAAATCATGACTATGGCTTCTTTTCCCATTACAACAGGAAATTTGACTTCACCCTTCCCAGTGTTTGAACCTTAAAAACTGCTCTGATTTGCTGTTACTGTATAAGCTGATCCCATGTTTTACACTCCCTTGCATTTATTTTCATTCCATTCTGTAAACTCCCCCATCTTCAAACATCTGATGAAATGGGATTTTCTCCCACGACAGCTCATGTGAAAAATACATCTGTTAGTCTTTAGGTGCCACACGACCTTTTTTTTTTTTGCTGGACTAGACTTACACGGCTGCCTCTTTGGACCTTAAAACATTGCTAATTCAGTTAAATAACTGATAATTCTCTTCTTATTCACCGAATTTTCTTCGCCTTAATTAGAGTATAGCCAGTAGTGCTTAGAGAGTACAAATAGATACTGAAACAATACTATTTATCTCAAATAAAAACGGCAACTTTTTACAAATGACCATTGTAGCTATTCAAAGGATCAGAATTGTTAGACAGTCATGTGCAGAAAGGTTTGCATGAGGAATAATGGTGAATTTTGAGATAGATATCTTAAAAAGTGATCTTATCGTTTTATACTGCCACACCTCACTGTAGAAGCTGAGCACCTATCATGTACAATCAATAGTGATATCCAGTGGTTAAAGTATAATCTGGTGGGCCCCAGAACCCTCCTAATCTCTGGATCCCCATCCCATATTGTCTGGGCCAGCCCTTCATGCATATGTGGGCCCCACCCCAGGTATGGATTTGCAACCACTTCTCAGTACCATATGCATCAGCTATCACTCCGTAAAAATATTTATAATTATATATGACTTTTATGTTTATGTCCATGTTAATGTCTATAGCACCTTCAGACATGCCTGCCTTGCCCATTCAGGTCTGCCCCATGTCCCCACCCCACGCTGTGCCAGTGCCCCCCCCCGCCCCCCCAGCAGGAGCTGCCCGAAAGGAAGCCAGGCCCCGGGCTCACTCATCAGCAGTAGCAGGACAGCCCTCGCTCGCCTCCAGCAACACACAGCACAGCCCCAGACTCCTGTGGGCCGGGGCAGGGTAGAATTGCCCCTTATTCCCCTCCACTGCTCCAGGCTGCTCTCTGAGGGTCCGACCGCTAGTGCAGCCTGTGCTGTTCATGTGCAGGGGAGCCAGCCAGCACTTTTCACACTAGGGCAAGTGTGCCTCCCCTCTTCTTGTAATGCCGCCTGCCCTGCCAGAATGCAACAGAATGCTGCATTCTGCCTCGTTTTTTCTATTTTAGCGGCCCTGGAACACTGGCCCCTAAAAATAGTGGGCCCCAGAACAGAGCTTTGCTGCATTCTAGCCTATTTTAACTCCTGGTAATATCCCTAGTGCAATTCATGATCAGAACAATGCCTGAGGGAAGGTCCTTTTTGGCGGGGAGGACAAGATTTAGGAAAGCTTTGGGAATAAAAGAGTGTTTATACTGTCATAATAGTGGAAAGACTTCCTCAAAGAGGAAAGCTTTGCAATGTTTCCTAAAAATAGTAAAACACTGAATTCACAGGATCTGTTCTGATTCCATAGCTGGATGTCCTCAACCAGGGACATTGCTGGTATCGGGCTTACAGGGCTCGAGTCCCGAGTCCTGGTGCCAAAGCCCCAGGTCCACCACCACCTTGGCTGCAGCAGCAGTACACTTAACATGCACGAGCCCCAAGTCCTGGCACTCGAGCCCCAGATCTTTTTTCAGGCCGGGGGCGCTCCTGTCCTCAACCAAGAACACTTCTGGCTACATTCACACACAGGGGGTTATTTCAATACAAGTTGTTTTGAAACAACTTGTATCAAAATAACACCTTATTTTGAAATAAGTTAATTTGAATTAAGAAAATGTTAATTCGAATTAAGGAAAAAAGCTCAAAGCGAAATAGCATGTTTGGACAACAGTTATTTTGAAACGAGTCACTGTTGTTTCAAAACAACGTTCTGACGGGATTGTTTCGAAACAATCATTTTGAAACAACATTTTTTCATCACCAAATGGGGTTTAAGCTGTTTTGAAACAACACCATTGTTTCAAAACAATGGAACCCGTTGTTTCGAAACAACGGTACGTCGTGTGAACATGGCGTTTCTTATTTCAAAACAACCTCTGTTGTTTTGAAATAAGACTGCCATGTGAACACACCCTTTGTCTTCAGTTCTTAAATGTTGCATATTGGACTTTGAGGTCTAGTTTCTTCCAGATTGCCATTGGTCTTTGGCATAGCTGAGGCTTGACTTAAAATGAAGAATTGGACTCAAAGTGTTAAAATATAATTGAATTTCCTGGCTTTTGCTCATTTCTCTTGGTCAGAGACACAGCTGACAAGTTTCCCAGGATGTATGGTTCCAAAGAAAGAAGATTATTGTTACTGTTTGTGTTAAGAAGTTTCAGCTATAGTGTCTCATTTGTAATCTCATGGGGTATGTCCACACATCTCTTTTATTTTGAAATAACACTGGTTATTTCGAAAAAAAAGAGATTAGGTCCCCATGACGTATTCTTATTTTGAAATGATGGGCCCTGTCATTTCAAAATAAGAGCTATCATTTTGAAATAGCTTAAACCTTATTTAAATTGAAATGGCTGTTATTTCAAAATGGTTATTTTGAAATAATGCCATTTGGACGTATTATTTCGAAATAATCATTATTTTGAAATAACACTTTTGCTCTTCTCCTTCCCAGAGTGCCTTCCTTTTAGCCTATATTGGGTGGGAGCATGGCCCAGGGAGGGGGCCATGTTGCCACACCTCCCATGGTGTCCCTCTCCTAAAGCGAAATAGCAAGTCCTGTGTTTGGACATGCTATTTCACTTTGGCTATGTCCACACATAGATCATTATTTTTAAATAACCCATTTCAAAATGAGTTATTTTGAAATAAAGTCCTTATTTTGAAATAAGTTAATTCGAATTAACAGTTTGTTAATTCGAATTAAGGGAAAGCCTGCTTTCAAAATAGCCCTTGTTTCGAAATGGTTATTTTGAAACAAGGCCATTCAGACATGTTGTTTCAAAACAGTTATTTCAAAACAATGGTGTTGTTTCGAAACAACATGTCTGAAGGCCGTTGTTCTGAAACAACCGTTTTGAAACAACAGCTATTTCGATTAGATGCAAGGTTTAATGCTTTCGAAATAACGGTGCGTCATGTGGACATGCCGCTTCTTATTTCGAAACAACCTCTGTTGTTTCAAAATAAGAAGCCTGTGTGGACATACCCTTTGGACTTTTCCCTTTATTTAAATTAACTTATTTCAAAATAAGGAGTTTATTTCAAAATAACTCATTTTGAAATAACTTATTTCGAAATAATGATGTACGTGTGGACACACCCATGGTGACAG
This sequence comes from Podocnemis expansa, assembly GCA_007922195.1. Lineage (NCBI taxonomy): Eukaryota > Metazoa > Chordata > Testudines > Podocnemididae > Podocnemis > Podocnemis expansa. The sequence goes on from ML681963.1 coordinate 119,368,294, forward strand.
TGGAAAGAGGGAGCTGGAGATGCTCAGCAATTCAGAAGAGGCCTCATAACAGCAGGTCATTGAGTTGTCAAAATATCGTTAAAATCCAAAGTGCACCCAGAAAAATTGATTTCATTCCCATTGATGTCAATGGCAGCCAAATACAGCCACCAAAAAGAAAGAACAGTAAAGAACTTTAATTATGTTCTTATAATTAAATCTTCCTTTAACAAGAAAGAATCAAACACCTTGTGCAATACCCAGGCTTCTCTGAGAACTGTGTTCAATTTCCAATTAATGCTGTATCACCAGAAACAGCTTTGATTAGATATATCCTGCTGCATGCACTGTAACAGCATAATTAGTTCCAGAATGCATTGCTTTAGAATAATGAAGTGAAATGTAAAGCGTTTAATTAAACTTATCAACTGTAGATTGGGGATTTTTTTTATTATTATTTAGTTGGCATTATAGAATGTGCCCTATTGATTGCAGCAGGGCTAGTTGTGGAATAAGGCAGAATCTGGCCCCAAGTGAATTAATTTTTAACTTTAGATTTAGCTCATGGCAAATGGCATCCTCAGTCAGACTCCTGATGTGGATTTCCTGTAGCTCCTAGCTGCTTTAGGACAATTTTATCTAACTATTGATGGCTAGATTGACAGAACATTGACTGGTACACAGTTTACTAGGCAGTGAATCCTCCCTCTGTTTTCCCAATGAGTCTTCTCTGTATCCATCCTCAAGGCTCTTTCGGGCAAAGGAGTGTTATGTTTGGTACTCTGCTGAAGACACTGTCAGCACTAAACAAATCATAACAGCACTGCTAGAAAGCAAGGCAGAGCTGGAATATAGGTTAATATTTTTAACTACAGTTGCAGCTCCTTGGAACAAGGCCTTTGAAGTTGGGACCTCAATGAGACATCCATGTCATCCTAGTTTGCAGGCTGAAAGCCAGTTAAGGATCCAAACTACAAAGGATAAATTTTGAAATGAAAGTTGTCAACGGTCAGCATATCACAGGAGAAGGTGGAGAGCAACCCTCAATGGTAGCCTCCAAAGAATGAACTGCACTTAACTGCAAGCTGTAAATAGTGATTTGTCATAATGAAAAGAAATTGCCAATGATAAACAGCCTCTACAGGCACCTTCTCAGCATGCAGCAACTCAAAAAGGTAGAGATAACTTCCTAGTCTCCTAAGCAATGAACATCAGTGAAAGTTTTAGAACTAAATTCTGACCCATCAACTGAGCAGGCCACAGCCCAGAAATTCAGGCAGATTTTGCACCTTTTCAGCAATACTAGACTACAGTGCGGTCATAACAATAATTTCAGGACTGCCATGCAGTTCTGCGTCTTTAGACTCCATGTCCCACATGCACATTTATCTAATTTATCTTCTTTGGGTCAGACATCTCAAATTCAGTTTAGAATTAGAAATTGGAGAACAGTATGGATGTGGATAAATCATTCCCTAGGACAGGCATGTTCAAACTGGGTGTTACAGTCCCTCAAGGGGTCAAGAGGTTATTATGGGGAAGGAGGCCATTAGCTGTCAGCACCCATGCATGCCGTGGCTGTGACTATCAGCCCCATGCATGACTGACAGCCAGAGTCCTTCAAAACTATGTGGCTGGAGAGCAGCCACTGTTGGCTTAGGGTTCTGAAGGCAGCATAGCCCCAGCAGCAGCACAGAACAACGGGTGGCATGGCATGGGAGGGAGCAGTCATCATAGCCTGAAATATTTTTAAGGAGGCTCCCCCCCAAAAAAGCTCGAGAACCCATACCCTAGAATGGCATCTGGCTTGTTCTGTTACTGCCTGGTCCCACAATATTGACGTGAATATGAGTTTTGCAATTACATTGAATACGAGCAGATCCAAGCCCTTTATAGCACATTATCTGAGTCTTTTATTATATCAGCATTTCAACATTTGAAATCATCACTTGACTATCTGTATTACTAACAACACTTTTGAGATGTTTTGCTTAGTTGGAAAAACCTGCTGCATTGTGCAGGCATTTTCATACCCAGCATGTTAGTTGCCTCAGAAAAAAAATAATAAAATGAAGTTTTCTAAAAGTGAGACTTTTCTAAATGAAAGCACTGTTTTTCTGAAAACTATGTGCTTGTTAATTCCTTAGACACTTGTCCATGTCGGGTTACGGTCTGCTGTGTTGATGCAGCAATGCCCCCTTTGGCTAGATAGAGCACTGCACCAGAGTTCACCCCATCCAGCAGAACACTCAGTCAGTTCCTCTTGACTAAGTCTCACTGAGGCATGTAGGTTTTCCCCCTTACACTGGGCAGTGTCACCAGCTTTTTGTGCTTAGGGGCTCTAGGAGCCCTCTCAGTCCCTCAAAGATAGTAGGGAAACCCAGGTTCACCCACTTCAATGGATTCAAGATCAAGGCCCTTAAATCAAACAAGTAGAATTGGAACTCAGCAGCTCCTGCCTTGCCCCCCATTCCTTCCTACCTTTCTCTAGGTTCTTCTAGTTGTCCCTTCTCAGGATGTCACCTGTGTGCAGCTTCTCTGCAGCTTGCTGGCCACAGTTTCCTGCTCCAGCCCACTTGCTACTTTGGCAACCAAGCTACCTCTCTGTTTCCAGCTCTTTTATTCTGTCAGAGACTGCCAATTGGCACTGGTTGGCAATACCTGTGTTAACCTCTTGATTGCTTGCCTGGCATGGGACATATACACCCCACAACACAAGGCTACAAGTGTGACTGACACAATAGATTATTCTATCTTGCGTCAGCTAACTTTTTGAAGTCTACATTTTTGCATCTCACTGGAGTGCTAGAGTAGAACAGCATGGCTAGGGATGTGGCTGGTCGGGTAGCTAGGCGTAGCTAGGGTCACTCAGGGACACATCGGAAACAAAGAGCACTTGCATTCTAACCTCAGCTCCACTCAACTCCTCATTCCATCCCTGGAGCTGTCAACCTCTTTCCTTCAGTATTCATCTCTAAGTAGAGACAAAAATGATTATATTCTACTGCAGAACAGGTTTTAAAAACATACTTTGAAGCTGAAAAACTCTACATGTGATAGTATTATATTTTGTAGTAGTATCAAAAATGACATAGCCTCACTCCCTCCCTATATAGTCCTAATGATGAGAAAATGCAGAGACAATGTGGACTAATAGACCATGGATGGGAATCACAACCAAGATTTTCTGAGTCCTAGTCCGGTCCTGTCATTAACTGTGTGGCCTTGAGTAAGTCATTTAAACCTTCTTTGACAGTTTCTCCAACTGTAAAATAGTAATAATATTTAATTCCTTAATGTTTAGCCATCATTGGAGGCTGTAAACATGATTATGTGTGCATTAAAAAAGATCTAAGGATGAACGTTAATTTTCGCTAAAAAGGCCTGGGGGCAATGCTGCCTCCTGGCAAACTAATACATCATCACTGAAGTCAATAGGCATTGCACCAACTGCAACACTGAGTTGAATGTGAACCTTCTATGCTTTTTTCTGAATTAATAATAGTCAGTAATAGCTAGGTCTCATTTGGCACTTTTCAGTACATCTCCAAGCACATTAGAAAGCATGTCAATATCATTATGTTCATTTTACAGATGTGTTGCATTTGGAACACTGTCCAGCTTATGAAGTACATTGATAAAAATTAGAGATTGCTTATGGGTTAGATCTTTAACTCCATTACATTCAATAGAGTTTTATTAATAAAAGCAGTCTATGTTTTTAAAAGATCACTCATCATTATGGATCTGAGCAGATTCTACAAAAATTAGTCTGATTTTATTGTACACATTTTAAAAAGGAAAATTGAAAGTGATATATTTTGCTCATGTTTTATATCCAGTTATTTATTAATTACAAATAGCTGGCCAGAAAGTTCTATGAAATAATGGGGCAAAATATGTTACTTTATATTTTACTATAATATAAACGGTACTTATCACAAAATCAAGAAAAAAACATAACTGGTTTTCATTCTCTAGATTTCCCTGAAGAACCAAAGACTGTATCTCCTCTGACACAGCTTAAGTTAACAAGAAAATGTCTGAACAGTGTATTATATAAATCAAGTACTTAAAAAGATATTTGCATGGTGACAATCTTTGACTACAACCCACAACTGGCTAAACCAATATGACAAGCATAATATGTTTTACATGAAAGTGACTGGCATTATGTTACTATGCAATTAAATCCCAGTATAAGTCATACTTAATTACACATTCAGAAAAAAAGAGAATATTTTAACCCTTATCTTGGATCCACAGAGAGAACAAAAAAACACACAAAATATCCCTATCGTCCTACAGTGTATTCCAACTTACTCACAATACGCATAAGTGGAAAAGGAATATGGAGAATTGCCCTATTCTTTACTGACTGATGGACACAAATTTTGCCCTAATTTGTAATTTTCTAAATATGCCATATGAACTGGCTATGAATGAGCCACTGTGCTGTGAGGAGAGGTGATATTCTTTAACATCTTAAACCTACCACCAAGCTGCCACCTTAACTTTAATACATCAAGCGTAAATATTAAAATAGTGCACACATTCAAAACACTGTCTGCAGATATATATATTCCTGATAACAGTATTGCCTGGGTTTCCCATGAACTGTACCCAATGTGACAAAGTCATCCCAGAAGGCTATAAAAGGGTGCTCCTATTTGGTGGGTGGGTGGTGGGCGGGTGGAGGGCAGGTGCAAACTGCCCACTGCTAAAACCCCTCTCCCAGCCTGAGGGGAGGTGGCACTGAGCCCAGGACCAATTGATTATGGGGGACAACTGACGGAAAAACAGGGACGGGTGTGAGGTCATAGGTTTAAAACAAGGGATTCAGAGGGGGACACCGAGCAGAGAACTCTGGACAGCGCCCACTGCTACCAGAAAGTGTCGAGGGAGCCAGCAGGCACCACCCAGAGGAACTCTGCCTGAAGATGTGAATGGACTAGGGACCAGAAATAGGCCCCACTGTCTCAGGCCCCTTCCTTAGCCAACCTTCTCTCTTTGGTTTTATAGATGGCAAGCTTCGCATAAGCCAGGAGGAGGTTGGCGAGGCGGTCCTGTCACTTTGAATGTGTGGGGAGAAGTGCAGCCAGAACCTCAATACGAGGTTGTGGAGGAGCTGGAAGAGAGGTTGCAACTTGGCACACTCCAGGTACACATGCGCCATGGTCTTCCTCTCACCGCAGAAGGGGCAGGTGTCAGATTATGCAGTGAACTAAGCCAGGTACATACCTGTGCCCAAAGCTCCATGAAGAAGCCACCAACTGAGGTCCCCGGTGGGCTATGGGGTCAAGGTGGAGTACAGGCTGGCCCACTGGGGGTTTCTTGCTTTCCACAGGTGCAATAAAGTTTCACCACTTGGTGTCAGGGAGGGACACGAGGGCAAGGAAGTGGATGGTATGGAGCACAAGCGTGTACAGATGTTTGCGAGGCGCGGTTTGGAAGCTGGCCAGCTGCAGGTCCAGCAGCTGACTCAGGGTGTGGGGGCAGGGGCAGCCAGGGGGGCTTGTGGGGCCAGAACCCGATCAAAAGCTCCAGAGGACCAGGACTGAGAGGAGGGTGGGGAGTACCCTCTCGCAGGAGCCACTTGAGATAAGCCAGAGAGGCAGGGGACAGGGCTGCCTTCACTTCCTGGAGTAGGCAGTGGGGGCTTCGAAGGGTGGAGAGCTCTATGCACTGAGGCAGCATGAGGGGGGTCACCCAGCCCCCCTGGGCATTTTCCAGGAGGTCTCTGACCCTTGTGACCCCTGCCAGGACCAGCCTCTACCTCACAGAAGGAGCCTCCACCACCTGCACATGAAGATGGGGGTTGTGTAGCAGGGGCTCCGCGAGGAGGTCACCCCCCTCAGTGAGCACAAGGGAGCTGGAGGCCTTCTTTTTGGTTAGCCCAGCCCTGTTAAAAGCCCCACCTGTGCTGGAAGCAGTGGGGGGGAAGGAGGGATGGAGAAGCCTGCCACTAGAGGTTCCCCCACTCCAAACCCAAGAGAACTGTATCTCTTCTTTGGGAAAAGAGGAAGACTTTGGTTTGTTTTGGGAAGGGGCAGATTTCCCAAAGGCCTCTCTTTGCCAGAGGAGACTGCATTCATCTGGCCGATTAGAGGGACCGTTTTGCCACACCGAAAAGAACAGAAAATCTACTACTCACCCATTCTGTTCTCTTCATTTACTTACTTTTTCTTCAAAACCTCTTACCCCTAAGCCTCTTACTTAAAGGAGGGGAGCTCCTCTAAGAAACAAATAAATTTGCCTTTCATAGACATGAGTGCCCATTCACTGCCAATCTGCAGAACCAGATATGCCACTGGAAATCCATAGGTTACCGATTTAACTCAATGAAACCATGCACACACATTCAATGGAAGAATTTGCCCTGAGAACTTAGTGTTTTTGCAGTCTCTGGAAAAAAGTAGCTATTAAATCTCCCCCCTCCCCCAACTCCTCCATTATTTACATTATGTAAGCAAGGAGGTTTAGCTCTGTTTTCTTGTTTACTTGATATTTAGCAGGAGAGACTGATTGTTTTTTGTTAACTTGAGCAGAGTTGAAAAGTGGCGTCTTTTCCTCCTACATCCATGAGTTTGTTCCACTTACATTCAGAAATTAAAAGCTACGCCACAACTCCTGTAGAATGTGTAGGGTATGATGGTTTAAAATGTCTTGAATTCAGAACTGGATAACTTTCTAAAATATATGTTCTAGCTCAACCAGAAGTTATGGGCCTAATGCAGAAATAACTTGGTGAAGTGCTATGGCTTGTGTTATGTAGGAGGTCAAATTAGACAGCCTGAAAAGCTATGAAGTTATTAATTTGTTACACACAGATGAAATTGCTGTACTGGTATTTCTTGTGGTTAAGGCAATGAACAAGAGCTTAGGAGAACTGGGTTATATTCCTACCTTTTCCACAAGTCACCTAACACAAATCATTGACTTGCTGTGTGCCTCAATTCCCAATCTTTAAGATATTGGTAACAATACTCCCTTTGTGGGTCTGGTCTATTTTGATTGTAAGATCTTTGTGTTCTTCTGTTATTTACACAATCCCTACTACATATGATCCTGCTGGACAGCCTTCAATAGGATCTACTGCAGGGCCATTAAGGGGTGGGGGGGTGAGATGGGAAATGATCCAGACCTGTTAGTTTACAGACCTGTTAGTTTAATCTCAGTAGTACGCAGGGTCTTGGAACAAATTTTGAAAGAGAAAGTAGTTAAGGACACAGAGGGTAACAGTAACTGGGATAATATAAACATAGTTTACAAAAGGTAGATCATGCCAGACCAATCTGATCTCCTCCTTTGAGATGATAAATGATTTTTTTTTAGAGAAAGGAAATGCAGTAGATCTAATCTACATTGATACCAGTAAGGCATGTGATACAGCTCAACATGGGAAATTATAAGTTAAATTGGAGAACATGGAGATTAATATGAGCATTGAAAGGTAGAGAAGAAGGAGACAATAATGATTTATACTGAAAGGTGAACTGACAGGCTAAAGGGAGGTTACAAGTGGTGTTTCATTTAGGGTGTGTTCACATGGCAGTCTTATTTCAAAACAACAGAGGTTGTTTTGAAATAAGAAACGCCACGTTCACACGACGTACCGTTGTTTTGAAACAATTTAAACCCCATTTGGTGATGAAACAACGGTGACTCGTTTCAAAATAACTGTTGTTCAAACATGCTATTTCGCTTTGAGCTTTTTTCCTTAATTCGAATTAACATTTTCTTAATTCGAATTAACTTATTTCAAAATAAGGTGTTATTTCGATACAAGTTGTTTTGAAACAACTTGTACCGAAATAACCCCCTGTGTGTGAACGTAGCCTTAGTCTTGGGACCAATCTTATTTAACATTTTTATTACTGATCATGACACAAAAACCGGGTGTTGGCTAATAAAAATTCCAGATGACACAAAGAGACATTTGGGAGGCACTGTCTATATGGAGGGGGATCGGAAATACCATACAAGAAGATCTGGATGACCTTGTAACTTGGAGTGATACAAATAGGATGAAATGTAATAGTGTAATTTCAAGGACACACATTTAGGAAATAACAAGAAGAATTCTTGCTATATATTGGCGACATAGCTGGCAGTGACAGAGAAGGAGAAAGATCTGTACATACTGGTTAATGACAAGATGACTGGGAGTTGCTAATGTGATGCAGCTCTGAAAAAGTCTACTGTAGTCTTAGCATAGATTAGGTGAAATATTTCCAGTACAGACAGGGAAGTGTTATTGTCATTATAGGCACTATAGGCACGATTGAGACCTTTTCCAGAATACTGTGCTTCATTCCTGTCTCCCATGTTTAAGAAAGACAAATTTAAATTAGAACAGAATTAAACTAGAATGGAGGAGTGCTAGTAGGATGATCCAAGGAACAGAAAACCTACTTTATGAGAGGAGACATGAAGAGCTTGTCTTGTTTAGCCTAACCAAACAAAGGCTGAAGGAAGAAATGGTTACTCTCTATAAATTCACCAGAGGGATAAATACCAAGAGGAATGAGTTATTTAAATGAAATGCAATGTGGATGCAAGGACAAATCAATATATACTGGCCACCAACAAGTTTAGACTTGAAATTAGAGCAAAACACCTAACTGACTTCAAGACTAAACTTACTAAGTTTATGGAGGGGATGGTATGATGAGACTATCTAGTATGATGAGACTAATGGCATCTAGCTATCTATGCTTCCTCATCACAATTATCTCCAGCAGTCAGTGGTGGGACACTAAATGGGGAGGTCTCTGAGCTACTACAGAGAATTATTTCCCTGACGGCTAGCTCTTGGGTCTTATCCACATGTTCAGGGTCCAATTAATCACCATATTTGGGGACAGAGATCATGCACAGAGTTTCAGCATGGGTCATGGGGCATTTGCAGGTTTGAACTAGCATAAATGGTGGATTCTCTATAAGTTGAAATGTTTAAACTATGGGTGGGCAATAGGTGGGAGAGGGGTTGGAATGGAAGCAGCCCTCCACGCTGGGAGGCTGGAGGATGGGAAGGGCAAAGGAGAGCCCACCCTGGGATGGGAAGGGAACAGCATGACAGCAGAAAGTCAGACCGGGACAAAGTGGGAGGGCAATGGAAAGCAGATGGAAGAGTGTGTCAGAGGGCTGCAGGCCTGGTTTAAGGGGCCTCTGGGCCCCAGTTGCCCCACCACTGTGGCCCACCCATGCTGACCCTATCCCTGGGCTAGCCCTCCCCCCAATGATGCCCCTTTCAATTTAACCACCTCCAGCCTACAGCCACAGCCCCCCACCACTTCCTGCTGGGTCAGTGCTGCCCACAGGCCACACTCCCATCTGTTCCACCTCTGGGGCTGGGGCAAACCAGTTCTGTTTGCTCCACATTGCACTAGCAGTGGAGCTATGGCGGGCTGGCACATGGTATGGCCTCCAGTGCAGCTCTGGAAGGCTGTACCAGAGCCACGTCACATGCCAGCCGCCCTAGCCCCACCCTGGAGTAGAACAGAACGTAGGAAACAGGCCCAGCCTGCCCGGCCCCTGGGGGTGGACCAGGTGTCCCAGGGGCAGGGTAGGAGCACAGAGCCCAGCCTCTGGCCCAGGGCCATGCCCAGCCCCCATCCATGCCAGCAGGGCAGTAAGTCCCAGAGCCAGGTGGGGGGAGCAGCCAAGGGCATGGTGGGCTGGACAGAGCCCTCAGACAGGGCAGATCTGGCCTGCGGGCCATATGTTGTCTACCCCTGCTTTAAACCATGATTTGAGGATGTCAGTAACTCAGCCAGATTTTAGAGGTCTGTTATAGGAGTAAGTCATTGGGTGAGGATCTGTGGCGTGCAGCATGCAGGAGGTCAGGCTAGAGGCTCATGGTGGTCCCTTCTGACCTTAAAGTCTATGAGTATATGGCTATGTCTACACTTAGAAGGTTAGTTCAAATTAACTGAATTTGAACGAATTAATTTGAACTAATAATTATTAGTTTGAATTAAGTTAATTTGAATTAACACAGCCACACTAGAAACCCTAATTCGAACTAGCATGTCCATGCACAGGACTTGCTAGTTCGGATCAGGTAAGGGATGCTATTGCATAGGAAAATCAAGCTGTTGATAATTGAAACTAACAGTTAGTTCAAATTAACACAGCTACACTGAGTTAAATCAAACTAATGAGTTTGAATTAACCATCACTTCAAACTTAAGGGAGGTTTTATAGATTTGAGCTAGGCTTTCCTTAGTTCAAACTAAGGGAACTCCTTTGGTTTGAGCTAATAAAAGCTAGTGTGGACATGCAGTAATTTAGTTCTAATTAAGCCTCCTTAATTCCAACTCTAGCTGTAAGTGCAGACATACCCGATTTGTTTTCTTATACTTCTGAGGGAGCTGAGATAAAAACGTTAAAACTAAGGGCTTGATCCAAAGCTTATTGATGTCAATCAGAATCTTTACATTGACATAGTATCTTCCTTAGACCTTTTTCTATTGTCATATGGGGGATGGGGAACAGTGTTGGATTGCTGATATTCTAATTTCAGTGTTATGCTGAATGGACTTCATTAACATAGTTTCTGATAAAAGTTACTCTTCCACACTACGGGCAGATCTTCATCTGGTGTAAATCACCATCACTCCATTGAAGTCAATTAAATTATACCAATTTACACAAAGTGAAAATGTGGCCCTACATTCTGAGCCTTCACTACTGACGTCAATGGGAGTTTTGCCATGCTTGTCAATGGAAGCAATCTTGCACCTCTGCTGTTTACCCTGCTGATGGTAAGTTCTCATGCTATGATTCTACATCAAGAGCTTAAAAATATTCAGGCGTATTTGTTTTAAAAACCATACTGACAATGAAATATTAGGATGCCTTGACAAAAGAAAGTTTAACAGCCCCTCTCACCCACTATCTCTTCTGTTTCAAAGCTTATTATAATGGCTCTTTGTGCATTTATTTTTGTGAACACTGTCTGAAAGTGTAGCTAACATAGCTTTTATTTAACCGCATGAGCCCCTTTGTTCATTTGCTGTTCGAGGACACTGCCTGGATATCTCAACATGTGAAATACACAGCATGGTTTTGAAATTCAATGCAAAAACTACTAAGGACCCAAACTGTAAAGAGTAGGGCAGTGACATATGATATTTATAGCTGCTAAGATCTAGGTCAGAATAAGCCTTGAATATGCAAGACATTGGAAAGAACAGGATACTGTTAGATGTCACTATAATACCAGCTCTGGAAATCAAACATACTGAACATAAGAAAGAAATGTTCAAATTCATGGCCATGAAAAATGTGCGTCAGACCCTGAAATATGATCTTCCCCATAAAAGTGCACTAATGCAATGTTGTATGTACAGACAAGCCCTAACGGTGTGTCTATACTTACAATTTAGTTTGACTGAATGAGGATTAATTCAAATTAAATTAATGCATGGCTACACTGGCTTTCATTAATTCAACCTAAGGAGCTTATTAGTTCAAATTAACCCAGTGTAGCCATATTATTTCGAACTAATCATTGGTTTGAATTAACACTTTTTCACCTTCTTCCTCCCAGGGTGCCTTCCGCTTTCTATATATTGGGTGGAGGTATGACCCTTCTTGAGGGCCATCTTGCCACACCTCCCGTGGTGCAAGTCCTGTCCACGGACATGCTAGTTCACACTGGGTTTCTAGTATGGCCATGTTAGTTCAAATTAACTTAATTTGAACTAATCATTATTAGTTTGAATTAATTAGTTCAAATTCAGTTAATTCAAACTAACCTTCTAAGTGTGGACATAACCTAAGAGCTTAGAGCCAGATATGTAGTTGATGTATGCCACTGAAGCTGTACTGCAGCAGAAGCAGCTAGGCGAATTTACATCAACAAAGGAGTTGATCCTAAAACTCAAAGAGGTTTTCTGTAGAGCTGGACAAATAAGTTAAAAGATAAGCAAGAACTAGCTCAAATGTGATCTTAAATATTTAACGAAGCCTGACCTGTACTTTACCTCAAAATACATTTGGATTAAGTACCTCTTGCTCTCCACCACACCAGGTGGCCAACCTTTGCAGAAATTCAGGTTAGAGATGTGGTTGTTTCCATATCTCACAAACTCTGTAAGACACCCACCAATTCAGATAGGACAATGCTTTTGGGACATCAATGATACCCCAACAGGTTTGAGAATTACTTAGAACAGCCAAAGTCAGTTTAGCAGAAAGAGTGTCAAATCTGTAAGAGCCAGTAGGTGGTACCACCACCAAAGAGGGAGTGTTTTGGGAACCACTTGTGTAGGCATCACAACTTTGGGGTTAGAAGAAGGAATTGGAAGAAACTATTTCTGTTGAGAGGAAAAGGAAGTATAAGGCTCAAGTGTGTGTGAAGTCAGGAAAACTGAGTTACAAGGAAAAGGGCTCTATTCATTTGAACAGGTGAAGTGAAGATTCAAGGAACAAAAGCTCATATTGTGGAAAAAGGACATATGATCAGTATTAGAATTTTTTAATCAAATTTCAAACCCACTTGAAAGCTTGACTAACCTCAACTTTGCAATGTTTGATTTTCATTGTAAAAACAGCAAAGGTAGGCAAAGGGAAAACAATGAAAGAGGGTAAAACATGGAATTAATGAGGCAGAGTGCAAAACCAAACACAGAAAAATTGAAAGATGGAGCAGAATGGGAAAGGAAAAATTCTGGTAAAAAATGCAATAATATATGATTTCAAATCTTCAAGCTTCAGGGAGGTTAGACACCTTTCTAAATCAGGTCTCCATATATGACAGATAGAGAGATTGAGAGAGAGAGAGCCTACCCACTTGACAGGCCAGCAAGTAGCAGTTACCTCTCTCAAACGCCTACATTCCCACTGTAATGATGGATAACCAGAATGTACTGTCAGTATGCATGAACTGACCAAGTTCTGATAGCATATGAAGTCAGAAGGCCAAGAAGACCAAGTTTTTCAGCCAAATACTGGACACTTCTACCGTTACATAGTATAGACCTCTTAAAAGGGCAGAAATGTTTGTCAGGTTGTGTTTGTGTAGGGATACTCTTTTTTACTAGTTACAGTAGTTTTGGTTAGTAATATTTGTAAAGCTTTATATTTATGCTCCAAATCCGTAAAGGTGTGGTTTCCCCATTTCACGAAGCTGTTAACAATAGAATACAGTAGATAAAACCAGACTTGCAGGTGTCAGCCTTAACCATTCAGTGCTTCAGTTTGCCCATCTGTAAAATCAGGATAATAAAACTTTCCCCCCACACACTTTCTTCAAGTGCTTTAAACACTTTTATTGTCCACATGAGTGTAGCTGTAAGCATTATTTCCTCCTGAGCAAAAGACATGTACAAAAGATAAATTCTAATTCTGCCCCCATAAATTTGAGGCCTCTTACACAGTCAACAATTTTTCTCTCCAATTACTCCCCCACGTCCTTCTGAAACAATCCGTGTCGGTCACCTGATCTGCATCATGGGTAATGAGAGTGTCTAATTTGGTCCTAACCATGACATCAAACACTGTTTCATATGGTAGTGAGACAAAGCTGTCATGCTGACCTGGGGCTAAATTGTACCATTATTATTTTTGTAAAGCTACCTCTTGAAATCAGTGGGGAGTTCTGCTTAAAAATTGATTGCACAATACAGGCCTTTAGGATTTATATTTGGATATGAAATTATTTAATCTGACTCAACAAAAAATCAACAGGCAGTGCCTCTATTTTAAACCTCAAGTAGATGTGACACAGGAACAAAGATTTGATTAATCAGGTGTCCTAGACAGATCAAGCACAAAAAACTTATGAAGTCAGTTTTGGGATGTTTTTAATGTAGAGAAAGATATAAGGAAATAATGTGAAGCACATGGAAGGGAAGATACTTTTTCCAGAAATAAAAAGAATGGAACACACAAAAAGAGAGAAGCATATAGCAGAGCTTCACATAAATAGCCACATAACTTAAGGCTAAACTTGACCTTCTAGATACAGTATATCTTGAGGTAGAGTGGAACTGCACTGTCTCAGGGAAGTACTAGAGAGATTTAGCCTTAGGATGGCACAACAGTTCTTGCAACACCCCAGAGTGTAGGGTAACCCATAAACTGCTGCATCTATTTTAGGATAGAGCATGTATTTCCTGCATGGCTATCTACTCCACTGATCAGTGCTTAGAAGGGAGAAAGCCATTGTTCGGACTAGTCCCTGGCCTGTTTTTGTCTACTGTGGTACACAAAAAACTTCTTAGTGTTCCCCAACATGAAACAGCTGCAATACGGGGTATCCTTTACATTGGTTACTCAGGTTCCTTATTATCTCCCCCCATCACCTGCTCATGCAAAGGGTAATTAGAATCTAGTCATCAAAGATCAAGTCTGCACCGTTTCTCTATGAATGTACCTTTTTAGCAAATCACTGCCTAAATTTTCTTATATCTTTTGCCATACAACTTTAAAACTTTTCACTTTATAACAGGTAATTTGACTTCATCCTCCCTCTGTGTGCTGCTTCCTTGAGTCTGAATCCTTACAAATGCTCTGATTTGCTGCTGCAGTGTGACCTGATCTCATGCCTTACACTCCCCTGCATTTATTTTCATCCAATTCTGTAAATTCTCCCCCTTCAAAGGGTCTGACAAAGTCGGATATTCTCCCACGAAAGCTCATGAGATAAACAAATCTGTTAGTCTTTAAGTGCCACAAGACTCCTTGCTTTTTTTTTTTTTTTTTTTTAAACTTTAGTATGATATCTGACTTGGGGAAGTATCTTGAAACACGGAGCATTGTTCCAGCTACCTAATTCAGTTATGCTCCAGATTTTCCATTGCACAGAGAAAGAAAATAATCTATGTCACTGTGCCAGGTAGATACAATGGAAGTTATGACACATCTACCCTATATCTGTTCAAGAGATTATCATATTGCATCACTGCATTGTGCTACTCTGTGAAACTGAGAAAACCAATTTTTCAATGTCCAGTAAGAAAATTACAATGAAGGAAACATGTATCTCAATCCAAACTACAGTAGGATTTGCCACTAATGCCAAAGTCCATAACATAGTTCCTAACATAATGTTGCTCCTTTTGACCACTATTGCACTGAGGGCAGAGGTTTTCAGAGATCTATCCCCAGGGACTCCATGATCTATTTCTTGTATGGAATAGCTAATTGAAACCTTGGGGAGTGAAATCCTCAACTTAGCCAGAACACTAGAAATGGGCTGCATCGGAATCACAGTCCCAAATAATGCCTATGTTTGGGATGGTCAGAATTCAGATCCAGATCTGAAATGGACAGCTTTGATCTAAGTGAATGAAATCCTCACCCTACTGAAATCCATGAGAAAGCTCCATCCTTTGAATGGGTCCAGGATTTCAACCCTAATGGTCAAAAGCCCTATTACCAGACCCTAAGCCATCCAATTTTCTAGTTGCTTTTCAGTTCTGTACAGCTCTGAGTTGCATTTTATTCCATGATAACTGATTTACTTTGCATTTACTCTGATAACGAATAATGTAATTAGCTGTAATGTATTGCTTTCAGTTTATTGGTTTTTAGTTGATTCATCTTTCATTTTGCTAATGTGCTAGAAGTCTTTATTCAGTAAATTGTAGTAGTAGATTATTTTTGCACGTCCTGTGTGCATTGTGAGGAGCAAGTCTATGATAACAATCCTTCTGTGATCACTTTTTACAAACATCCAGGCCTTACTGGAACAACTGCTTTAAACATATGATCTAAACTGTGTGGGCTTTGTAGACCACTGGAGCATGCTGTGTGGCTAGTACTTGGAAAAGATGATCCACACATACAACCCCTTGCTAAGGATTCTGACTGTTCAGTATGCCTCTCAGAAAGCAGTTTTACAGCATTGGACTGAAAGACAATAGAGAGAGACAGAGGAGGATGTTATTGATAAAATATTGCTTCTATAAATCCTGAGGTGCTTCCTCAAGTAAATATCTACTGATATCTTTTCCCAACTAATAAACATAATTAAAGGTAATTCTATTCATAGCTCTCTACTGTGACTGTGAAGTCTATTTTTGTGAGGTTGTGTGCTGTTCAACAAAACAAATTCACTCTGTTCCAAGCGCTACTTTTTACACCCATGTTTGGCTAGGAAGCTGTGAAACTGTCTTCTTAAATGCAGACCTTGCACCCATGATTCTTTGTTATTCTTAATTATTTCTATTACCATAGCTCCTAAGAGACCTACACATTGACCAAGGCCGCACGGTGGTAGGTGCTATACAAAAATGGAAAAAAGATGGTTCCTGCCCCTAAAAAACTTACAATCTAAGTATACAAGAAGACGCAACAGATGGTTACAGATAGACAGATGAGGGAATACAAGGGAAACAATGGGATAACATAGGTCAGCATGACAGGCAATGATATTTTGCCTTTGCTTCATCTAGACTGAACTACTGCAGCGTGTTCTACCCAAGGCATTCTAAATAACAACATGCAATTCAGATTACAATTTATGCAAAGTCCAAACATTCTTTTCTTAAGAATGATCCAGAGTATTCCATTCTGCAACTTCCCCCATCTTTGAAGCATCTGATGAAGTGGGATTTTCTCCCACAAAAGCTCAGGAGAAAAATAAATCTGTTAGTCTTAAAGTGCCACAGGACTCCTTGGGTTTTTTTATTCACCTTGATACAAATTTTTCCTCTCTCTGGACCTGTTTGTCTAGATACTTGAATTTAAACAGCAAATGTTTTAAAGGCATTTTTTGAACATACACAGTTCCCTGAGTAAAGCATTTGGCAAAACAGCTTCAACAGAAGGGGTCATTCAGTTCCTTCTTTCCCTTTAGTTTGCTTGAATAAAATTTTTATCCATGTGTCAACATATCATGCTCATGCAAACTCAAGTGGAAATGATATCCTGTAGGCAACTTCTGGCCCAGTTGCTCTTCAGAGTTTTGTTTTTCCTGCAATCATAGAAGGATTCCCACATACAGGCAGAGCACCTCTTTGGACTTCCAAAGCAGACTTCCTCATTGAATCTTGAATGTCCTTTCTCTTTAATTAACTCCCCAATTATATCTGAAGAGGGTGATTACTGTTACCTTTAATATGCTAAGGATGAAAAAGAAATAACCATAAAGTCAGAACGATAACAGCAGTCCAAGAATGGGAACTGATCTAACCCTTTGGGGGGCTGTAGGCATGTGTGTATACATGCTTTATACACAAAAGGGCACAACTGGGTAAGACAGCATGCATACATTTAGTAAAGACTCCTTCCACAAAAAAGTACAGTGTTTAAGAAAGTGCAACAGCTGGATAAAACAAACAAATGATGGAGGAATAAATAGTAAATGCAGAACTATAAAGCAACAGTAGTACAGAGAAGGTCCTTATCAATTTACCTGTATTCAAAATTCACAGGCATAATACTCCAATCATTAGCAGTAATCTATGTATGTGAACACATATCCATTTAAGCATTAATTTGGGTGACAATCTGGAAAATTCCAGCATCTAAAGCAGAAATGTCTTCTTTTTATAGGCAGTACATAATGCCTATATGAAAATGTCATGAGTTTAAACAGTTGAAAAGCAAAACAGTTGAAAAGTCGCATACATGCATGGTTGCAAAAGTTTTGCAAATATATTATCAAATAAAATTCAGGCAGTCAAGAGCTACAGTTGTCAACTTAAGAGAAATACTGTGACTGAATGTGTGAGACAGCATAGAAGGACTTGAGAGAAGATAAGACTGATATGCTATAAACATAGACAAGACAAATATAAGAATTATATGTTACAGGACAAGGTAAGGGAGACAAGCAAAAATTATCATAGTTAATCTGAATTTCAGAACTTTAACACAAATTATACAATGAACACAAAGATGAAGAATAAAGTAAATTATAGGTTGGGGAGTCATTTATGTTTATATATGAGCCTAATTAATTACCTGGAAATTTTAAAAAAGGAATCAATTTTTAAGTATAGAATTTTAAGATTACTTGTGAACCACACTTTTACTAATTCAGAAATGTGAAAAGAAACTTGGTCCAACTGGAAAAGTAATGAGATGAGGTTTTAATGAATGTTCAGATTACAACCCTGCAAATGTCATGCTTAAATATAATAGGCTTCCAAAAAAAAAAATCAGTTGAAACAAAGATTTTAGGGTCTGATCCAAAGCCCATAAAATTCAGTGGAAATGCTCCCATTGACTTCAGTGGGCTCTGAATTAGGTTAATAAATAGTAACCAACACTAACAGAGGGATGTCATATCATCTCTGGATTTTGATATGTTCCTTTACATAAGCTACTCTAATGCAGTATGTAAGGACTATTACAAGCTTTTCAAGAAATATAAAAGAAAAAATAGTCAAGAATGGAAAACACTGTTGGACAGAAAGTAAAATTAAGTAACTATTGATGGTAAAAGCTTTGTTTTTAAATGTATTCCAAAAAGGAGAGCATTAAGATGCCTTCCAGTATAGAATGCACTTCAACTATTCTAAGTAATTTCTACATCAGCATGACAGATGTCATAATTTTGAGCAATTCTAAATTGGAGAGAACAGGCCCAGGCACTATTTACTCTTAAGCACTCAATGGGTGTGTTCACACGGCAGTCTTATTTCGAAACAACAGAGGTTGTTTTGAAATAAGAAATGCCACGTTCACACGACGTACCGTTGTTTCGAAACAACAGGTTCCGTTGTTTCGAAACAATGGCGTTGTTTCAAAACAACTTAAACCCCATTTGGTGACGAAACAATCCCGTCAGACCACGTTGTTTTGAAACAATGGTGACTTGTTTCGAAATAACTGTTGTCCGAACATGCTATTTCACTTCGAGCTTTTTTCCCTAATTCAAATTAACATTTTCTTAATTTGAATTACTTATTTCATAATAAGGCGTTATTTCGATACAAGTTGTTTTGAAACAACTTGTATCGAAATAACCTCCTGTGTGTGAACGTAGCCAATGAGCCAGGGGAAAGGAATACGTAGGCAGGAGATAATTATCTCAAAAACTTTCTTAATTCAGAGAAGGTTTTTCAAGATTGAAAGCATGACTATGTGCTACAAGTGCTTCAAAAATGGAAACAATAGGAGAGAAGGACTTTCCACATGGAAATACACAACTGTAACCATCACAACAGTAACAGTGCTTTGACCATTGTATATTTTAACCAAGTGGAAAAACATGATGGCAACACTGACTAGTCAAACTCAAATTGGAAATAGGTGCAAATGTAAAACGATAAACATCATTATCCACTGGAACTATTTAAAAAGGGAGGTGATGGATTCACCATCACTTGAAATCTTTAAATCAAGACCGGATATGTTTCTAAACACTGTACTCTATTTCAGACATGTTAGTGGACTTGATACAGATATTATTGGGTAAAACTTGATAGCTTTGGTTACTCAGAAAATCAAATCAGATGATCTTAGTGGTTCCTTCTGCCCTTAAAATCTGTTATCATATGAAAGATTTCCAAAGGGCCATGGCAACTTTAAAAGAGACCCACTTCAAAAATGAGAGGGAATGATAAGATGTCTCTCTGGGTCTCTACATTTCTGTAAATTTATATTTACAACTACCAGGTTGTCCTGATAATCTTTCATCTTCTGGTTGGTTGCATGTGCTTCTACAACACTGTCTTTCTATTTCTTTGACAAATAAATTAGACTTGCTTAAGCTGTCTTACTGACAGATTACTTGCATTGCCATTTTTTCTCATCAATATTTCTGTGTATTTTTTAAAATGTCCAGAGAGGATTTGAATGGAGTAGGGCATTTGTATTGGAGATAACTTTATATAAGGCATCTTGCTGCAGTGCACATGTGCATCTCCATCCATACATGCCAAGATGATCCTCTAAAGGTAAAAGAGACTCAGCAAATGTTGAGGTGATTGGTGGAGCAGTTTGGATAGCCTGTTCCACTACTGGCTGTCCAGTACTTGTTGCATGGATCTTCACGTTGCCTATTTGAAGTTTATCAGTACCTCTCAATTATATAAAAGTAATTCCAATTTTTTAAACCTACAAGCACCTCACTTATGACCTGCTCCTAAGCCAATTTTTCAGCATAGCCAATACATTTCTGACAAATTTCTTGCTATCTGGTTTTAAGTTCTGCTTGATTTTCTTGTGGTTGCTAAAGGAAAAAAACCTGAGTCACAATGCATTTAGGATGTGTGACAAGGGGGCACCCTCCTGTGACATGACTAGTGTGTCTACTACAGTTTCTGCTTTCTTCTGGAGTTCCAAGTAACTCCATGAAAGCTTTATAAGTATAAAGTGTTATTTGCAGGGTTAATTTATCATAAAAGTACCACAACCACTAAGCCAGACCCTCCAGTACAGCCTAAACAGTACACTGAACCTTTCAATTTCCAATGGTTGTGTAGCACAGGTGTCTCTCATCATACCCCAGCTCTCTAGTACTATTCCAGCACTTCTCACAGTACCTACCATGGCACTTCTGGCTGTGGTGTTTCTCCATCCTGTTTCATTTTCAGACCTGACTATAGCTCTCAGCCAGACACAGCAGAAGACTCACCTCTCCACCATGCCCCAGCCTTCAGCTTTTTCTAGCACTCCCAGTTTCTGTTTTCCAGATGAGTGAGCCAGCAGGCATCTCCCTCTGCTGTTCTCAGCATCCAGGTCTCATTGACCGCAGCTCTGGCCTTGGGAAGTTTGTAAGTTGCTCAACAATTGCCTTCTGCTTTCACCATCCTAATCTGGCTCTATTATTCACTAAAAAACTTTCATCAGTCTCCTTCAGGGATATTTTTTGAAATTCTCAGCCCAGCTCTGCTCTTCTGATCTCTCCTTCTCTCAAGATTCTGGATTCTAGTTACAGAACTCTCTTGCCTTTGAACTATCCCCCAACAAAACTCTCAGGGGCAACTCTACCCACCTCATTGCACCAAAATAGGGCACATCTGAACTGGAAAAAACCTCAGTTGTGTCTAAGAGGCCAGCTGCCCTGTTACAGAGTGTAACTCAGGAACATGGTTTAAAACTATGGAAACAGCACAGCTTTTTATAGGGATTTCTCCCTCTTGGTCACTTAGGTTCTGCACACAGTGAAAAGCCAACATTTTTTAAAAGTCCATTTGACAATGTATAAACCAGGAAGAAGGATAGTGTATAATTAACGTTGGTACAATTGAATTTTTATTTTATTATAATTTTCACAGATATCAATGTGTAAGTATTTTTTTCTGATTTTTTATCCATTTTACTTCCACAGTTGCAGTAAATTATGGGAAGCTGGTGAGGTCTGACAACAATTATTTAAAGACAAACATTATTATGCAAATTGTGAGCATCTCCTATCAAAATATACAAACTAAATATCCTTAAAACAAGCTCTAATAAGTTCAAAAGCAGTATTTTTCTTATTTCACCCATCTGTAAAGTTTGGCTATCATCCATAGAAATATTTTTTCAGTAGTTCAGGCATGTAAGGTAAAATAGATGTTTACCAACATTTTCTGATAAAAATCTAAAAATTCCAAGCCTTTATATGTCACTAACTTAACAGCAATGCCCCTACAATCCAATAAACCCCTTTGTGCTGGGGTCAAAAAGTCAATGATGATCCCAGTATACAACATGGTTTATATATTTATTTGCAAAGGATCTCACCTGCAAATTGTTGAACAGGCTCAACTCCTAGCGACCTCATATGCTCAGCACTTTACAGGTCTGGGACCTTCTTGTCTTAACATACCACTGTCAGCCCCAAGGAACCAAAATTAAGAAGCTATTAAATAAACCAGTGAAAATGAAAGTCATCTAAATGCTAAACAAGATATTAGCCACATCCTGAGTGAGACTGATTTACATCACTTGATAATCTGACAATGAAGATTGCCAATTTGGGTTTTGGCAGATTTCTAAGAAAACCAAATTCTTCATCTTAGAAGGTATTGCTGTCAGCCTCATTGTTTTAACCAGGAATGGACATAATTGGTCTTAGCTAGCATCATGGGATAAGGAAATGTCTCCAACAGCAAGACTATTTAGGGCTCAGAACATTCAAGGTTTTCAAGATGGCCATCCTGATTTGCACCTGAAAGTGAGTAAAAAGCCAGTGTTTTAGCATTCACAGAAAAATCTAGAGAGTGCTACTTATGAAAGTCACTCTCCTTAAAGGTCTTCTGAAGCCAGGGGATTCTTTTGAGGAGTTGCATTATAGATATACCAGATAGAAAGTTTAATATTTTTCTCCAGGTTGGCTCCTTATCATAATTTGAAACAGTAGGAGTGTGTGTCATTATTTCTTCTAAGAGATTGCACATGTTCTGTAAAAGTATAACAAGACATTATCATCTCATTGTCATTGTTGGGCGGTTGTAGGAGTGCTTGAAAATTGCATTTTACAGCAGTAGCTGCTTCTGTAGGTATTTCTACATTTTGGTGCTAGTGTGGTTTATTAATAATTTCTACATTCTAAGAAAGAAACAGTTCTGTTGATTGTATGTTAAAACAAAGCACTAAGGGTCTGTCTTGAGTGGAATTTATAGTTGTGGTATTAGAAGGCATTAGCTATTGTGTGCTAATTATAGTGTACATGAGATAGTATAGAATTTAACATACACTGGATCAGTGATTCTCAGCCACTGTGTCGGGACACATCACTGTCACCACACAGTGGTAACTGTGTCATGGAGAGCTGGAAGATGGCTGGATTTGGGCTGGAGAGGGTGGACTGGTGTGTCCTGTAGGCTCCTAATATGCCACCAAGTGTGTCACAAGCTGAAAAAACTTGAGAACCACTGCACTAGATAGGTTGAGTAGACATCTAAGTTCCATCCACCCTACCAAACTGCCATGTCGATACTGAAGAGAAAGGTAGGTGAAGTAAATATCTTTTATTGGACCAGCTTCTCTTTGTGAAAAGAACAAGTTTTCAAACTTCACAGAATTTGTTTTCAGATCCGAAGAAGGCAACCAGAGAATCAGAGCTAAATTCAAGGGGGAAATGAATTGTTAAGCATACAGATCTATGATGTAGGGGGCCACTTAAAATGAAGTGCACATTTTTAAGGGTTTGCAGACAGTAGAGTGCCTTAAAAATGTAATGAGTCATAAAACCAATATTTCTTAAGTCCATGGCTTTCAGTTTTAGGGCTAAAGAGGAATAAATAGAATTGCTTCCAACAGGAATTTCTAAGGGGAATGTCTTTTATTCATTGATAGGAATGCCATGTTCATTCATTTACTTGTTCTTTAACATCATAACCAAAGTCTGATGTGACTCTGTGTTTTAATCAAAACTCCATTTTGAATTGCTTACTCCATTTTATATTGCCCAGCCTAAGTTTTGCTGAAACTTCATTTATATATGTGATAACTGTTTGCATGTGTGAATGAAGGGTATGTGTATGATGGGATCAGTCCTCAAAATTAGCCTATCCAAAAAGAAACTGCCAGCATCACCCTACCAACTGCAGAACAATTCAGACAAATTCTGCAAAAGCAGAAAGAATCCACCCTAAAAAGAAAGGGACAAAAGTCCCATCAAGAACAAGAAATGAAGTCACAACTGCCATCATCTGATGATTCATGGTCATACAATACCAAGGCTGTGTGATACTGCAAGATCCATGGACTAAAAGATATAAACAGATGGTTAAGACTGCATAGCTTTGGGTAATGTTTCGCACAGTATCTAAGAATGTTATTGTGTAGCCATGTATCTGACAGAGACCCCACTCTTCTTCATGCCACTTTCCCTGGCCAGGTAGCTGTCATAAGTTGCAAACACCAGCCAGCCATGAACACAAGCTACAATCTCAAGAAACAATCAGGACTGGTATTTATACATGCCCAATGGCAGAACATTTGGGGTGTGTATGTAGGTACTAGATATTAGCTATTAACATCATTGTCTTTTCCTCATAATAAACATGGCATGTTGCCTTATCCCCTGAATAAGATTCTGCCAGTCTTTTCTTTTTCAAGTATAACACAGTGTCCAGCAAAATAATGAATTTAAGTTCCCCAGCTCATCTTTTGAAGGTATTGTACAAAGTGAGGATGAGGATTGAGAGACCAGGTATGTAGTGATACTTTTGTGAATATGGCCAATATTTTTTTCTTTTATCATTTTTCTTTCTGTTTCATCCACATGGTTGTTTGGGGGGATATGATGCAGTGGATGAGGTACAACATGACATAACAGGCATCTGTAGGATGGGGTTCCTGGGATCTTAAGAGGTATGTCTGGGGGGGAAAGGGCTGGAGGTGGTGATCATATCAGTGTAGATATGTCTGCATTATTGGGGTCTTGTGCCTCCTCATCTCTGTGGAGCTCATTTTTTATATTAAGTGCAGTGAGGCTGAGGATTTGTGTGATGGCCAAAAGAGAGAGTTTCTTTCAGGATGTAAACTCCATTAAATATGAATTGTGATTGTTTGACGATATCCTGTATAGATTCTAGCGTGTGGCAGTGGGCAACAAGTAGGGATGGATGGTCAGTGTTTTGTGGGTTTTTTGCTGTACTGAAGCAAGTTCCTATGGGAATTTTGGTGACCCATTCCAAGACACAATCTACTCCTATGATAGAGTGTCTTTGTTTAGAGAAGGCAGTTTTAAAGCATATTTAGGTGTGTAACCTGGACTTTCTCCTCAGAGCAAATTCTGTCATATCTGAGTGCCTGGCAGTAGCTAACAGATTATTTGGTGTGTCTTGGGTGATGCTGGATCTATGGAAGTATGCATTATGATCCAGGAGTTTGTTTAATGTAGTTAATTTTAGGGGGGATCCATTAATGAAGTTGATCATGGTGCCTAGACAGTTGATGCTGGTGTGTCAGTGTTCTACACAGAGTTTAAAATAGATAGTTAATTGTTGTGGAATTCGTGGTTGTAGTCATCTGTCCAGAGGATGCAAACATCATCATTATACCTCAGCTTTATCACTAGTTTCATGAGGCATTTTACAAAAATTCTTCCTCAAGGCAGCCATGAAAAGTTTGGCTTATTGAGAATCCTAGGACCCATGGATATTCTCACAGTTTGGGAAAGGTGTTTGATATTAAATGTAAAGTTGTTGTGGGTAAAAATGAAATGGATGAGTTTAGCAATGTGTTTGGGGTAGATGTCCAAGTGTTGTTTACTATCTTGTGGGTATTTGAAATGTTCAGTAATGACACAATGGTGAGGGAGATGCTGGTGAAAGAGTGACATCGATGGGGACAAGGACAGTGTTCTGAGGGAGGTTACTGATATTGCATACTTTCCAGAGAAAGCTGGTAGTATCTTGAAACAAATTGGCTCTTTATGTGGTGAGTGATTTGAGGACCATTTCTATGAGTCCTGATCTTCCTTCAAAAAGAATGCTGTGACCAGATACGATATATATGCTTAGACTCCCTTATTTGTGCATTTTGGGAAGCAAGCAGACTGTCCCACAGATGGGCTCAGGGATGATGAGACTGCAGAGTTCTTCTTCAGAGTCTGGGGGAAGGAACTAATAATGTCTTTGAATTCCTGGGTAAATTGTGTTGTGGCATCTCTTTGCGTTCTTTATAGTCAGTGGTGTCAGAAAGTTATTTGTTGCCCTCATTAATGTAAACATAACTAGCAAGGAATATGATGGTGCTGGTTTGATCATTATCTGGTGGCTGGATTTCAGAGACTGTATATCCTCTCAGTGGTGTACAGCAGGTGTGTCCAAACTGCAGCTCCGGAGCTGCATGCGGCTCTTGAATGAAAAAGTGCAGCTCATGGAAAAACGTCAGCAAATCAATTTCTCAAATTAATTTAAATTGATTTCCCAAGTGCAAACATCTCCAGCATGGCTGGGGATGGCAGGGAGAAGCATGGCATGGTCAGGGACAGTGGGAAGAAGCGTGGCATGTTTAGATTTTCTCATAGGCCCTAATGCAGTTTACTCGGTAAAATAAAATCATGTTTTACAAGTCCTTCTAAACATGATATCAAATAATAAATGAAAATACAAATAAGAAAATAGATTGTTTAAAACTTGAATGCAAGAGGATTCTCGTTTAAAGATGATTCACAAAAGCTCCCAGTCTGCAACTGAATTCTGGAAACTAGTGCCTGAAACTAAATAGTATCAGCTGAAGAAAGTCAGCTGTAGATTACTTCCAGTTTTTGGCACAACTTACCACTGTGAAGCATTGTATTCCACAATTAATTTGTGACATTGAAACATCATGCAATACTTACACCTCAGCACCTGAGAGAGCTTTTGCGTACTGCGTTGACAAGTTACTGACCAGATTTTTAAAAACTCGCCACTACCCTGCAGTCTTCTACATCAAGTGACAGCTAAATATAGGCCTAGTTTTCATGGTAACCTTAAGTAATTATTAGAAGCTCACATTAGAAGGATCAATATTTGCCCTCTTTTTATGATAAAGTGTGCAATGAATTTTAAACTTAATAATTTTGGAGTGGGTAAAAGTATATGGCTATATGCCTCAGTGCAACTTTTGAAGGTTTAATAATCAACTTGTGTTACTCTTGAGTTCCAGAAGTTTGGCCACCCCTAGTAGGGACTGTGTGGATGCAATGGTTGTTGAGGATTTTACAGTCCTTATTTTTTTCTTTTTTTCCTCAAGAAGCAATTGATATAATGTTCAGGTCTGGAGTTCTGTCCACTGTGGAGTGGCCATTCAGATTATTCTTTCCTTTATGATGGTGGGGGGCAGGGGCACTGTAGTAGCTAAGGTGGTGGCATCCTTGTTATGAAAACACCTTGAGGCTGAGACAGTACAGATTCTTGGTTCCAGTCAGAGATAGGTTAATGATGATAGGGAATCAATAGTGTCCATGTGGTGGGTCCTAGTGTCATGTTGTGGAGTCTCCATCTTTGGAGGTGTTTAAGGCCCGGCTGGACAAAACCCTGACTGGGATGGTTTAAGTGGGAGTGGTCCTGCCTCTGGCAGGGGGTTGGACTAGATGACCTATGAGGTCCCTTCCAACCCTATGATTCTATGTTGTTTTGTTGGCTATACTAGAATTTTATAGCATGTAAGTTAGCACACATTGGCTTACATCTCCTAAAATACATCCTAAAATGCTAGTCAATACAAACCTCTAATGAGTAGGTTGGACCAGGATTCTAGTCTCAGCTCTACAAGTTTCCTTCAATTAGACACATCTTATCTCTGTGTTCTCCAGCTAATTTCCATACCTGTAAAAAGGAGTTAATTATACCTTTCTCACAGATGTGTTGCAAGGCTTAATTTATTAAGTCTGTAAAGTGCCAGAATTCTACATTAAGCAGCAAAACCAGAACATGAACAGGTTTTGTCCACGTATTTAGATATACTTTCTTTTAACATTACAATGCCTTGTCACACATACATTTTTCCCATATCAGTGTAAATTAATAGATAATATGTACTTCATTAGATAATGACTCTGCTCATCTATCTAGGTTGCTGCAGCTCTGTGACCATCCTGTACTATGCAACAGTAGAAGCTTAGCATGAATTTCAGGCAAAAAACTGTATTTTCTTCAACTGTCAATGAACGCCTAATTTGGCACTGCTCACCACTTTTAACAGGAATGGAGTCTGCAGCCTGATCCTCAATGATATCTCTCCCATTGACTTCACAGAAAGCAGACCAAAGCCTTTTGGAAAAAGAGAACATGCCAGCAATCTTAACATATAGAGTGAACATCAGTACAGATTTTGGCCTGTTATAAATAAATTTAACAAAATTGGTTTGTAATGGGATTAGATCACTGCAGAGTTCTTGATCCTCTTGCTAGGAGTCATAAACCCACACATGGGAATTAGGTACAAGGGGTTAAGTTTTATACAACACAGTTAGTGCTGTTTTCCCAAATAGCTAACCCTAACTTGACATGGCTGTCTTATAGTTGTGACAGCAGAGTTGTTGACTAAAATGTTGTTTCTTAACTTGACTTTTTTTAAACCAATGGAAAGTTTTGGGTCACTTTGCCAGAAAGGTGATTATTTGAGCAAAGTATCTGAATTGCAAATTTAAATGAAACAATTTACTCTATTTATTACAATAAAAGTAATTTTTGTTTTCTCAGTGCAAAGACAGAAATACATTTTGGGGGCCAGATCTTGCTCCCACTGAAGTCAGGGAAGTTGTGCTATTGATTTCAACCATAATAAGATCAAGCCCGTTTGTATTTGCCAACTGATGGTCACACACTACAGAATATTTACTGAAAATTGGCTTTGCTGGTACATTTTCTGCACATCATCACAGCCAATGTCTAACTGGTATTCTCTAAGTCAAAAGAAAGCCTTCAAAGCATGAAGTCAGCAGGGATGAACAAAAGGTTACCTACAACAAGAAAAATTTTCATCTTACAGTAATAGTATTATCTATCAAAGTATAGGTCTTAAAATTAATAGCAAGATTCTCCTCTCCTGCCTATAGTGGGATCTCTATTATATATGCACTAAGAACATTCCATTAGTCATCCCCAGGGAAGCAAAGTGACCTATAGTAGATGTCAGAAAAGAGAATGTCACCCTTAAAGACTCACAGATTTTATCAGGTTTTCTATCAGGCCTTAATAATACATGGCTCAGTTTCTTCACTGACTGGCCATTCACTCCAAATCAACATAGAATGATTCTTTCTCTTCTTTGGCTAAACAGAACATCCTCCAAACTCCTTCTTCCCTTCTTATCCCCAAGTTTCTATTCTCCCTGACCAGTGCTATGGTAGAAGACACCTTAGAAAAAATACAGATAAGCTAAACACTTAATTGGCATATGCCTGTTTCTCCCACTCTACCTGGCTTCCCTCCTCTGCCCCAAAATCTGAGGTAAAGTGGCTACTTCTGCCCTTACCCCTCATAAACAGTACTCTGTAGAAAAATGTTTCCCAACCAGTGTGCCACGGCACACAGGTGCCATCAGATCTGAGCAGGTGTGCCACAAAATTTTTTGAAAAACTACTGAAAGAGCTCTGGATTGGCTCATGAATATGCATAAGTTCATTTGGATACTATATAATGGTGTGCCTCAAATTAATTAAATGTAGCAAGGTGTGCCATGGCAGAGAAAATGTTGGGAACCACTGCTGTGGGATAAACTTTCTGATATATTAATTTGGGGACTTCTTCCTTTTGGTTTGATTTGCACCCCCCCAACAATTTAATAGTAAAATAAACTTTAATAATATTCAGTATAATGCTGGTAAGTTTCAAACGCTCACCTCGGGATACAGAAGTACTAAGAAATAAATTTCATGGTCACGTAAGCTATTCATACAGTAGAAGGAAATACTATGAAGGTTATCTAGTTGCATTGTGCTTTCAACACCTGAAGGACAAACTCTAGCAAAGAAACTGCAGCAGAATATGAAATTTGGTGACTACAGCAACACCATCAATAATAATAATAATAATAATAATACAAAAGTTGTCAACATTCAAATAATTTTCTAAGTTTTCATGAAATTATATGATTTTACAAAATTGGCTGGTGTGTTAGGAAAAGACCTCCACTGCAAACAGACCAAGATCAAGAAAAGTAGCTGACAAGAGCCTGCGGTAAATATCTTTGGTGTCTAAAATGCATGTACTCCTGGAACAGAAAAGTAATCGGCAACTTATTGCCAAATGGTGCTGACAGGATGTTGTTGCTAAATTAACATTCCACACACTTATAAGCATGTAGCTATATTTTTAAAATATCAGGCTAGTGTGAAAACCTGTCTTATAAGAGGAGACAAAGAGCTTGACTTGATTAGCCTAACCAAAAGAAGGTTGAGATGAGATATGATTACTCTCTATGAATATATCAGAGGGATAAATACTAGGAAGGGAGAGGAATTATTTAAGTTCAGTCCCAGCGTAGACACAAGAACTAAAGGATATAAAGTGGCCATCCAGAAGTTTAGACTTGAAATTAGATGCAGAGGAGTGAAATTCCAGAACAGCCTGCCAAATAGAGTCAAGAAAGCAAAAAATCTAGCTGGTTTCAAAACTGAGTTTGCTAAATTAGTAGAAGGGATGGTATAATGAGACATCATAGTTTGGCAATTGACTGATCTTCACCTCCTGATGATAGATATGCTGATGTGATGATTTATGGGGTGGATTCTGAGTTATTGCACAAAATTCTTTCTTGGGTGTCTGACTGATGAGTCAGATACTGAGGATGCTTAGGGTTTAATGAATCATATTGGGGTTGGGAAGGAATTTTTCCTCAAAACAGATTGGCAAAGACTGTGGGGTTTTTTTTAACGGTCCTCTGTAACTTTGGGCATGACTCAATTGCTCATGGATTCTCTGTGCCTTGAAGTCTTTAAATCATGATTTGAGTACTTTAATAACTTAGTCATAGGTTAGAGGTCTATTACAGGCAGGGGGTGGTTGAGGTTTTCTGGCCTCCATAGTACTGGAGGTCAGATTAGATGACCCTACTGGTCTCTTCTAACCTTAGAGTCTACAAATCTATGAGTGGTAGACATTTTAGATCAAACATCTAAAATGTGGATTTGGTGGCAGGTGGGATAAAAGATTGTGAATCACTTGATTTTAGGCAACAAGATTGGTGGGAAGTAATGAGAACAAAAAAAAGCAAACTAGAAGAAGAGGGGGTAGGTTGTGAGATGTCTGGTTTTTGTTTCTGTGCTTTTGAATGCTGGTAATTTCTTGTAATACATATGCTTCTCTGTTATTTTTTTGGTAGAGGAAGCCTTTCCAACCCAAAAGTGGACCTTAAAATAAAATGCAGTTTATTGTTTTATCTCTTCTCCCTCTTTACTATTAGATTCTAAACTGTATGCAGGGCCAATTGCTTTACACAGCTGTTTATCAAGGTTTGGCTAATCGACACCACTGGGAACTTATCACACATCTATTTCACAAACAGATTTCGGGCAGATTTTTAAAGTTCTCTCTCTCTCTCACACACACACACACACACACACACACACACACACACACACACACAC
>ML681963.1:119399207-119432088 GCA_007922195.1 Podocnemis expansa
ACACACACACACACACACACACACACACACACACACACACACACACAAATCTGGTCCTTTATACCATATGAATTCCTCCATCTGTACACTGAATAAGGTTTAAATACACCATTTTCCTTCATCTAATAGAGGATCAATTCAGAAAACACTTAAAAACATTTCTGAATACTTCTCAGATGCATGAGTATATTTCCTTGAATATAAACTTTTCTCTTAAAAAAAAAACCTTTTAAAGTGTAAATGGATTTTAAAAAGGAAGGGGGGAGAAAAGTTTGTCCTCCTTTCTGCTTTGATGAGAAATAAAAGAAAAGCTGTTCCTTAGCAGTTTGATCAGCTTAAATTCAGATTTTTTTTAAATGAAGTGTTTCAATAGCACAGAAGACTCATCTTATTTTAAAATGATGGCCACTTTTCTAGAAATTCCCCTCATATCCCTTAACACAGAGTAATGTATACTATAATTTAGCTTAAAGCTTTGTAATCTTCATCTACTTGAAACCTGAGACAGACTGAAACTGCTGCACTGTAATATTGCAATACCAGGTACTATATTTAAGGTTAAAGTCAGCCTTCCAATATAAATCCTTATATTCCCTTTCCAGAAACTTTATAAAATTTTTCCTTTTGTATCTGAAAATTCAATAAAAATCACTTCAGACTCATTGAGTTATGGAACCCTTTTTCAATCATTTAGCCTTGTTTCTGAGCATGCTCTGTGAAGAAGCATCCAACCTGAACACCTCACAGTCTGAGATTACAACTGATCAGAAACTTTACTGAAAATTGAGTTAATATATTTCTTTCAAAATTTCCCAGTATGTTCCCCCATAATTTTATCACCTTCTTCCAGATTTTGAAAAATGATTTTGGTCTTTAAAACAAAACAAAAACAAAAACAAAAAAGAAACCCTTATTTTGCTAAAGACTGAAAAAATTAACTCATACATTTCTGCTTTTTTCTGAAACCCAGAAAATGTAAAAAAAAAAAAAGAGTGAACATTTTCCACTAATAATTTTTATTTGATTGAAAAAGCCATGTTTCACTGAAAACAAGTTTAGACAAAAATTGTTATTGATTGGATCCTTCTGGAACATTTTCCATCTCAAGATGAGCTGTGTCACTCTGCAATCCTCAACTGACATTTGCTGAAATTTTAGTAGCTTAAATCGAGTCTCCAAGTTCAACCTCATAAGGAACTTGAGAAACCAGCATGTTCTCACAGAGCAGACTTAAAAATATAAGGGTCAGATTTTCTGGATCCCTTAGGGTAATGGGGACATAGGACGGCCATAATAAGTAGCTCAGGATTTCCTCATCATCAAGAAATTTGTGACTGACTGATTTATTTCCCCTAGATTCTGAGGCATGAAGGGTTATGCTGTAATCAAGGGACATAGCTGGATTATATTGTATTCTGGTAACATCTGGAGTGCATTAAAACCCCTTAACATTCTCAGTAAGTAGAAACAGAAGAGAGCTACAACTAGTGTAAATTCCCCTGGGGCCTCAGCAACCCTGAAGGAGCATAAAACTAGTTTACAGCCACTTTTGCGACCTCTTCTCCTTAGCTACACCAAACAGACCTGCAGCACAACTCCAGATCCAGCCCTAGATTTCTGTTCTTCCTCTTAGCTGACAAGGTATTTCCTTCCCAATGTTAAGTGATGTGCTGCAGCACTATTATCCAGGCTGAAGATTGTCTCCAGTCAAACCACAGTGGCAAAAGTTTTAGTAAACTGCCTCAGTCTATACTATTCATCTCAATGAGATGAGAATACCTTTCTTTGGCATGCTATTGATTCCAGGAGATGTGATAAAGACAAGCTGGAATCTCCTTTCATCTACCTTAAAAAACAGAAGCAAAAAGTTTCCTGACATGAGTAGTCCTACTGAAGTCAGTGGAGGCAACTGAACTACTCCCACAAATTTGTTGGCTTGGAAATGTAAAAGTCCTGTTTCTCAGAGTGCTAATAACTTGCACACATTGCAGATAAACAGTATTTTCAAATAATAATTTTGCTATATGTACACTGTAGGTGGCTTACAATTACTAGGAGTATATTAATCAGCAATATGTGGAAACTGGGTGAATTCTGTGTTAATGTTATTAGTACCTCCATTTTTAGATGTTCTGAGTTTTTTTAAAAATAACTAAACCTGAAACGGATTCAGTGTAAGATTGTTTGGTCTTGTTTTGGTTGGTTGGTTTTTGGCTTTTATTAGCATTTCTGTTAATGCCCTCATTGTCTGTTGTATTCTATTTCATGCCATTATTCGTAGCACGCTCATCACCATAGTATTTCAGGGCCTATTTTAAATATTTAAGTTATGTGGTCTTTATCCTAGCCCCATTAAAATTTCCCTGTGCTGTTGCAATGGTGCAAGGCAGACTTAAGGCAGACCAAAGTAGCTAGCTAAAGATTCCTTTTATGTAGACACATCCTTTGGTGAATTTGAGTGATCAGCTTTGGACCCAAGTACAGTAGAACCTCAGAGTTACAAACATCAAGGTTATGAATGGTCAAGTCAACTACGCACCTCATTTGGAACTGGAAGGACACAGTTAGGCAGCAGCCAAAACAAACAAACAAACAAACAAAAAAAAAAACAAATACTGTACAGCACTGTGTTAAATGTAAAATACTAAAAATAAAAAGGGAATGTTTAAAAAGAATTGAAGGCAATCCCTTTCTGTGCTTGTTTCATTTAAATTAAGATGTTTAAAAGCATTAGTTTTTCTTCAGCATAATAAAGTTTTAAGGCTGTATTAAATCAATGTTCAATCGTAAACTGTTGGAAGACCAACCATACCATTTCTTCAGAATTATGAACATATCAGAGTTAGAAACAACCTCCATTCCTGAGGTGTTCAAAACTGTGAGGTTCTAGTGTAATTTCTTAAAATGGAGTAACTGAAGCAAAACCTAAGACTGGACTTTGAGACAGCTAGTGGAGAAAAAGGGTCAAAGGAGAACTTCTTTTTATCTTAAAAATATGACCTTTTGTCAATAGAGGATTACAGGAATGTCATGGCAGGCATAGGAAAATAACTGAGCATTTATCTGCAGTGACTTCTCATATATAATCCACAGATGATGCAGGTGTCAAACCCATGTAAAATGAGGACAGAATTTGGCCCACAGTCCTTACTGTGTGTTTCAGGCCTTACTTAGATTTGGTAACTGGAAATAGAAGGACTTAGAAAGGTTAACTGACAGAAAGTCTGTAAAACATCATTTTTATTCCTACAAAATTTAATAGAGAATGGCATCCCTGCTACAGAATTGTATATTAAATTTTCTATTTATTTCTGTTCAGCTCCATACAAACAAAGCATATGTCTACATGCGAAAAATGACATGTGGCAGGCCTCGATCAGCTAACTTGGGCTTGAGGGACTGTGGGACTAGAAAACTGAAAACACGAAAAGTTGAGATATTAGAAAAACCAAGCTTATTCTGATTATATGTGCTTAGCTAGAGTAAAAGGTGGGGCTAGTGATTTTACCAGATATTGAGATTGTGTCCAATTTACTGGATATCAATAGCAAAGCTGACACAGTGTACATCCACAAATGTTACAGGAGCCTAACAATAGTTACAGCAGACTTATCAGAATCTGAGAAATATTTTTCTGTCATACCAAATAAGGAGGAAAACAATCTTTAAAAGAAACAAAAACTTTTTCCAGATTCCAGCCCTATCACACAGTCTCAGAGAAAACACCAGGCAATAAAAAAGAAAATGCATTAGGATTTTAGTATCTATATTCTATTTATTTTCTTTCAAACCAAAAGCGTGCTGAGTCACTCTATAGATAAGAGTAAAGGCATGCTTCCTACTCTGAAGCACTTATAAATGGATGTCCAGGTCTTGCATCTTACTGCATGCAAGGAGACTGTTGTATCTGAGCAGAAGACAGTGGGATTTCAGTGAACATAGCTGTCTGTCCATACTCAAGTTGTAGGATCAGGCCTTAAAGCTTCAGTTCTTTATTGGGATCCTATCGACTTCAACAGGATTCAGAAGCGCGCAGGGAATTACACTAGAAGTTACTGATCATGACCTAAACAAACTACAGCTATCAACAACATATTGGTGGGGGTTGAGATGTAACAGGCAAAAACTGACAAAGTTGTTACAGTCCAGACAGAATAAAAATGAATTTATAGCAGTATATGGGTGGTTTAGAAAATAAAATGGTCTCATCTGGAATGCAACTTTGAAGAGTCCTTCTTTATTAATTAGTCTAAAAGGTGTATATTCTAGAATGTAACTTGAAAAAATGCATTTTATTAATTCATATGAAGCATCCTATAGTTTTATGAAATAGGGGCATGGAGAAGCATGTTTGCAGCATGACAGCACATCAGAATCTGACATCTGATTCTGTGGCAAATTTGTTAGTTTTAATTAGAATTGGGATGAATTAGAATTGGTTTTCAGATTAATAATGTCTTCACTTTATGAAACATATGCCCACTGTAAATCATTCACACTGTCAATTTAAATACTCATTTTCCCACAACAATACAGATCCATAGGGGCAGCCAAACTAAAGAAACAATGTTATTTTCTCACAGAGTTGAAAGGGAACTTAAGTCTTTGAAACACCAAATGGAAATGCAAAACCAAAGGATTAATTGTTATTTAATATGACACATATATGTTAGCAAAACTGAACTGCTATACTTATAAGGTGATATGCACCTTAGTGCATAAGATTTCCCAAATTAAAAGCCTGGAGGAACAAAGCAGGAACATGTGTATGTTTCAGATAGCCTCAGAATAAATCCCCCAAGAAAAGAGGGAGACAAAGAATGTGAATATCTGTGGATGCCTATTTTTACCTAGTTTAAATAACAGGTGTTCGAATAGATGTTAAGATCTAGTTTAATGCATGCTACTCATAGAATCATAGGGTTGGAAGGGACCTCATAGGTCATCTAGTCCAACCCCCTGCCAGAGGCAGGACCACTCCCACTAAACCATCCCAGTCAAGGTTTTGTCCAGCCGGGCCTTAAACACCTCCAAAGATGGAGATTTCACCACCTCCCTTGGCAGCTCATTCCAATGCTTCACCTCTCGCCTAGTAAAAAAGTTTTTTCTAATATCCAGCCTCGACGTCCCTAACCACAACTTGAGACCATTGCTCCTCGTTCTGTCCTCTGTTACTACCGAGAACAGTCGAGCTCCATCTTCCTTGGAGCATCCCTTCAAGTAGTTGAAGGTTGCTATCAAATCCCCCCCCCCCCAATCTTCTCTTCTGCAGACTAAATAAGCCTAATGCTTTCAGTCTTTCCTCATAGGGCTTGTGCTCCAGCCCTTTAATCATTTTGGTTGCCCTCCTCTGAACTCTCTCTAGCATGTCCCTGTCTTTTTTATAATGGGGAGCCCAAAACTGAACACAGTATTCCAGATGTGGCCTCACCAGTGCAGAATAGAGGGGAATGATCACATCCCCTGACCTGCTGGTAATACTTCTTTTGATGCAGCCCAGTATGCCATTGGCCTTTTTGGCAGCAAGAGCACACTGCTGACTCATATACAGCTTCCCATCCACCATGACCCCCAGGTCCTTTTCTACACTGCTGCTACTTAGCTGATCGCTTCCCAGCCTGTAGCAGTGCATCGGGTTTTTCCGTCCCAAGTGCAGGATTTTACACTTGTCCTTATTGAACCTCATAAGATTTCTATTGGCCCACTGTTCCAATTTATCTAGGTCTCCCTGAATCCTGTCCTTGCCCTCCAATGTGTCTACTGTTCCCCCCAGCTTGATGTCATCCGCAAACTTACTGAGAGTGCAGTCTATTCCATCAGTGCAGTCTATTCCATACTCAAAGAACCTGAAGGGTTCAGGGGCTGAATTCAGAGCTGCTGAGCACACCACAGCTCCTATTGCCTTCAGCACCTGTAAAAATCACTCACTGAGTAAATAAAATGCCTTGGATAAAACTAGATAATACTGTACTTACCATTTGTATCGAAACATACATGAATTCAGATGAACTCCCTACTGCCCGTGAATTAGAGATTTTCTTCCTTTCTTGACTGTGTTTTCTGGAAGCTGTGAATCCTTAAATGCCACCCCCTAACAAAGAACTGAGAAATAGACATGTTAGTTAGAATTGACATTTCCCCCATATGGTAGTTACAGGGAGTACAGACTAGAAGGTGAGTGCAACCTACAAAGTCTAGGGTGAAGCAGCAGTCAGGAAGCTGAAAAGAAGCCAACAGTTTAGAGGTGTGCCAGAAGTTCAGTATGGGCTAATCAGACTAGGGGTTCCTCCCATAAATCTGGGACTTTTAGATATATTCAGGCTGTGAACTGCATCTTAACCAGTTCCAATGAGGCAGCCATGTTAATCTAGTTCAGTAAAACAAACAAGGAGTCCTCTGGCACTTTTAAAGGCTAACAAATTTATTTATCACATGAGCTTTCATGGGAGAAAATCCCACTTTGTCAGACAGTATTTCCTCCCATTCTGTACGTTCCTCCCTCTTCAAAGCATCTGACGAAGTGGGATTTTCTCCCCAGAAAGCTCACGCAATAAATAAATTTGTTAGTGTTTAAGCGCCACAGAACTCCTTATTTGCATCTTAACAGGTTCTCTTGAAGACACTCTCATCTATAGTTACATATAGCGGTTAAAGTAAGGGGGAATGCACTGGAATGCAGTTCCAGGGCCCCCTATTTTTAGGCTAGAAACATTCCAGGGCCCCTAAAAATAGAGGAACACACCAGAACACTGCGTTCCGGGGGTCCCCTAAAAATAGCATGAGCGGCCACAGCACAGTGTTCCAGTGCCTCCACCTTAAACCCTACTCCTCCTTAAGCCTGGCCAGCAGAGAGCTGTGAGAGGCTGGGAGTTTATGAATCTCCCCCCTGCAGGGTGGAGCAGCTTGCGGCTGGAAGCAGCTTCCAGCCAGTCAGGCAGTGTGTAAACAGTGGAGGTAAGGGCTTTGGGGGGCTGCTGGGGGTTTTGTGTGTGTCTGTGTCTGTATGCGTGTCTGGGGATGGCTGTGTCTGTCCATCTGGGGCTGGGGCTGGCTCTGTGTGTGTGTGTGTGTGTGTGTGTGTGTTGGGGATGGGCATTGAGGTGGCCCACCCATGCCTGAGGGTTCCAGGGCCCACCAAATTATACTTTAACCCTTGGTTATACAATACCCTTGTGGTAACTGCAGCCGTTGGTTCAAGTAAAAGGTGATAGAAAGAACATATTTATATGTCTTTAGTGCAATGTGTTTTGTCCTTGGAAGAGTGCAGTGGGGAGAAAGTGAATGGAATCACTTTGTCCATTTGTACTCCTTATTTCTTTACTCTCTCTCCTCTATGTTCTCTTCCCCTCAGCTGGAAACATGGAGGAAGAACATCATGTGTCCAGCTGGTTACCTGTGGGCCACCAGCAAATGTTCTACATCCCAAAATTTGAGAACTTGTGCTGTGGATCATCAATGATCATGCCCATTCTGAGACAAGTTCCCAGCTAGGAAGGTATGATTGAGCAAGACTGTGTCCTGATGAGTGTGAATGCTTGGATATTTATGGTTAATAATAGCTTTAAGATGTTATCTAATGGGCTTGCTAACTGGATTTGAATACTGCCCAGTTCTTCTCTAGAATATATATATTTTTTTCTGTTACCAGTATTTTGGATTTAAATGGAAGATGGTAGATTTCATTTATTTTTGGTATGATCTGATCATTTTTAAAAGAATGCAGATGACTTAAACCAGCACAGCGGTTCTGTTCAGTCATTTTACAATATTGCAATTTAAAGCCCTTGTTAAATTTATTATGGAAGCCAGAGGACTTTTTAAAATCAAGCCCTTTTTAATTAAAAAAATCAGAAAAGTATTTTTTTTCACTGAAGATGAGAGCTATTTGTAGAGGTGTTCAAAAATCACTATGTTCAGAGACAAAGAGGTGTCTTTGGGCTAAATTTGGTAGCACACTGGTTAAACTGCGAGCTGAATATTACCATTTTTGAGGTGACAGAATATTTTCCACTGTTTCAGTCATTTCATGTTTTAATTTCTAAAGAATGTATGCTGGTTTATGTCACATTGTCAGTCTCTGAATACATCATCAATAAATTAGCTATAAAATAGCCAGCACTGTAGCTATCAATATATAAAAGACAAAAAGCTGTTCCATGTGAGCAGACTCATTTGCGCATTACCTAGTGACCCATAAGTCAATAGTGCTCTGCATCTGCATTCTGTTCATCACCACAAATTCTGAGCATCTCATAAACTTTGTCACGTTTATCCTCACAAACACACCAGTGAGGTTGGGAATGTTATTATCCCCATTTTACAGTTGATGAGCTGAGGCACAGAAAGGTTAAGTGACTTGCCCAAAGTCATATAGAAAGTCTGTAATGGATCAACTAATTGAAGCTGGGTGACCTATATCAGTACACTAACTACTGGACCATCATTCATTCATGTAGGATCAGGGCTGAAGATGTTTTCTTTTCTTATCTTCTAATTCTCTCCCAAGGCATGCTATGTACATGTCTCCTGCTGAAACAGGTAGAATTAATCCTGGACTGAGTTCATAAATATTTTCATTTAAATTTCATATGAGGTCACAAAATTTTGGCTCACACATAGCTGTCTACAAATAATGCACACAGGGAATAATGTCCAAGGCAAAACAATATAATGACAAGTACATGCATACACTGACATTTTTCAAACAAAAGCATTAACTGTATTTTCTGCAAGTGACTAGAAAGCTATTTTTAAAAAAATAGTTAACTATTTAAAATAAAAGTGTTGTAATGCTTTTTTTTCCTTACACTCATTTTATTTTTTTTAAACTATATTAAAATTTTTTGTGCTAGTTTCCAACTTTTCAATATACCCTAAAGCGAAAATA
The DNA here is from genome assembly GCA_007922195.1 of Podocnemis expansa. Classification (NCBI taxonomy): domain Eukaryota; kingdom Metazoa; phylum Chordata; order Testudines; family Podocnemididae; genus Podocnemis; species Podocnemis expansa. Next base: position 119,408,095 of record ML681963.1, read on the forward strand.
TATTGCGACAAAATAAAGTAATAACTAAACTTTGTAGACTGGGCATAGAAAAAGTTATTTTTAGGTCGTGATGAGATATTTGGTTTAAACCCTATTGGACTTAAAAGGAACTTTCCCATGGACAGCCTGTACTGAGCATCCTAATCACTACATTAACCCTAAAAATCTTTGCCCTTTTAATACCATGTGTAAAGTGAATGATAGACTAACGGGGAAGAGAGCCTGGATCTCCTGACTCCTGGTCCTCCACTTTTACCACCAGATGTGCTTCCTCTCTTGATGAACTAAGCAGCTGTTCCCCTATGACAAGAACTCAACAGCCAGAATTTACACAGCATGTAAGAAGAGTATGGCCTCATGAGATGGCAGAGGAGGCGGCAAATGGGAAGCTGCAGGCAGATGAGGAGGTCTGAAAGGCTTGCAGAGGAGCTGTATGAGATAAACTCTTCACACTGTGGAGAGCCAAATATCAAGGCAAAAGAAATGCCTTTTATTTACTTGACAGAGGTGCACAGGGTCTCGCTTTTACAACCAAGATTCAGCTGGAGGAGTGTCTTAACTCCACATAAAGAAACCAACTCAGTGACCCTTCCAAACATGTAACTCAGGCCTAGAATGCCATGAGGGAAACACCCAACAACTACATTCTGAAAATGTTCTTTTGTGACTATTGTCATGCACACTAGCAAAGTGGACACTGGTTTTATTATTGCTTCAATAACTGATTATTAACATGGAAGTTCTGAGCCTCTCTGTATAGAAAACTAAAGCAAAACAATTCCAAGAAATTAACTTAATCCTTGTTCATTTAAATAATGGCTGTTCTACAAATTTTTTCATTTCTGCCAAGAAAACAAAAAAAATTAATTATCTGCCATGTAAAATCTATCCGATATGCTAAGAAGTTGAATCTATGGGTATGTCCACAGGTCTCTTGTATTTCAAAATAACACTGGTTATTTCAAAATAGATTAGGTCCACACAACGTATTCTTATTTCGAAATGACAGTCTCCATCATTTAGAAATAAGAGCCATCATTTTGAAATAGCTTAAATCTTCTTTAAATCGACACGGCTGTTATTTCAAAACGGTTATTTCAAAATAATGCTTTTCGAACGTGTTATTTCAAAATAACCATTATTTTGAAATATGACTTTTGCCCTTCTCCTTCCCCGGGTGCCTTCCTTTTAGCCTATGTTGGGTGGAGGCATGACCCAGGGAGGTGGCCATGTTGCCACACCTCCCATGGTGCCCCTCTCCGAAAGCAAAATAGCAAGTCCTGTGTTTGGACATGCTGTTTCACTTTGAGCTTTTCCCTTAATCCGAATTAACGTTTTCTTAATTCGAATTAACTTATTTCAAAATAAGGACTTTATTTCGAAATAACTCATTTCGAAATAACAATGTAGGTGTGGACATAGCCTATGAATCTACAAAACAAACAAGGGGTGTCTACACTGTGTGTTTAAGTCAACTTAAACAAAGCCCTGGCCACGCTGAGAAGCTATTAATGCTTAAGTAAACTTAATAACTCTCACTTGTAAAGTCAACTTAGCAGTTAAGTTGACTTTACTAAGTTGACTTAAGCCCATATTGCCTGGGAATCAGTGGCATTGCTGGGGGGGGGGGGTCTAAGGGCCTTAGCCCCCCTGAAAATCAGGGCCAGCTGCTGAGTAGTGCAAATCTAAACTGCACAGGGGTGCACTGTCATGCCCCTGTGCAGGGAACAATGCGTACAGCCAGCAGCCGCGGCCTCTACCTGGAGCTGCCCCAGGCTGGGCGTGGGAGTTTCTAAAACTCCTGTCCTGGCATGACCCTGCTCCGAGCACGCTCAGGATAATGCCGGGAGCCTAAGACTGTGCCATGGCCCTGCTCTCCCTCCAGTGGTAAGGTAGGGGAGCCAATGGAAGTCCAGGGGCAGGCACGCCAGACCAGCAGGGAAAGGGCGCAGGGGAGGGGGTCAGCTCAGGGCAGCGGAGACCAGCAGGACAACCAGGGGGTTAGGGACGGACTCGGGAGGCTGTCAGGGTGTTGGGAAGGGTTTGGGGAACCAGCTGGGGGGGGAGGGAATGGATCAGGGCCCCGGCATCTGGTGGGGGCTGCCCCCCCCCCAATATTTATGTTTAGCAATGCCCCTGCTGGGAGTTGGCTTAAGTTGACTTAATTGGCCTCCTAGCTATTAGAAATATGGGGATGGAGGCTGGAGAGAAGGCACAACACAGTTGGGAATGTTCCCAGCTGTGTGCAAGGCATTCAAATTCCCTGTGTCTTAGCCCCAGCCTCACAGCCCTGCATCCTAGGACTACAGCCCAGGTCACCTTCCCCTGACTTGATCCAGAGTCTTTCCTCATCTCAGCCCAACCCCGCATCTCCCCCTTCTCAGCCTGACCCGATCCAGCAACTTTTCCTTTTCTCAGTCCAATCCCATGTCCCTCCCCTTGCCCATCTCCAGCCTGACCCCGTGTGGCTCTCCCCTTCTCAGCTCGACCCCGCATCTCTCCCCTTCTCAGCCCAACCCCGCATCCCTCCCCTGTTCTCAGCCGAACCTGATCTGGCATCTTTCCCCCATCTCCAGCCCAACCCTACATCTCTCCCAGTCTCAGCTTGACCTCACACCTCTCCTGTTCTCAGCCTGACCCTGCATGGCTCCCTCTTCTCTGCCCAAACCCGCGCGTCTCTCTCCTTGTCCTTTTCAGCCTGACCCTGTCTGTCTCTTGCCTTCCCCTTCCCAGCCCGACCCTGTGCATCTCCTCTTCTCAGACAGACCTCCCTGATATTGTTGTAAAACAAACCAGAAGGCCTGAGGCACTGTTTAAAACTAACAAATTCATTTATTGGATGAGCTTTCTTGGGAGATAATCCCACTTTGTCAAACAGTCTGAAGATGGGGGAATTTACAGAATGGTAGGAAATAAATGCAGGGGAGGGTAAGACATAGGATCAGGTCACACTACAACAGCAAATCAAAGCACTTGTTAAGATTCAAACACTGGGAAACAGCACACAGAAAGAAAGAAAGAGAAAAAGAAAAAGTTGCTATTTCTTTTAGATTAGATTGTGTGAAAGCAGGAGCAAATCGTAACTATGGATTTCTCTCTCATTACAACAGGTCATTTGATTTCACCTTCCTCTACGTGTTGTGTCCCAGTGTTCAAGTCTTAACAACTGCTGTGCCCTGCCCCCGCGCTTGCAGTTGCCCTGCTGCACCTGATCCAGAGCCGGAGGAGTTTGGGCAATGCAGGGAGGGTGTGGAGTGCTGCGCTAGGACATCGCTGGGCTTTGTCAGGATCCCTGACCTCCCTGTTGCCACACACAGTATGGAGGGTGGTGTGGTCACTCACTTGCTGTAGTAAAGGAGTGGCCAGGAGAGAAGGGCATCTCCGCTTTAGTGCACTGTGGACACGGGCAGTCTCCTGGCATTTTGAGTGTAGACGATCTAAACCAGTTTAATAAAGTCTACTTTAAGCCAGCTTAACCGAGCCCTGTAGTACAGACATAACCAAGGAGTCTAGTGGCACTTTTAAAGACTAATAAATGTATTTATTGCTTGAGTTTTCATGGGAGAAAATCCCGCTTCATCAGTCTCTTAAAGGTGGAAAAGTACAGTTTCTCACCCATTTTACAACAGACTTATGTGCCTCAGAATTCAGTGGAGTTACTCCAGATTTATACTGTTGTGAGACCACAGATTCATGCATTTATACTAACAGTCCTGTACACTCTTTACATTCATACCCACTTTTAGGCCCTTTCACAATGTCAGAGTGGTGTAAATGAAAATCAGCCTCAAATTTTCTGGCCAGAAAAGTTTACTTGGGTGACTTCTGCTGTGACTTCTGGTGTGACAAAGACCACAGAATTTCACCTACTAACTCCTGCAACAAGCCCAAGAAATTGTGGTTGAACTAGCTTATGTATTTTAGAAAGACAACCAGTATTGATTTTCAGATTTCGGGTGATAGAAAATACATCATATTGTAAAATGACATGATAGGTTGCTCCATCAAAATACATAGTACCACCTAGAAACCACACTAAAGTTAGACGCCTCTTCTACATTGCCAAGGCCAAGGGACTTTGACCTAACCAAGGCTCCTAGGTATGGTCCTGCAACACCCCATTCTTTGGTAAATTGTGCCAATGGTTAATTACCCATGCAAGGGGTGGGGTATTTTGGTTTGGTTTTTTTTATTGTGAATCAGTTCCAAGATGTCTGTACTTCTGCCAATGACTTATCATAGCTAATGTACATTCTCAGTGTCATGAAGAAGTTCTTACTGCATTGTATCACCAGGGGTGCATCTGATCATCATTGACCATGCTGTCTTCTGTATGATGATCTCAGTTTCTCTGATCACAAGTACAAAGATGATCTCCTGTCAAAATGCTCAGGAGATAAATATATAAGGAAAGGCCCACATATTAGCATCACACAATATCATGAAAATGTACTAGGCTAGGTACAAAATCTGTTAATTGTTCTTTGATGATGGTGAGCTAAAAAAAGGATGAATTTAATTTTACTTGGTAGTCAAAACACATAACTCATCCCAGGCAAATGGACAAGCAGAACATTCACTGGCTGGTTCACAAGGAATTATCCTGTATGAACTGCCTAACAAAATTATGAAATATACTATGGAATATGAAAAAATGAAACAATGCACTTCTGCAAAGTGCTTCTTCATTTTACTCTGTCCAAAATCAACCCCACACTGATCAGATTTTGCATTTAGCCTTTCTATGATCTGTCTTCATTCACCTTCTTCTCACCCATTTTTCCAGTTTGTTTTTTCCACTCTCAGTTGTATAACTGTAGTACAATATTTGATACATGTGTTTTGCTTTTCTTTGGCCATTTTTGGCTGTTTGGTCCAGCATCTAATGCTTTGCTGTATGCAAAGCAGCTTCTAGATTATCATGCGGAAAAAAATCTTCCTTAAGATTTTTGTTCAGGGGTTTGATTTGTTTTTTTCCAGCACCTGCTTCAAAAACACAGTCTACAATAGTTATAATACAGACAAGGTTGAAAAATTAGAGACCTGAAATGGATGTTTTGCCCATCTTTTGGCCGTTCTACAGAAGGAAGTTATTAGTCTGAGGATACAAACAGGGGTTAAAGTATAATTTGGCAAGCCCTCTAACCTTCCTAAATTGACAGACTCCCCTCATGCCAGTCTGGGCCCCCCTCGCATACCCCAGCGACTAATCCCCAAATGCCTGCCCCCACCCCAGCTACTGATCCCCACATGTCTGCTCCCTACCACAGCTACTGCCCCCTGTCTCATCACAGGTCCCCAAACCCCACCATGCCTCACTGCCTTCCCCACCTGCCACAGGCCAACCCTCTCCCCTGCATCCTTTCCCCACCAGGCCGGCTCACCTGTCCCCAAACCAGGGATTTCCCTAACACCCCTGAATTTCCCAACATCCCCCCAGTTGTCAGCTAATAAAAGTGTTCTACCAAATTAGTAAGCACTCCCTACATCCCCATTAAACCTCCACTAGTATCCCCCCTAATTTCAAGTCCTGGGGTGAATACTGCCCCAACCCCTCCCCAGGGCCCTCTTACCTGGCTACCATGCACTGCAGAGTGGCCCCAGCCCAGACTGAGGCTCCAGCCTAAGCCTGCTCTGACTGAGTCTGCTCAGAGGCTCTGAGCAGGCTCAGTCAGAGCAGGCTCAGGCTGGAGCCTCAGACTGTGCTGGGGCAGCACCTCCCGGAATGCACAGGAACCCTGTTCTGGGGCCTGCTATTTTTAGAGGCTCAGCTTTGGGGGGGTTCCCTAAAAATAGAAAATGGAGCCAGAACGCTGCATTCCAGGGTCTGCTAGTTTTAAATGGTGGGCTCCAGAACACAGCATTCCAGCTCCATTTTCTACTTTTAGGGGCTGCAGAACACTGAACCCCTAAAAATAGTGGGCCCCAGAATGCTGTTCCAGTGCATTTCAGCCTACTTTAAGCCCTGGATACAAATATCCAATAGTACTCACATCACTACCAGCAAAATCTCAAAGACAGTATTGGCAACCCCTAAAAAAGGGGAAAATAAAGGAAACATTAATGTTAAAGTGCCTTGTGCTCCATGTGGGCCACGATTTTTCTACTGCATGCACAAGAGATGACATGAAAAAAAAGCTTCAGTATTTTTTGCACCTCATATATACATTCAATTCCATACACAATCACAGTAACTGCACTTGCAAATCACCAGTCAGTCTATTTGTCCATGTGTTTTCCACAACAGCACATCTGCTGCAGTAACTGCATAAGTAAATTAGATGTATAAAAACTAGTGAATTTTTTTTTTTTACAAGGAACAAGAGGCTTATACACAACTCTATCTATCTAGCTATTTATTCTTAAAATCAGAGTGCTAAAGTCATTGTATGACACGGTAAACAGACTGAGATAGGGAATAAAATATACGGCTGGAACTTCATTTAGTGTCAATCAGAGTAGCTCCAGGGAAGCCAGCGATGTTAGGCTGATTTGCACCTGCTAAGGGTCTGGAGCCCAGAATATATAATGAACAAATTATTTGTTTGAATCCATCTAAATCTACAGCAACTGGAAATCATTACCAACAAACTCCTCTCCAATGATGTATAAGAAACGAATTTGATATCAAAACCCAAATGCCTGAAGGCCAGAGTCAGCTTTCAAAAGCAGCCCTCATTTACTGTCTCAGCAGAGAATCTGAATCCGAATGATGGGAATGAAGACAAAATAACATTCTCATAGAGACAGGTCCATAGTCCAGACATAAATCTGTAGGTCCATCTGTAAATTATGCTGCCAATGACTGTGCTACTATATCTCTTCAATAGGTAAAAAGAAAATTTTAGTCCCCAATCACTCCAGCCACTTTCGGAAGGAATGCACAGATGATTTATTTACTGGCCTCTAAAAAAAGAGGTCTGGACTGAATGACCATGAGAGACCCCAGGTGGTCTTTTCCTTGTCTGACACCTATAAGAGTTAAAATATAGTATGATACCTACCTGCAATACATAGGACTCATTGCAATCACAGAATTATACAATGCTGGTCTCAGCAGAGCTTTGAAATTCTCAGAGAAGTACATTCTGAACAGATGAATCATTTGCTTTTTAAAATGCTCATTGTTTCTCATTTGCCTGTAGATTTGCAAGGCCAAGGAGCATGGGCATGAGGAAGTGTCCCCTGACCTGCACTCACTCCTTCACATGCATGCAAACCAAGGACAGTTTTAGTTCCTGACACTTTTGATTGCAAATGCTGCACCCTGCCCACATCCTCAGAGATGCAAACCATGCCAGAGGGGACAGAAAGGAGGGCAGGATGAATTTGCAGAGCTGGCTGGCCATGCATGATAGCAGGTGCTGCATCTCTCCAATAAATGCTTTAGGGGAAATGCCCCTCTTCTGTGAGGAGGAGCTTTGGGAGGTAACTTTACTCCTTTTCTTAGTACATTATACATCCTACACAATGATTCTGGATCTGTTGTAAAGTGTTACTGAGTGCATTTAAACAGGTCACAGGATCGCCACTACATTTCATATAGGTGTGATATGGGATTGATCCACCAACTCTGAGACTCGTGGCAGCTCCTTTATAAGGTAAGTCTGAATAACCGGTAGTTCATTAAAGGAGTGTTACATTAATACTTTCTAATAATAAGAGCACTGCCTAAAATACATTAAAAACAGACATCTCAGCTATGGTATCTTTGGTCACTGTTTGACTTTTACATTCAGGCTCTAGCTACACTTGGAGCTATGGGAGTGACTCCCAACTTACATTGACATACTTGTACTAGATCAGAGTGAGCTAGCCACACTAAGAATAATAGGATAGCCACAGCACCATGTGCAGAAGTGAGCAGTGGCATGAGCTAGCCAACCCAAGTACATGCTCCCAGAGTCCAGACAGGTTTGTGCTTTGTTGATTAGCCCATCCTGCCACTCACCATCACCCTTTCTACTGCAACTGCATTATTTTCAGCATGCTAGCTCAGCGAGAGCTAGCACATGTCTACACAAGCTGGGAATACCAGCCCCCAGCTTGAAGTGCACATCTACCCCCAGAAGATGGGTGTAAACTGAAGTAAGCCCTCTGATCTCAATGGAGCTGTGTCCACACTAGCTGAGGATCTGGCTTTCAAGTTTTGAGTATTTAGAAATGCTCCTTTTTTATTCTTTATGCTCACAGTAAAATTCAGTGCTGTTTATTTGGCCACAGAATTCTTTGTCAAGTAACAGAGGCAATATGTTAACCATTTCAGAATTTTCTTTTTAGACACAAGGACTGTATTTCTCTGAAATATGATAATTGTTGATAACATAGAAACAGTTAAAGGAAACAAAACTAAATGCCACAACACTGACCCAAAGAGACTCAGACTCTAAGGACAGAAGCGACCAATATGATCTGACCTCCTGCACAATGTAGGCCATAAAACCTTGCCCACAAGGGTGCTGCTAGATAGCAAAAAGACCCAGGCTACCTGCCCTGCAAGCCCTGCCCCCGCTAGGCCCCACCCCTCATCTGCCCCCCCCCATTTGGCCCCATCTCCAGTCTGCCCCCCGGCGTTAAAGTGTAATTTGGTGGGCCCTGGAACCCTCCCGCATGGGCGGGACCCCCCAGAACAGGAGGGCTCCCCAATACTCATCCCCAGAACCCACCCCCTGCCCCAATACCCACCCCCTGACAGACACACACAGAGCCACCCACACACACAGAGCCACACCCTCCACACACACACAGCCACCCCCAAACAGACACACACACACACACACACACACACACACACACACAGAGCTACACACACACAACCCCCAGTAGCAACCCTCTGTCCCCCAAAGCCCTTACCTTGTCTGTTTGCAAGCTGCCTGACCAGCTGGAAGCTGCTTCAGGCCGAAAGCTGCTCTGCCCCACAAGGGGAGATTCACAAACTCCCAGCCTGCCACAGCTCTCTCCTGGCTGGGCTTAAGAAGGAACAGGGTTTAAGGTGGAGCCACAAGAATGCTGCATTCTGGCCGCTCGTACTATTTTTAGCAGGGCCCCGAATGCAGCTTTCCTGTGTGTTCCTCTCTTTTTAGGGGCCCTGGAACGCTGCCAGCCTAAAAATAGGGGGCCCCAGAACTATATTCCAGGGCATTCCCCCTTACTTTAACCCCTGTCTACCCCCCCTCCAAACACCCAGACACAAGCTACAGGGCCTGTGTGCATTAGGCAGCCCCTCCACATCTAACTGCATTACTCTGCACTGGAAGTGCTCACATATCTGAAACAATTCACTGTGTGTGACATTCCCACCCCTACCCCATTGACTATTCCAAATGTTACTTGTTGTGAATAGCACTGAATAATTTCATTCTGAGAAGCTTGTGTGTTATAGCCAGTTTTAGATGCTACATTGTAACTCTTAAGAAATGGATAAATCTCTTAAGTAAACTGAGACACAACAAAATTTGCTCAATTTTTTTTACTGTCTTATGTTTCAACATGATCTCTAAAGGAAATTCCTTGTCCACCCAGAAATGTTCTAACATCAACAATCCAACTAAGATATTCTTGTGTTTGCTTTCTCATTTGCTGCCATTTAACATCATCACCATGAGCCTTGCTGTCTCTGAAAGCAATGCTAACTTTTCATACTCTCTAAAACAATCCAAAATCCAAAGGAGCAGCCATGTTAATCTAGTTCAGTAAAACAAACAAGGAATCCTGTGGCACTAAAAGACTAACAAATAATTCTATTGCATGAGCTTTCATGGGAGCAAATCCCATTTCAGACACTTTGAAGATGGAGGAACTTATAGAATGAGAGGAAATAAATGCAGGGAAATCTAAGTTATGGGAACAGGTCACACTGTAACAGCAAACCAAAACAGCTGTAAAGATTCAAATACTGGGGAACAGCATACAGAGGGAGATGAGGTGATTTGACCTCATCTCCTTCTGTATGCTGTTCTCCAGTGTTTGTATCTTTATAATGGTTTTGATTTGCTGTTAGTGTGACCTGTTTCCATGACTTGCACTCCCCCGCATTTATTTCCTCTCATTCTGTAAGTTCCCCCATATTCAAAGCATCTGACAAAGTGGGATTTTCTCCCATGAAAGCTCATGCAACAGATATATTTGTTAGTCTTTTAGTGCCACAGGATTCCTTGTTTTAAAAGAATCCTTTGAAGTGTGGATGTTTCACATGAAATGGAAATTTTGGAAACATGGAAATATGTTTCTGAAAGGAAATTTGTTCCCAGGGGCCATGCCAGGGTTACCAACTTAGCCCACCAACTGGGGGTGTGCTCACAAGGTCTCCTCTAAGGGGCCAACGCAGCTGAGCAATCCTCCCCCCGCTCAAGCTCTGCTTTCTTTGCGGCCTCACCGCAGTGGAACAGAGCAGTCAGCTCAGCCTAGCCCCAGCCAGCCGCACCTCACTGGGGGTGGAGGGGGCTGGCGCTGAGCTCCAGAGTGTGGGGTCGGGGCCCTTGAGCAGCCACTCTGCAAGAGTTTCAGCTGCTTCACTCCCAGCAGCCCCGCAAGACCATGGAGCAGGCCCATTCAAAGAGTCTGCACAGGCTTACTGAGAGCTGACTCTGAGTCGGAGTCTTAAAAACTCCCAGCTCAGAGTTTCTCTCTCCGCAGGGACTGCAGCTGTTGGCCATGTGTGGCCTGCAGCCTTCCCTGACCCAGGTAGCCCTGCGGGCTGCGCGGCGATGCAGCTGCGCAGCTTAGAGGGACCATCATGTGCTCATTTACTAGGATTACTTACTTTGAGGGGAGGCGGAAAGGTTGTAATTCTATTAGTGTACTGCTTGATTCACTTGTGTTTCTATATGAAGCTCACTTCTCCCTTCAGCACGCTCCCTCCCAATTGACCCACAGGACCTCAGTTTCAAGGCAGAACACTAGGGTTGTTTATAGGGCACATAATGACTTCTTTAAGTGGACAATTCACATTCCTGGAGTGGCTAGTAATGGTTCAGGGAAGCTCACAAAGTATTTTGGGTATCAGCTAGAATGGTCTGATAACTGATCACGGTATGGGAAGGGGGAATTCAAACATCAAGACAGTAGTTTAAAAACACAAAGCCATTTCTTGCAGTCACCCCCCCCACCCCTTGCTTAAATACAAACAGGGTAGAGGCTATGTCTCTCAGAGCACAGAAGCTGATGAGATTGGATACATGACAAAGATAATGTAAACAACAACAAAAAATGTAGCAAGAAGGCAAGGGGGAAAAAAAGAATCCGACACTTGGAACAGTGAAAGAGATTCCCACCCCCCTTAAAAATCTGTGTTGCCAAGGTCCAAAGGAAACAAGGAGTTCTGTGGCACTCAAAGGCTAAAGGGCAGCCATGTTAGTCTAGTTCAGTAAAACAAACAAGGAATACTGTCAAAAAAGCAGGGAGTCCTGTGGCACTTAAAGACTAACAGATTGCTTGCTTTTTTTTGCTGAACTAGACTAACATGGCTGCCCATTTGGAACTTGAAGGAGTCCTATGGCACTAAAGGACTAACAAATATATTTATGGCATACATGCCTTCAGGAGGGGGGCCAGTCTCCACCTGTCACCCTGGGGTGGGGGGATTCCTCAACCTACAACTGCTCTGGCTGGCCACCAAGTCACTGAGCCATGGGGCAGGGGATGATTCCAGCCTGCTCCCCAGACCCAGCCAACTGACCTGGTGAGGGATTCCCCTGCTCCCAATGCCTCTGTCCCTGCAAGTTGCCTTCAGTGTCCCCCCTAAACACACACACACACACACACACACAATATTTATGAGTACTATGCAGATGCTGGTCCTGAAAAAAGCAGGACAGAGCCTGTGCATCAGGGGAGAAAGAGGATTTAAAGTTGCCTCTTCTCTCTGTTCCCTGTCTGAGCTGGGTGGAGCTCTGGGCTCAGTTCACAGTTTAGTTCCACCCAAACTCCACCCACCCTGCAAACAGGGGAAATCAGATCTGGGGCCTGAAGGCAAACATCAGGGCTTGTGCCCCACTGGCTCCAGCATAGTGACACCTCTGCTTACCCACCCACTCCTGCAATAAACCTCTAACCAATGACTGAGATATTAGAGATCTGAAATCATGGTTTAAAGACTTTAAGGCAGCAGTTTTCAAATTTAGGGTTGCAAACCAGTACTGAGTCGTAGATCCTCAGGCACTGAGTTGTGGCAGCCTCTGCTGCTCCCACAAAAAGACTGGAATGCATTGCCCAAAAATGTAGCTGTTGGGTCATGGGCATAAATGATTTTTTTCTCAACTTGTCCCAAGAAGAAAATTTGAAAACCACTGCTTCAAGGTACAGAGAATCCATCAGCATGACTGTGCCCCATGCCACAGAGGAAAGTGAAAAACCTCTATAGGCTTTTCCGATCTGCCCTGGGGGAATATGCCTTTCCAACCTCAAATACAGCAATCAGTTAAACCCTAAGTATGTGCGTCAGACTCACCAGGCAAGAAAGAATTCTCTAAAATAATTCAGAACCCAGATATTCAAACATTCTACCTCAGACCATTGGCATATCCAGCACCAGTAGCCAAAGATTAGTCAACTGCCAAATGAGACTGTCTCATACCCAATCATACTATCCCCTCTATAAATGGATGAAGTTCAGTTCTGAAACCAGCTTGGGTTTTTGTCCCCTTCTCCCCTCCCTTCCCCCATTCCAGAATGTCTCTCCTCTGATGGTTAGAAGCCTGTGTCTAACTTCAAATCTAAACTTCCTCATGGCCAGTTTATGTCCATTTGTTCTTGTGTCCACATTTATGCTGAACTAAAATCATTCCTCTCCCTCCCTGGTATTTATCCCTCTGATATACTTATAGAGAGCAATCATATCTCCCCTCACCGGGGCCAAATTAAGACATACTGAGGCCCTAAGCTACGTCAAAATTCAGAGGCCCCATACCATAAAAAATGAAGAGAAAAAAGTTTATTACATTATAACAGAAAAGGTAACAAAAAAAATGATAAACCATTATGTCTGCATGTGTACAAAGGCAAAGATGCAACAAAAACTAAATAAAACATACATCTTGCAAAAAGTCTTATTTGCATTATCAATTTCAATTACGATGAAACTTTTTAGTTGTATCTGACATATTTAGAGACCCCTCATAATGTGAGGCCCTAAGCCAGTGGTTCCTAATCAGTGTGCATGAGAATCCCCAAGAGCTGGGATTAAAGTTCCCTCCCTGCTCAGCCCAGCCACACGGGCGGTGCAGGGCTGGGAAAGGCAGGGATTAAAGTAAGGAGGAAGGCACCGTAACACAGTTCCAGGTGCCCCCTATTTGTAGGTAGGCAGTGTTCCAGCCCCCCTAAAAATAGAGGAAGGCACCAGAATGCAGAGTTCCAGGGGTCCCCTAAAAATAGCAGGAGCAGTCGGAAGGCAGAGTTCTGGTGGCTCCACCTTAAACCCCGCTCCAATTTAAGCCCAGCCAGCAGAAAGCTGCAGGAGATGGGGAGTGTGTGAATCTTCCCCCTGCCAGGTGGAGCAGCTTGTGTCAGGCAGGCTGCAAACAGCCCAGGTAAGGGCTTGGGGGAGGGCAGCAGGGGGTTGTGTGGGGCAGGTGTGTGTGTGTGTGTGTAGCTGAGGTGGGTGGGAGTGGCTGTATAGCACAGGGTGTGTAGCTGGGGTTGTGGAGTGGGTGTTTGGTTGGGGGGGTGTATGTGGGGGGTGGGGTGGCTGCGTGTGGGGGGGTGTAGCTGGAGGCTGGAGGGCTAGTTGTGCCCCTGCAGTGATGTGAGGGTCCATCACAAGCAACAGGAGGCTGGGGGAGGGGAGAACAGGACCCACTGGGGTGGGAAGGAGCGGCAGTGCAGTGAGGATTTGCCCTGGGTGGTAGGGAGCCACTGTGGAGAAGGGGGAAGTTGATGCTGCGCCATGCTCTCCTGCCCTACCTTCCCACTCACCAGGTTCCCCTCTGCCCCCCACAAAGCCACTCTAGTTCTCCCTTCCTCTCTCCTCTCTTGCCACCCTTGTGCTCTTCCCCACATGGCTGCCCTTGTCCACTTTTGCCATTCCTGCTCTGCTCTCCACACTCACTCCTGCCACTGCGCACAACTCCTGACCTCCCCTATTTTGCCACCCCTGCTCTGCTACCCCTACTACCCCACATCGCAGCACTTCCAAAACACTGTGCCATGGTTCATGAATATTCATAAGTAATTTAAGTTAATTTGAATGTTCATGAGTTTAATGGCTGTGTGCTTCAAAATTTGAAGGTATCAAGGTGTGCCACGGCAGAGAAAAGGTTGGGAACCACTGCCCTAAGCCACAGCTTACTTGGTTTCTGTTTAAATCCAGCACTGCTCTCAACCTTCTTTTGGTTCGGCTAAAGAAGCCTAAGCTCTTTGAGTAATCTTGCATAAGACAGGTTTTCTATTCCACAGATCATCCTTGTAGCCTCTATCTGTATCTGTTCCAGTTTGAATTTGTCATTCTTAAATATGGGGGACCAGAACTGCACACAGCATTCCAGATGAGGTCTCACCAGAGCCTCGTATAATAGGTACTAACACCTCCCTATCTGAACTATAAATACCTCATCTGATGCATCCTAGGACTGCATTAGCTTTTTTCACAGACACATCACACTGGCGACTCAGTCATCCTGTGATCAACCAGAACACCAAGGTGCGTCTCCTCCTCTGTCATTTCCAACTGATGTGTCCCTAGCTTACAGGAAAAATTCCTGCTATTAGTCCCTAAATACATTACCTTGTATTTTCCAGTATTAAATTTCATCCTATTGCTATTACTTCAGTTTACAAGGTCATCCAGATTTTCTTGTATGATATCCTGATCCTTCTTTGTATTGGCAACAACTCCCAACTTTGTGTCATCTGCAAACTTTATTAAGACATTCCCACTTTTTATGCCAAGGTCAGCAATAAAAAGGGTAAATAAGATTAGCTCCAAGACTGATCCCTGAGGAACTTCACTAGTAAACTCCCTCCAGCCTGATAGTTCACCTTCAGTAAGACCCTGTGTAGTTTCTCCTTTAACCAGTTCCTTATCCATCTTTCTGTTTGCATATTAATCTATCAGATGCCTTACTGAAATCTAGGCAAATTAGATCCACTGCATTTCCTTTGTCCAAAAAATCTGTTATCTTCTCAGAAAAGGAGAACAGAAAAGGAGAACAGTAACTTTTGTAAAGCCATGTTGTAGTTTATCCCAATATTTTCAAGCTGAAAAATTTCAAATGGTAAAATACACAGTACATAGGCACTGAACCAAGAATTTTTCCTTGGGGAAACTCTGTAAAATGTATATGAGATCAACATATTCTCACTCATTTTAACAGACCGGCATTGACTAGCTACAAATGAAATGTAACAGGTATTATACAAGAAGAGTCGAGCAGTTTCTGTAGACACTTTTAGGGTGTGTCCACACATCTGTTTTAAATCAAAATAACAGTGGTTATTTCAATTTAAAAAATATTTAGTCCAGATGACGCTCTTTTAAACCAAAATGATGAGCTCCATCATTTCGACTGAAGAGACCTTGAAGCGAAATAGCTTTAACCTAGTTTAATTTGAAACAGCCGTTGAAGCGGAACAGTTGTTTCGAAACAAGGCTGTTCAGATGCCTTGTTTCAAAACAACATTGTTCTAAATCAAGAGCTTTGACCTTCCTCAGCACCCTGGACAGGAAGGGAGGGGAGGTGCAGGGGGCCATAGGAGGGCAGTGGGTTGGGGAGCCAGCTGTCCCCCCTTCCCAGGGGTGCCGGCTACCACCCAGGGGGGCCGCATTGGGAGCTGACTTCCTCCCCTTGCCTGGGGTGCCGGTGGCTGCCCAGGGCGCCGCTCAGGGAGCCAGGTGCCAGCGGCTGTCTGGGAGGCAGATGGGGGTGCCGGCTGTGCCCCCTTCCTGGGGGTCCCAGCAGCTGCCTGCGCAGCGGATGGGGCTGCTGGCTGAGCTGGGGGGACATCCAGGTCCTCCTGCCACTGGCCGTGCGGCAGGGGCAGAGTACTGGGGGGCGCCCCGCTCCCCCTGCCGCTGGCTGCCTGCAAGTGGCCAGGGGAGATGCTGGCTCCCACAGCCCCTGGCCGTCTGCAACCAGCCAGGGGCAAGGTGGGGTCCCCTGACCCCGGGCAGGCTCTGCAACCTGGTCAATTTCACCTCTGTGAAATCGACCAGGTTGCGGAGCTTGGCGGGGTTGGGGAACCCAATGTCACCCCTGGCCGCTGGCCAGCAGCCAGGTGCACAGGACCTAACATCTCCCCTGGCTGCCTGCTGGGGGAGCTGACATCTCCCCTGGCTGCCTGCAAGCAGCCGTGGGGGGTACCAGGGCACCCCCCCCAACCTCTGCCCCAGCACTCCGCCATGGGCAAGGGGACTGGGGTGCCCCCCAGAGTTGTGCACCTGCTGTGTGGCCAGCAGCAGGGGGACCTGGGCACCCACCAGAACTCAGACTCTGCCACTCCGCCATGGGCAGGGGGATGTGGGTACCTTGACTTCTGCCCTCCACCCCACAGCCAGGGAAGCCAAGGGGGGGAGGGGTGCCCCCCCATCTCTGCCCCTGGGGGCTTTTTTCCTCTGCCACTGGCTCTGCAGAGCCAATGGCAGGGGATTGGTTGGCAACATGGCCCCCTGCTAGGGGGCCACGTTGCCACACCTCCCTTGGGCCCCCTCTCCAGAATCAAAATAGCAAGTCCTATGTGCCAACTTGCTATTTCAATTTGCTATTTTTGCTTAAATCGATTCAAGTTGAATCGATTTAATGCTTATTACTTTGAATTAGCTTAACTTGATTCAACTTGAATCAATTTAAGTACCTATGTGTGGACATAGCCTTAGAGAACTCCTTTATATATTGCACCAGAACTCCAGACAGTACAAGAACAAAGTTATGTTGGATTTGGCAGCCACTAATAAATAATATGTAAACTTCCGGAAGGACAGCTTCTCAATTATGGGGTGATGTAATGTCAAACTTAAACTTCTTTCAAGATCAAAAAATATTTACAGTTGCTGACTGCAAACATTAACAACACTTTCAGCCACAGGATTAAAAATTACTGGCATTCTCTGAAAGAGTCCAGGCTTTTCTGAAAAGCTTCATAGCAGCTAATTTCAAAGCATCTGGAATAACTTCTGAAACTGGTGTTTATAAAATATGAATAAACACAATACACATTCAAAAATTCTGTTCTCAGTTACACACACAAAGAACAGAATTTGTTCCAAAGGGAACAAATCATGCCTAAGCAACACAGCAGACTACAGAGCTGGACATAAGGTAACAGCCTAGTCCTACTCTCAATTACACCCATGAATCTCAATTGATTTGCTGTACAGGTAACATGTCTCCAAATCTGGGTGGGGAAAATAAAGCAGCAAATTAAAAACTCATCCAAATTTTTGCTTTGTGCGATAATCACCATCAATTGCTCAAACAACATACATCCTGTGTGGGAAGGAGATGTGGTGTTCTGAAAGCTGAACAGAAAACTAGCGAGGAAAGAGAACAAAACACATTATAAAATAAAGTTTTAAATAAGCATGGTAAACAATTTCAAAGGACTTCAGCAAGTAAATACCAAAACCAAATTAGCACCTAGCCCTGACACCTGGCTCTCAGACTACTCCATCTGTCCAGCATCTTCCAATACCACAGTCCTTCTCTCATTGCTCCATATTCATCCTGTTTTTTGTTCTCTCTCATTGCTCCTTGTTCACTCTTCCAAGCTGAACACTGCTCTCATATCATTATTCCAGTCCTTGTCTTAGCTACTTTCAATTAATGGAACTTCTGTTTATCAATTATAAATGAACTCAGCAAAAATAAAACTAAAAAACCCATCCCTCCTCTTGCAGGGCTACATTGCATCCATCCACTCAACTGCCTCATTGCTTCCTCAGGCAAGAAATTCCTGGGGGACTGGGTAGTTTCCCTCTTGTCCTAAATCCAATGCTAATCTCTAAAACAATTTAGCACTTGCTTTTGCACTGACTTCAATGGAAGTTGAGAACTTACATGATTAGGCTTAACTCTACTCCTGCTGAGGTCAGTGGGATAAATTTTCATTCATTTTAATGGGAATACATTCTGACCCATTTGAAAATGTCATACCAATTCCACTCAATAGTTCTGCAATCTTAACAGTTTAAGCATCTAAAAATTCCTGTGGGCATGAAAAATGCTTTCTAAAAATCACAAGATACCTTACAAATCGCCTCTGCGAACTCAGGAGGAACTTTTCAAATTGTAATCTGTTTCTTTGCTATATTCTGTGATAGTGCCCTCTGTCTCCACTGTCCAGCAGAACATATGATGAGCCAGAACCACCTTGACACATTGTTGAAGCACACTAGTTGCAGTCACAGGAATGCCTTATCAAAGACTTTCTAGCAGTACAAGACAGGTATCAGAAATAGATATTCAAAATATGAAATCCAGAGATACTTTTTCATTTTTAACACCCCAAAGTACTATGGGCAACACTGGAAGTAGCCCACGCAACAGCTACCATTGTCCCTAAAAGCCATAACTAGCCTAATCGCACAGGAAAACCACAGAAGTGACAGTCTTGCTGATTGCAATGTTGTAGCCATCTTGGTCCCAGGACATTAGAGAGACAAGGTGGGTGAGGTAGTATCTTTTATTGGATCCACTTCTGTTCTTGAGAGAGACAAGCCTTCCAGCTTACTCAGAGCATGTCTGCAGGTGTGAGTAAGCTGGAAAACTCACCTCTCTCAGCAACTGAAGTTGGTTCAATAAAAGACAGCACTTCACCTACTTTGTCTCTTTATTAACCTCGCAGATTAGCAGCCATTCTGAAAAGATGACCTAAAGCAGAGTGACTATTTCAGTCAGTGGCTGGAATGTACCAACTGTGGCATTCAAGCAAACAGGAGTAGGTACTAATCATAGTGTTCTGTTTCATATTGTCAGTGTCCTTGGGAAGAACAAATTAACAAGCAACTTACAGAAGGAAAAAAGGAAGGGGGGCATTAAATTCCTTGAGACTGTCCAGCCTGACATTGACAAAGTCTCAATATTTAGTCCTTCTCCTGAACAGCTGCTGATGGACCTCTAATTAGGTTTGAAATATTAAGAGAAAGAAAGTGCAATAAATAGAATAACTGAACTGCAGTTTCTCATATGTTATTTCTTATTTGTTGTTCATGTGAAATGTGAAGTTTAATTAAGCATAATTAAACACATTACCAAGAGTGGCCATGTTTTAATTTAAGAAGTTTGTGCCTCCTTCTATTCTACCCTTTATGCATAGGCTAGACCAGTGGTTCCCAACCTTTTCTCCGCCATGGCACACTTTGATAACTTCAAATTTTTCGAGGTACACCACCATTAAAAACTCATGAATATTCAAATTAACTGAAATTACTTCTGAATATTCATGAACCATGGCACAGTGTTTAGGGAAATGATCCTATGTGAGGTAGTAGGGATAGCAGAGCAGGGGTGGCAAAACAGGAGGTCAGGAGTCGTGTGTAATGGCAGGAGTGAGTGTGGGGAGCACAGCAAGGCAGGGGTGGCAAAAAAGCCATGTGGGGAACAGCAAAGGGTGGCAAGAGAGGAGAAAAGAGGAAGGGCGAATGAGTGGTTTTGTGGAGGAGGCAGGGGGTAACTTGGGGAGTGGGAAGGTAGGGCAGGGGAGCATGGTGCAGCACCCACTTCCCCCTTCTCCACAGTAGCTCCCCGCCACCCAGGGGAAATCCTCAACAAACTACTGCTCCCTCCCACCCCAGTGGGTCCTGTTCTCCCCTCCACCAGCCCCCTGCTGCCTGTGATGGACCCTCCCATCACTGCAGGGGCCAGAACTAGGCCTCCAGCCCCCAGCTACACCCCCCCCCCACAGCCACCCCACCGCCAATCAAACAGCTGCCCCACAACCCCACCTACACACCCTCTGCTACACATCCCCTCCCACCCATTGCTGCTACACACACACACACACACCCCTGCTGCACATAACTCCTAGCACCCCCCCACCAAACCCTTACCTGGGCTGTTTGCAGGCTGCCTGACACAAGCTGCTCTGCCCTGCAGGGGGAGATTCACACATTCCCAGCCTCCTGCAGCTGTCTGTTGGCTGGGCCTAAGGTGGAGCCACTGGAACGCTGCCTTCCAGCTGCTCCTACTATTTTTAGAGGGATCCCTGGAACTCCACGTTCCAGTGCCTTCCTCTATTTTTAGGGGGCCAGAATGCTGCCTGCCTAAAAATAGGGGCCCCTGGAACCGTGTTCTGTACCTTCCCCCTTACTTTAACCCCTGCCTTTTCTGAGCCCTGCACAGCCCACATGGCTGGGCTGAGGAGGGATGGAACTTTAACTCCAGCTCTCAGGGATGCTTGTGGCACACTTTGGGTGTTGCTGCAGCACACCAGTGTGCCCCAGCACACCAGTGTGCCCCAGCACACTGGCTGGGGACCACTGGGCTAGACTATCTAATAATGTACATCTTCTGTCCTCCCTTTCACTCTACAACAAGCTCCTGAAAAATAGATCTGTATCATGCAGCATCTTAGTTGTTCAGACCAATAGCCACCACATACTCATGCTGTATACTGTTGTGCTGTATGCTACCCAATCTAGCATTTTTTAGATCATAAAGACTTTAGATCAGAGATCGCATAATTTGCTTGCTACAATTATTGATTGTAAAATGATGCATGCTTCTGGCATTGTAGCAAATAAATATTACTTAATTATATGTTCCGAGTAGGTCCCAAATCTCTTGACTGGCTTCACCCCACATTAAAATTTTGTCCTTCTATTCCATGGACTGTAATTTTCTATGACTTCAGGGGGCCAAATTCTCCACTGACCCAAGATGAAGTCAACAGAGTTGCTCTGATTATAAACCCATGAAACTCAAAGTTGAGCTGAGTATTTCACATATGGGGAATGCTTTTCCTAGGAGGATATTAGTATGGATTTTACTGAAACATACTGTTCTGCACTTGCTGGTCTATAATTAGACATCGCTGGCCTTTAAGACTCTGGAGGGACAGGGAGAATATCGTGAAATTTTTTGGAGGAGATCCACCTACTAATTGAGGTTACATCTACACTGTGAGCTAGGGCTGATTCCCCTGCTTACATATACATACTTGCAATAACTCTCCTCAATCTTGCACGACTATAAATAGCAGAGTAGTTGTGGTACAGCAGAAGGCAGTGGAAGGCATGGTTCAGCCATTCTGAGTACCAACTCAGTGCTCTGCTGATGCTACCCCAGCTACTATGGCTACACTAATATTTATGCTTCCACTAGCTCAAATAATCCTAGCACAATTATGTGTATGCAAGCAAAGGAATCACACCTCTAGCTCATAGAATAGATGTAGCCTAAGTTATTGATTCTGATTATATTCTTCAGTTACTTAACAAAAGAGCAGAGACTGAATAAGGAAATAGTGGCCATGTTACAGACAGCTTTTATAGCCCTGAAATTTGGTAAAAGTATCCAATCCCATAAAAATCTGTTGAATTAAAATCTGGGCTGCAAGTTTAAAAAGACAAAAACAATCTTTTCTGGAGCGATAAATTAAGGGGCTAATTCTTCAATGCTTACTATTTACATTGGTTTCATTGAAGGCATGGTGGTAGGGACATATGCTTAACAGTATTTCTTGTCAGGACTGAAGCCTAATTTTCTGTAATGCAGAAGTTCTTCCTGTGCAAAAGTCATCATTTCTCCAGCACAAATACAGCAGTATTTCATTGATTAAATTGTGCTATGCATTTCACATGGAAGTAGTAAAAACCCATGGTCTTAGGAGACTGAAAAAGTAGGCTGGGACCCTTACTGACATCTTGTAGGAATTTTAGTGAAAATAATAAACTAGTCATCATTACCACACAATCATCTGGAATTTCAGTGATTTATCAAATCATGACACCTAAATGCTGTAGTGGACTCATGAAATTTTTTTTTATGTCAAAAGAAAAGTGAGCATGGTGGCTGCAGGGTTTTGATTATTTTTATATGGAGACTTTCGCCCAAGTTTTTAAAAAGTCCCACATGGATTTACAGAAGCCATCAAAGACGCCCATTTGAAAATACACGTTGTTTATATATATAAAATATATTAATATACAGTCATTAATCAAATATGCATTTACCAATTCCTACTCCTGTTCTTCAGTTTAAAATTCCATTGACTGTGTGTATTTTTCTGTTTCTTTGTTTCTGTCACAAAACAATAAAATAGCTTTGCAAAAAAAAAAAAAAAAAAACATTGGAAAAAGCTAGTCTAGTTTGGCCAAACACAAGGAAAGTTCCTTGTCTGTTCTATGCTATAATGAATAAGAAATATACATTTTGATAGTAATTTTTACCCAGAAGTCTCTCAAAGTATGTTACAAGTGGCACAGAAGAATCATACTACCCATGAAAGAGATGCAGCCACCTCTGGGGAAACACATCAGTTGTTTTAACAGTGTGCTATAGTACTATGTATGAACCTAGGGCATAAGACAAGATTGCTTTAGTAATTGAATAGCAGTGGAAATTTAGAACAGAGTCAAGATGGGGGTGTCATTTCAGGAAAATTCAGGGGGATGCAGCAGCCAGCATATAGAACCTTATACAGACTACAGAATCATAGAAACTGGAAGGGACCATGAGAGGTCATCCAACCCAGTCCCCTGCACTCATGGCAAGATCAAGTCCTCTCTTAAACCATCTGTGACATGTGCTTGTCTAACTTGCTTTTAAAGATTTACAATGATGGAGATTCCACAGCCTGCCTAGGCAACTTATTCTGGTGGTTAATCACCCTAGCAGTTAGGAATTTTCTCCTAATGTCCAACCTAAACATCCCTTGATATAATCGAAGCCCAGAGAAGAGCAATATGAATGCTTAGAGGTCTAGAACACTTGACTTATGAGGGAAGATTGAAAGAGCTGTGTTTGTTTAGTCTGGAAAAGAGGAGATTGAGAGATGACATGATAAAAGTTTTCAAGTACCTAAAAGGCTGTTAGATACCTGAAAACTCTTATCATATCATCTCTCAGTCTCCTCTTTTCCTGTTAATAAATCCCAGAATGGTGGGGGGGTTTTTTGTTGTTTTTGGTTTTTTTGCATCAGTGTTACACTGTTGACTCTTATTTAGCTTGTGGTCCACTACGACACCCAGATCGCTTTCCACAGTACTCCTTCCTAGGCAGTCATTGCCCATTTTGTATACATGCAATGAATTGTTCTTCCCTAAAGTAGAGTACTTTGCTGTTTTCCTCATTGAATTTCATTCTGCTTACTTCAGATCATTTCACCAGTTTGTTCAAATGATTTTGAATTGTGATCCTATCCTCTAAAGCTCTTGCAACCCCTCCCAGCTTGGTACCATAGGCAAACTTTATAAGGGTATTCTCTATGCCATTATCTAAATCCTTGATGAAAATGTTAACAGAACTGGACCCAGAACCGATCCCTGTGGTACTCCAGTCATTATGCCCTTCCAGCATGACTGTGAACCATTGATAGCTACTCTCTGGGAGTGGTTATCCAACCAGTTTTTCACCTGTCTTATAGTAGCTCCCTCCAGGTTATACTTCCCTAGCTTGTTAATAAGAAGCTGATGTGAGACCACATCAAAAGCCTTACTAAAGTCTAGATAAACTACATCTACTTCTTCCCCTCTATCCACAAGGCTTGTTACCCCAGCGTAGAAAGCTATCAGGTTGGTTTGATGTGACTTCTTCTTAACAAATCCATGCTGACTATCACTTAACACCTTAGGTTTTCTAGATGCTTGCTAACGGATTCCTTAATTATTTGCTCCATTATTTTTCCTGATACAGAGTTAAACTGACTGGTCTATAATTCCCTGGGTTGCCCTTATTTCCCTTTTTATAAATGGGGCACTGTATTTGCTCTTTTCCAGTCTTCTGTGACCTCTCCAGTCTTCCATGACTTTTCAAAGAGAATAACCAATGGCTCAGATATCTCCAGAGTCAGCACCTTGATTATATTATATTATATTATATTATATTATATTATATTATATTATAT
>ML681963.1:119432098-119546436 GCA_007922195.1 Podocnemis expansa
TATTATATTATATTATATTATATTATATTATATTATATTATATTATACAAAGGTTTTGGATGTCATGGGAAAAAAGTAGAAGACATAATAGCTCATATAGATCTATGAAAAGTCAATGGTAGTGCAGATAACTACCTCCCTTGCAGCATAGCAAATGACAGCCCTGGTCAGGACAGATGTATTAACCACTCTATTCTGTAAAAAAATACCATGAGATCTCTAATGACAATAAGCAATCATGACTTCAGTCATACATCTCATCTAAAAAACATTATAGAACATATTGTCTTACAGCCACATTGGGGAAGAGGGGAAGAATAGAAAGCAGATACAAGCCACACTTTCCATACAGTATTTTAGACTCCAACAGAATGCTGTCTGGCCCCTAATTCTGCAAGATATTGTAATTAAGTATGTGACTAATTTTAAGAATGCAAAAGTCCCACTGAATGGAAAGACTCCTATTAACATCAATAGGTATTAGAATAGGCATCTATTTGATCACAGCAGTAAACAAATTATTACTTGAACACACAGCAATGTTAGAGTAGCATGGATCGACGTATTTTTAATATAAAACAAGTAAGACAAACCTTACCTGTGATGAGAAAGAATATTTTTCCTTACATTTTAAGGGGAATCTAAAATATTTAACAGAAAAAATGTTTTCATTTTCCTATCACAGATCATTGTTGTTGGTTTGATAATCTAAAATACTTGATATTTTTATATTTAATTTATATTGATAAAGTAACATTGATATAAAATAGAAGATTTCATATTTTGCAGCATTTGATAAAATAATTTATGAAAAAACAACATTAAAAATCTATGCACACTATAGTGAATTAAATATCTAGGTCAGTGGTTCCTAAGCTGTGATCCAAGGACCCTTGGGGTCCGCAGAGTTATTGCTAGGGGTCTGTGAATACATCTGGCCCAAGGCACCACCAGCCAGTGATCCATATTGGAGAGGGCTCTAAATCAGGGCACCAAACTACCGGCCCATAGGGCCAGAGCAGCCCACCAAGGGTGCTGAGACGGCCCATGGCTCCCAGCACAGCAGGGCTAGGTGTGCTTCTGGCTCACTCATGTGATCTGAGTCACAGCACAGGGGAACAAAGGAAGAGCTCTAGCCAATCCTTGCTCAGCTCTGCTGTGGTCTGCCAACCAATCAGAGTCTCAGTCACAGCAAGCTAGGCCTGTTCCAGAGAGCCACCGGACTGGCCCCCATCCCAACTATTCACTGGCAGTCAGTCAGCATACTAATTTGATTGACAGCACATTGCACACATCACAAATAAAAAAAGGAAAAAGTGGCTGGGGCCCACATGGGAACAAGCCAATCAAAGACAAGAATTCTGAATGACTGACAGTGAAGGAGCCAAGAGGGGGAGAGGCAGGAGGCCAGCCTGCCTGTGACTGAGACTGATTTTTTTTTTTTGCCTGCCTCCAGGAGGTAGGGGAAGGGGGAAAAGGAGAGGGTCAGGGAGCCAGCATGGGGAAGGGGGCCCCACAGAGCAGGGAAAAGGGAAAGTGTGAGGGAGCCTGACAGGTTGGGGAGGGGAAAGGAGAGCCCACACCACTCTGAACATGGAGAGAAAAAGGACTGGGGAGCCCATGAGGCCACATGGCCAGTGGCAGGTGTCCTGCCTTCCAATGTGCCCCCCCCACCCCGACATTGAATGAGTTTGACATTTCTGCTCTAAATGAATTCTATTTGCTTGCTGTTAGCAGCTGAACCCTGGACATGTCCCCACGCTTTGGGAGCTGGCAGGGGCCAAGTCTTTCACTGCCCTTCTGTAGCACTGCTGCCTGCAGTCAGTCCCTGATAACAATTATTATCATTTGGGGGATCAATGATTTTTTTTTTACTTTAAAAAGGGGGTCCTCACACTCAAAAGTTTGGGAACCACTGATCTAGGCCATACTGTGCCATCAGTTCCTAAGCAGAACACAACACTGATTGCTGCTTTATACTTGATAGCACGCTTTGACTCTTTGTATGTAGTTATTTTGTCTGGTTGTTTAGACCCAATATTTAGGGAAAAAAATAAAAATACTGAAAGCCAAAAAAGAACCTAACTACTTTCAGATTTCTTTTTGTTTGAAACTTCTAACAAAAACCATTTTTCTTGGGTAGTTGCATTCCCCTGCAGTGTTTCCAGCCGAAAGATTGCAGCATTGGGCTAGTGCTTGATTCCCAAAGCATGAAGCTCATTAGAAACAAAAAGGAGAAAGTAGACCTTTAACAGAAACTAGACATTGAATTAATTTTTAAATAGCCATCATCTTTCAAATCAAGTTTCTGTTATCCAATTGAAATAGCATTTTGTAATCTTGTTTGAGTCAATTTATATTTCTTGATTTCTCCCTCAGCTATGTAGTTAAGGGGCCTCAAAAAAGATTAGTAATTCAATTTTGACTTGTTTACAATAAAAGAAACAAAATTTACCCAATGTAAATTGCCCTTCGCTAAAATTACACTTCCCAGGTTACTCAGTTTTGTATTAGGTCACCTATACAGAAGTTTCCTTGAACAATACTGACCCCAGGGTAGTTCATTTTACTTACATCCAAATACTCTCTCACACTCTCTCCCAGGCTACAGAGATCCATACTACCTCTCTTGTAGTAATACTGGCTGGTCAGGTTCTGGGGAAAAGGAGACAGCAAACACTGCAAAGACTCATTTAAGGAGTTTTCTTTGGTTTGTTTCATCACGGGAGATGGGGTTTGATCCTTCCTCCAGCTACAACAACAAGCAGTTCTGCCTCCAAGCTCTACAGATTTCCCACAATCACTAGGCTAGCAGAAAGTTTTCATGACAGCTTAAGGACACTTCCTAATATTCCTTCCTCCATCCATCACTGTTTACACAACTTTATAGGCTTGCCCTGTAATGACGGATCCCACAGAAGAGTTAACAAGGCTGGACTTGCATTGCTAACTTTCCCATGGGGTTGGGGAAATGGCAGAATACACTTCTCCTCAATCCCACTCTCCAGTCTTGGATCCAAGAGCGATCTCTGCAGAGCTTGGCAGAGAATTGGTAGCTGACCCTCCATCCCTCAATCTGTGCAGAAAGAGGGGCAGCCATGCAGAATGAACATTGGCATGCTTACAGATATTTGGAAATTTGTTCTGCTATAACCAATGCTATTTCAATTCTGCATCTGATATGTGTACAAGATACTAATAATTATACTAAGCCATTCTATATTGCACATTGTGACAATGAACAATTCAGGATTAGTCTGAAAGGACCAATATAAATGCTGGTGTAACTCTGTTGCAATGTGTGGAGTTACAGCAGGGGTGACTTTGGCACAAAAACAGCATACATTTAATGTGCTGAGACAATCTGACTGTAGGCTAAATTTAGGCTAAATTAAGACATTCTGAAAGACTGCAAATAATTTGGCTATAAAATTGTGTGACAGAAATAAAATTACATGTTTTTAGATTTATGAATGAAAAACACTGTTTACATTTGCCTCTAATTTTAGAATATGCCACATTGCTTACTAGTCCTTGCAAATATTTTCATCTTGTTAGAAAATGGCAGTTCCATCAGCTCTCAGAAAGTGATTCACAAGTATAGGTATGTATAATCTCTGTAATGGTAGAAAGTTTAAAACTCAGCATACACATCAATTAATCTATTTAATGTATGACCAATTATTTTATTATATTGTGTAACAGTAGATTATCAACATATTAGCTATAAATGATTCCTTTCTAATGAGGATTTCAATCTACTCTTAACTTTGGTTAGCAAACCAATCAGGATGCATGATTGCTTTAATGTTATAGAGTGAACATATTTTCATAATCCTTAGCTGATGCTGATCAGTTAATTACATATTTTAAAACCAGATTGAGTCAAGGAGGAAAAGTCTCTGTTTATAGCCTATGCTCAGTTCAGTTTTTATTTGATACTTAAAGAAAGAAAACTCCTGAAGAAGTCAAGGAAGGTTTGCCTGTGAAGGAACTAAACTAAACTAAACTATAGCCAAGCTCATTACCTTAGATTCACACAGAGGTGAGGGGTCAGTCACTTTCACTATACCATCTCCTCCTCCTCCTCTGAATCTTGTGGCGCCCCCCCCCCCCACACACACACGGGTCAAGAGTCTGTGTAGAGGCAGCAGGCAGAGCCAGAAGGATGCATATCATCTCCTCTCCAGCCCCACACGGAGTCCCTCTCTGCAGGGCCTCCCTTGGAGTATAAGAAACCACTGTGGTCATGGTGGATGCCTGGAAATGCATCACCAGAGCAGCCACATTGTCAGGGGACCAGAGACACCTGACTAAGATTGAAGCAGAGGCAGAGCTATGTGACCTCTGAGTAAATAACCATGGCCTCCCATGATTCCTCTGGGATCTACAAAGTTTAGAAGTGGTCTCCCTTGACCCATTCCAGGATGGTGCAAACCCAGTCCCTGATACAGTAATAGAGGAGGAACTCTGTGAGTGAACCTTTTGGAGGTTTCCTCCAACAGATCCCACTCCCATGCCACATACATGCTACACTGCAGTAGGGGACAATCTGCAAAACTGCGAGCTCAGCTCCATAACATCACTAACCATTGTCCATTTGCCTGCCATGAAGTGTCCTAACTGCACCAAAACCAAACACCTGAGGTAGGGTCA
Organism: Podocnemis expansa; assembly: GCA_007922195.1. Classification (NCBI taxonomy): domain Eukaryota; kingdom Metazoa; phylum Chordata; order Testudines; family Podocnemididae; genus Podocnemis; species Podocnemis expansa. The sequence goes on from ML681963.1 coordinate 119,436,755, forward strand.
GACAAAGTCTCAAAAAAACATGTTGCAAAGGTTGCTATAATATTCACTGGTGTTATAATATTCACTGGTGTCAGGCATCAAAGTTTCAGAAAAACAGGTTGATATTTCACTGGCTCCAGAGTAACAAAGTTGTGAAGGTCAGTTGCCACACTCCCATTAAGGAGCAGGAGTGTGCCTCAGACCTCTTACAGCAATCTCAGAAATTCTTTAGCATATTTAACCATGGTGTTCAAAAAATCAATATCTTTGTTTAATCAAGAATCTTCTTATTGTTCTAAATAATAGACCATAAATATAAAATAACAGAACATAAAACTCTCAAAATGGAAGTAACTTGTAGGTGGCTTGGAAATAACAAATGCTGTTTACACAATTAAGTGCAGCATCCACCATGCACTGATCAATATTATTCATTCATATTTCAGGTTCACATACAATCTGACTCACTGAATTTGTGCCTACGTAACTATGCCTTGTTTGCAGAATGCTGTTAGAGAAAATCATGTCTGGCTGGAAAGATGCATCAATATTTGCAAAATTCAACAACTGTCAGAGAACAGGAATGTTTGTTCAATAAAATCAGATCTGCCAAGAATCTCAGTTGTAGAGGCACCAGTATCAAACTTCATAAGGATGCGATTAGAAACAGAATTTGCCATAAATTACAGAATTTAAATTTCCTCAACTTTTGCTAACAGCAACCATAAAACTCAGGTAACCTCAGTTTTTGCAGACATATCTCCGTAAGCAAATTGATGCATCATTTAAAACACTCAGGGCCAGTCTTACCATAGAGGTGACCTAAGTGGTTGCCTAGGGCACCAAACGTTAAGGGGCGCCAGGGGCCTCCAGGCTGGGGCCAGCAAGGCCACTTTAAATTTCCCACCCTGCTGCATAAGCATTCTCCACCCTGGGCTACAAGGCGGGAAATCCTCTGCTCCCCACTCCAACAAAGGTAAGTGTTGGCCGGGGGGGGGGGGCTAGGAGGGGTGGGAGAGAGGGCCCACCACCCACTAGGCCCACCACCCAGGGTGGGGTACCAAAGTCACAGGCACCTAGGGTGCCAAAAACCTTAGGCCAGCTCTGATAACACTGACCTAGTAGCCTAAGGCAGGGGTAGGCAACCCCTGGCACGTGTGCTGGCAGTGGCACAAGAGCCCATTCAGAGCAGCATGTGGCACCCTCTGCAATGCCATGGAAATTGTGCCTCCTGCCACCGAAACCCACCCCCAAGCAGCTTCTTTCAGGGTCAGCTGGGGTGCTGAGGGTCCCCTCCCCCATGCCCATGTTCCAGGCATGGTGCAGAAAAAAGATGCCTGGAATGGCTTCTCTCCAGGGTGTGCAGCCGTCAAGGAGTCACTCTGGGTAACTTCTTTCCTCAGCATGCCTGGGGATCCCCAAGGGGAGCTGCTCCAGGCAGCTTCCTTCCATGGCATCCCTGGGGACCCCTGTCCCCAGGCATGCTGCCAAGAGGAAGCACTGCAGGCAGCTTCTTTCCATGAGTGGCTCCTTTCAGCAGCATGCCAGGGAAGCGCCCCCTTCCCTGCCCCTCAACCTCCAGCCGTGGGTGCCACAAAATTTTCAAGCAGCCACCACTTTTATTTCTGTGGAGGGAGCCACTGGCACTGGCTATAGTTGAGGAGGAGGGGCCGGCACAAGGGTCGGCAAAGGTTGCTGACCCCAGCCTAAGGCTTATGTAATTAGTAGAATTTTACATTTTAATAGCCATATTTCTTTCCATTAGCTGCACTGTATGTACGCATGCTGAAAAAGTATTTATACAGCAGATAACCAAAACCATAATTCTTGTATTATACTCTCCTTTTAGTGTTTGCTGTTATAATACTAGCCCTGATATGACGCTACTGAACCTTGCTTACCTGTACAATTTTCATTATACTCCAGCGGAATCAACTTTTCAACACTGATGCAATCTTGTCCTTCTCCCAAACAAATACAATACAATGTGAGAGATAAAAACTGTGTTATGATGAGAGATGGGCCCAAGCTGCAAAATCTGGAGTCATATCCATATCCATTATCTGAGTTGGGGGGGGGGTCCATGCAAGATGTTAATGTTGAAAACGTTAACAAGCTGTCCTTTGTATCCTGCATGATTAGGTTTCTCTAATTAGGATATGCAGATTGTATATTTTTCAGTACTGGGAGAGAAGAAAAGAGAGTCTTGAGAGCATTTTCTGATGAGAACTGCTCCTCAGAATGCCATTATGTGGTAAAACAGAAATATTTATTATATTAGGTAATTTTAGCCTATCGTTATTTAAACCCAGACAATAGCCATTTTAATTCTTCTAGGACAAAAGGTGGTTGGACTGTCACAAAACACAGGACTAAACATCTCTATGATTTGAAACATCAAGGGTTAGTTTAGAAAAATTCCTGGCAAAGTCCTCCTTAATCCAGGGATTTAAATTCAGTTCCCCAAGTGTGCAAAACAGATCAGTAATGTAAGACACTTCACTATTTCATGAGAACTGCATCAGGTGCAGAAGTCTAACTGTAGTTGTTTTCAGCAGCTTTTTGCACAGCCCATAAAACCTGCTAAAAGACAGTATATAGATCTGAGCAATGCAGTGGCCCTTATGCTTTGTTTCAGGGCTGAGTGGTTCTTCAACTAAACCAGCAATCTGCAAGCGATATCAGCAAGCAATCCTTCTAATTAAGTTTAACAAGACTTTTATTGTATCCCTTCACTCCCCTAAGGACTGTGTGCCAGTGATACTGAATACAAACATATCACTCAGCACCACATTAGTGACACGAAGTCACAGAACTTAAGCTAGTCTCTATATGAAAAACTGGGTCTAGTTGGAAAAAAACCTTTCATTCTTTACAGCATAAAAGGTCACCCATTAGAAATGAGAAGGTTAAATGGGTTGCCTTGCAAAGGCATATAATTAATGAGCACCTAGAGGCAATTGCTAACCTCTCTAATAAACTGTAGCTAGTTCATAGACATACTCAGTGAAATAAAACAAACCCTCAGTTTTACTCCCAGTTCAGTGAATTTGAAAAGTTCTACTGACTTTGGCTGTGATCCCGAGTTCAATCCATGTGGCCTCCTGGAGCATAAATAACTCCCAGAAAACTACATAAACTAAGTGCTCTCAAGTGAAGTGACCTTGGAGATGGTCAGTTCCAGAGCACTACTTTCTCTCTCTTTACCTTACATCCTGCAGCTTCTGACTACTCTTTTATGTGTTTTGTCCGACCAGCTTGATCGAAAGGTCCATTTTGGATTCAAGCTCCTGGAAAGGACCAGGGCTTGTCAGCTGATCATGATCACCTCAGTACAGGGACCATCTTCTGAGGATCAGAGGAAATATCCTTAGCTATGAGCCCACAAGGACCCTACAGCTCTTAAGTGCTCCCCAGTATTCAAGATCTGGATAGTCTTGCAACAACTGCATTCACTGACAGGCATCGGAGAACCATGCACCTACCTACCTATTTCTATGTGCAATTACCCACCTCCACGCATAAACATGGGAGGGAGAATGGAGCACAATTACTGTGACCTGCTTTTAAAATTTGACCTTCTAGGATCAACCCTCCTTTTAGACAATTAGCTATATTTTTCTATGTCATATCTAATTTGCAAGCAAAATAGACTCCTCCCTTCTCCAGGAGCACATGCCAGCCATAAGCATCTTCCTGTCTAACAGACCACATGGAACTGCTTATCTTTCCTGGAGCACTAGAAATTTAGGGATGGCCTCTAGCATGTTCTGTAGGTTTTTTTTCTTTACTCCATTTTATAAAACTCACACAAAGTCCTGAATTACTAAATCCCAAGGGGTCATGTCTTCCCTATAGAAGCTAGTCAATTTTTAAACTCTTTCCCTAAATTTTTACACCACTATCATCTCAGAGAAATAAAGAGCAAGTAGATGCCTTTGTAAACACATTAACAGACCATGTATTACTTACTAGGAAAAAAACCTGAAGACATATTTATGACTACACAAGTTGCCCTCATATCTAAGGTAACTGTCTTTAGTCGTCTCATTAGTGACTATCAGTAAAGGTGCAGAAAAATGCCATAATAGGCTCAATGGAGAGTTGAAAACACTACTCACAACTCCATCATCCCTTTCTCATTTTCAGTCTAATAGGAACATCATTAATTATTTCCCTGCCTTCCCAGTAACAAATGATAGCATCTTTAGGATCATGATACCCATCACTCAGCAGCTGAAAACAGGTTTGCCTTTGAAGGCATTCTGGCACATCAGCACAATTCGTTCTAAACAAGTACCAACACACATTCAGAGAAATTTTAATGGCACAGAAACCAGAAAAGCTACAAAAAGAAAACTGGGTCCTAGAGGGAAAGCAAACAGGGCCTACAGAAAAAAAGATTGCACTGTCACTATAGCAGCCAAATATTAGGTGTAGCAAAATATTCAGCCATTGTTTATTTATTGCATGGTACTCCAGGATGAGAGACATGCACATTTTCCAGTTTGCCAAGGATAACACAAACCTTAGAGCTGGAACTGAATCTTGTAGAGCTAAGAAAGATGTAACAAACAGGGTTACCAAGAAAAAAAAAACAACAAACAGTCCTGGCTTTCTTAGCACCACAAAACTCCCATTCATTTTCAAGGAAGGTCCAGGTTTACAATCTGACTTTAAAGGAAGCATGGAAGTCCAGCAATACAAACAGCTCAACCTGGTTAAAAGTATTTTTCCAGACAATGCTACTCCAAGATGACAGATCACTGAGCATGTTTCTTAAATCAGATACGTTTTTCCATACAGTAATACAACATAGATCATTCCTGCAAACATTGTGGATTGTTTGTTCAGTCACCTCTATTAGAATAACTCAAATCCACTGAAAAACAGGAAACAAGGAAATCTGAAAAGCTACAGTATTTCAGTCCCCACCCCCTCCTTCTTTTCCTCACCAATGTAACAAAATAATCCATGGAATCATCATAGCCAAGATTTTCGAAAGCTACTGAGTACTGATTTTGGCTATCTCAATTTCTGAGCAACAGTCAGAGACATCTTAATGGCTGTGTGCTCAGCACTTACTGAAAATCAGGCCACCTCAACTTCTCACAGTTTGTGCATCTAAAAAAAAAAAATGCAGACATCGAAATCATAGTCATTTTTGAAAATCTGTTCCCATTTCTTTTTCTGCAAGCAAAGCAATTCCTTCATGTAACAGAGCAAAAGTAAAATGCAGTTTATTTTTTTGTTAGTGAGTTCAACTGTGGTGACTCTGTTTACTTCGTTTAGTTCATTTATTTTGTTGCATTTAGAAGCCATGAAAAATGCTAATCCTCTGTAAAACTATGAATAAAAAATACTTTGAGACAGAAAATACACTTCTTCCCATCTAACATACTGCATAAAATACCATTTATTATAGCAGATGCACATGAATTAAAAGACAAAAATCCAGTTTGGTTTAAAAGAGTGTCATAGAAGATTTAAATCTCTAGCTACCTCTCTTCTACGGCAATTTTTATGGCCTTTTGTCTTTAGCCTTCTGATTCATATATCCTGGATCGCCATGGCACCTATAAGTAACTAACGGAAATAAAAAAAACAGGAGTCCTGTGGCACTGAAAAACTAACAAATTTATTTATTGCATGAGATTTCATGGGAGAAAAATCCCACTTCGTCAGACACTCTGAAGATGGGGGACCTTACAGAATGGGAGGAAATAAATGCAGAAGAGTGTAAGACATGGGAACAGGTCACACTGGAACAGTTGTTCCCCAGTGTTTGAATCTTTACAACTGTTCTGATTTGCTGTTCCAGTGTGACCTGTTCCCATGACTTATACTCTCCTGCATGTATTTCCTCCCATTCTTTAAGTTCCCCCATTTTCAAAGCATCTGACGAAGCAGGGGCATTGCAGGGGGGCGAGGGACCTGGGGCACAGGCCCAGGTCCCCCCCCCCGCCCGCCGGTCCCCCCCCCGGCCCGCGGGCCCCCCCCCGGCCCGGGACAGAGCCGCACGCTGCCGCACCACCACAGGCGGCCAGGCCCCGCATCCCCAGCCACAGGCAGCTGGGCCCCGGATCTCCGGCCCAATTGAGCCGGAGATCCAGGCCACTGGCGCTGGGGCTCAGGGCACTTGCCCAGGCGTGCCCAATGCCAGCAATGCCTTTGTGACGAAGTGGGATTTTCTCTTACGAAACCTCATGCAATAAACAAATTTGCTAGCCTTTCAGTGCCACAGGACTTCTTGTTTGTTTTACTGAACTAGACTAAAACAGTTGCCCCTTTGGATAAAGGAAACAAACGGATGCAAAAGTAAATCCTTAAGTATAAATAGCTATGTAATATCTAAACCGTACTATTTGCAGTGTGAAAGATTCTTGCCAGAATAACATTTATCTAAAACTTCTCATTTGGCACATAATAAAATATAGTGACACTCTTTAAATATGCAATCAATAATCTTTTCCAAAAGCCTCAGATCAATCCTAGACATATCATGCACTCTTCTCACCGTATATATCTGCAGCTTGCATTTGAGAAATGCAAGAAGTCTTTAACAGAAAGGCTAATACTCTTTAGCCTCCTTCCATCTCAGGCTATAAAATATGCAAAATTTCTAGCTTCTAATACTGCCTTTCCAAAATGAGTGCTAAGCAGGCTCAAACTCTCTGTGGTGCTTGAGCTTGTTCTACAAGATTTTTAACATCCTAAAATCCTGTTGAAGACAGTATAAGCAGAGGGCATTCAGGACCTAGCAAAATGCCCATCGAGGGAGCCCTTTAAGAGGTAGTGCGTATTTCAACTGCACTGAAATGTATGGCCCTTTTCATATGCATGCTCTAAAGCAAAGTGTTTTAATTGTTCTATTTTGGCAGGAAATCAAAAGTTACCTTCAGATTTCTGTACTCCAACTTCACTGTGCAGGAGGAAACCGTTACTGACTGACTCCTTGAATTCATTATTTAAAACAATTTCAATAAGTAAGAAATAAAAGAGGGAAATGAAACTGTTCACACAGTACATGTAAAACACACCAGAACAGACAATGTGGGTTCAACTTTGGTCCTGTTAAAATGAAAGGCAAAACTTCCTTTGACGTTAATGGGAACAAGATCAGGCCATATAATATCAGTATAAATATAAACTACCAAATATGAACTGCATTCTCAAACTATGTAATATCTTCAAAATTGAAAAAGGGCCTAGTCTTGTACTCACTGAAGCTAACAGTTTTAAAATTGGCTTCAGTGTTGTGGGAGTATGACAGGGCTCAAAGACTAACAAAACTAAACAAAAAGTCTAGCAATGACAGGGAGGAAAATTGGTTCTATTTCCATCATTAGGAAATATTTCTCATGGCCATGGAGTGATAATTTGGAGAATCCAACCCTGTGATGCCACTATTAATTTCAAATGGACCTTCTCACATGGAGACTGAGTCTAAACTTTCTATTCCCTAGATTTATTTTGATTGATAAGGCATCTATCTTTTTCTATGTCAAAGCTCTTTCTGACATCTCTTACAAAATTAAATACCTTGCTCAAAACTAATCATAAAACCCCCAGCAGCATATAAGAAAAATAAAGAAGAGCGATATTCATCTTGTTCCCCAGCCCGTAGTCCCTGTGAAAAAATATCTAATGTTTCAGTATTAACATTTTGTGTAAGAAAAATACTACTATGTGCATGCTACTACTACGTGCAGCGTTCGTTGTAAGAAGAAAGTATGATCAAGCAGTTACTGTGCTAGTTTAGGACTTTCAAGATCTAGGTTCACCAGAGACTTCCTGTGTGACCTTGGGTAAGCTGCAATCTCACCACACCTTAGATCTTCATATGTAAATAGGGATAATAGCATACCCTTACCTCACTGGGGTGAGGATACATGTATTAAAGATTGTGAGGGGCTCAGATATTATACTAATGGGAGCATGAAAAAATCTGAATTAGACAAAATTTATAAAGTAATTACATTAGCATTGTAAACGTCATATAACCATCTGATACCAAATTTGGTTTTAGTTGCAACACTGTGCACACAAAATTGCAGGAATAATTCAACAAAATTTTAACTTACCTCCATTCCACCAAGCAGACTCTTTTATCCTATTTTGGAATATAACTTAAGATCTCTCTTCTGGTTTTTTTTTTTTTTTTAAATACTCTTTGCAAAGGACCTGTTGCAAAAAAAAAGCCCTCAAGGCACATTATAATTTTCCAGAAAAGAGTTTAAAATAAAAATGAAGTCAAACATCTCAGTACAAAATGATTTAATGTCTTTTCTTTATGAACTGATATGTAATCAAAATTCTGAATACACAGAAAGCATGGTAATAATAAAGTTTCATTTCTGCGCCTGGTTCCCAGGTAAGTATTTAACCAGGAATTCATTTCTCAAGAATTATCTTCATTTTGTGGAAATGAAGGAATGTTCATTTCAGTCTAAGTGATTCAAAATAACTGACTTCTCCACAATCACTTGTTTCAAACAAAGATGCACAAATATGGAAAACAAAAAAAATCATGCACAAGTATGTAAACCAATAAACAAAATCTCATTCACTGCAAGGCCAAAAGTATTTGGTCATTCAAATACATCAACAATAAAATGCATACCCTGAGCCATGTCTACAAATATTATGAATTGGGATTTTGGTCACCCCGATTAAAACAAAAAATATTGTTTGTATGATGGATGTTATGTCAGTTTTAAAAGCTAAAATGTTTTGACATATTACTTTTTCATACCAATTAATTGCAGTAATTTAGGCCACTATTTATAGTAGGATACGGTGAAAGCAGAACAAACACTGGACCAATTGGAAATGGGTATTTGAGGAAAAGTGTTAGTGAAAGCTAAAATACCAAGTAAGGTTCCTATTTAATTTGAGGACTATCAAAAAATTTCCACAATGCTTATTCTAATTCTTTGTTTGTACCCAAAACTGGCTATCCAAGTCTTGGATCACTAAGAAGACACATCATAATTGAAGGCTGTTCAGGAAAAACTTTTTATGATTTAGGCATGCCCAAAGTAGGCATTTCTACATTACAAGTACACAGTTGTACTCGGAGCAGTCTTTCCCATCACTATACCTCTAAAATGCATTTCCCATGCCAGCCCAATCAAATAGTTCAAGTTTGCCATACACTTGAGTCACCTACTAATTGATTTTTCATAGCCCCTGGTCAATTAGAATGGGATTCTCACAATTCAAAAGACACCTCAGATGAACCTTCTGTGTCTTAGGCCTTTAACCATAGTTCTTTTGTTGAGGGATATCACCTGATGACACCTAAATCAGACTTTGTACACATCAAAACCATCCAGAATGGACCTGCCATGTTCCATCATGATCTAGAACAAGATTCTGTTGTCTCAAAACCAAATCAAATTATGCTTTCCATGACAAAGAGCAATCCAGAATTCACATTTAACATCCCAAAGATGACAAGAATAAGGTCATTGTGACTTGGATGTATAATAGCAATTTTTCCATACCCTTGAGCTGCCTAAAACTATTTTGTATGACATGGAAACAAACGAAATGGGCTTTCTTCAACACAGAGAAAGGATATAGGAGGTTTTTTTCAAAAACAGAATAAAGAACTCTGCTTTCCACCACTTATAATGGGCTTTAAGTTAGAACCATTTCAAGAAGGCTTTGCTAAGTATTGGAAAGCCAAAACATTGTGTTCTTTAACAAAAAAGCATACCAACTGGTTTCATACCATTAATGTGATTTCAAGGAACAACATGACTATAACAAAGGAAAAAATATAAGTCTCTGAAGTCATGCATGTTCCTTTAGCAACACGCTCTCCTAAAGCTGTTTTCCTGTCTTGGCACCAAGTATTACTGTAAAATAATACATATGTTCTTGTACATGAGGATCAATTTAGAAAATTCAATAATGGACTCCATCTGAAATCCCACTTTACACTGGTGAAACAACTCAATGACTTCTATTAGAATTGCTCTAGATTTTATGCCATAGCAAACAAATCAGGCCCCAAAAATCTCAAAATATTTCATTTTGCGCTATTTGCAGCTGGAGCATTTATCAGCTGTGGTATGATTTGAACTGCAGAACCAGGACCAGATTAATCCCTTATGCAACTCTGTTCACTTCTGTACACTTAAGAATCTGAGAATGTCCAAATAATGACAGTATTTTATTTTCATAGATGTGAGCATCAAACAATATTAAGAAAGCTTTGAAAGCAGCATCAATAAATGGACTGTAGGTGCCTAAACAGGGTATTTTTCTTGCACAAAATTTCAAACTAAATTTTATTTTATTGATACCTTCCATTTTATAAGCTTCAGATTTTAGCCTTTTCATGGACTGTGGGGGTATGGGGGATGTGGCCTTTTCAGACAGTGTCATAACTGGTTAGACTGCAAGCATTGGCTGACCAAATCCAAAGATCAATGTAAAAATACCAATTTACTTTCTGGGAGTGCACAGCCCTTTTGTATGTTTCAGAATGGTTTGCCAAACTAATAGTATGACCTAATTTTGAGCTGCAGTGACTCTCATTTATATTGACAACCTCTCACTTGACAGCTGCAGGTAAACAGGATCATATACATCTTCAGGAGGCACAGCAGTTTCATCTGAAATAATAATGTTCCTTTGTTTACTACTGCAAGTCTCCACAAATAATTCTGTATCCTTCTCTCTGAAACAAAAAGCTTTATTCCTTGTTTCTATAATACTCCCAGCCTGAAGATTCAAAAGTCCTTCGTTTCTCAAGACCAAAATTTCCAACTTCCCTTACCAACCAAATCATCCTGCAAACATGTACTGCTCATTTTCCACTAATTTGCTTTTAGCTAGTACTTCCTTTATTTACACTATCTTTATACCAATTCAAATAAATTCACCTGGGAGCTGATGTACTACAGCTCTAAATCCCATCTGCATGAGAATCCATATGTTCTGAATGCAGTTACTGACACCTGTTAAAGCAGCACTTGATTTGGTTGATTTTTGCAGTGTACATGTTAATGCTCATCCTTATTACTAACATTGCTTCTTTATTGGTTCTTTTAAAAAATTATTTACCTCTGATAGCCAAAATGACATACAGAATCTTATTTATAGTGAATTTCTACAAAAAAAACTATTTGTGTATTACACTTTAAATCTTAGCTGAATTGTATGTACGCATACTAAACAGAAGCTCTGTTTAATGCCTCTTCAAAAAGTTGGCGAAATCTGTTCAAGATTTTATACAAGGAATCTGACGCTTATCCATGGCCTTTCAATCAGAGCTCAGTGTAATGCAGTGTTTTCTGCTGTACGATCCATAAAATTAATGTCTTTGTTTAATAAGCAATCCTACTTAGTGGTATTTGCATTGGAGCATAAGCAGAGGACCTTCTTGCCTGATATGACCCCCATAAATTGTAAGGGCAAAACACCTACCAGCCAGGACAGTCCTAAACCTAATACTTGATTTTGTGCTGCATGATATTGCTGAAAATTAACCATGCCACTTTGATACCTGTGTGCATGACACTAAACATTCAGTTTACATCAGCTGAGGTTAGTTCTGTCTGAGAACCATAAAAGATAACTCGCTTTCAGTGCCAGAACTTTAAATCATTCCCTACACATCATCCCAAAATTTCTCTTTGGGGCTTTGCATTGCCATTGCAAAATGACACCAGTTTACCAGTGTTTTTAACTCCCTCTGCTTCTCATAATGCTTGTTTCCAGCTCCCAAAATGTCCATGTCATTATTGTTCAAAGTTAGACATTTGCAGGTTTCTAGATTCCACAGTGCCTTCCCTGAAACGGTTCAATTTTAGTAATGCTCTAATCCAAAAATACCTATCTGGAATGCATGTGTTAAGTTAAATTATGTGTCCCCCCCCATTTCATTCTATCTTCTGAACCATACAATGGGGCTGACTGCACATCCTTCCACACCCACATCTTTAGCTGAGGTTAATGGTAGCTTGGGATGCTAAAGGAAGGTAGAACTGACTTAAATGTAAGTAAGACTGGATCAAGAAATGCTTTTTCAATGACTGCCTGAGTCCTGAAGTGTTTATTCTAAATCCCAGAATGCCTACTATGAATCTTAAAGGTTATTTCAAATGCACATGGGTGAAAGCTGTAATTAAGGAAAAACACAGCACCAATAATAGCACATTTAAAAGTTAGCAATTCTTAACCCTCACCACTGTAGCAGCTGAACATCTTATTACTGCTCCAGTGCCTTCCATTACTTAGCATTACATCAATACTGACAAATTGTATGTATTTATCATGGATTCTGAATGCTGAAGAGCCCAGTAAAGAAAACACAAAATACATGGTTGTTTCTCGAGGGCATAAGTAGGGCAGACTGATTTAAGGAAAAAACTATTACAAAATTTTACTTCACAGTCCTTTTCCAGATCATAGATACTGCTAATTAAAAAGAATATGAAATTAATGTAACATTAGGTGCTTAGCCATCAGCATCACACAAAGAAAAAAAAACAATAAAATGAAACGCAAAATTCACTCTTCCAATGATTGTCATTGAACTACTACATTAGTAAACATTCACAGTATGAAGTCTCTTTCAGTGTGTCTCCAGCATATAAAGTAGTGCAAAAAAGCATTCCAGTCATTTGCCACTGCATTCAGACCACATTAAATGATTCTCTTACTTCATTTCTTCCATGTATTAGACAACAAATGCTGAAATGCCTCCAAAGAAAGTTAGAAAAATAAACAATTTCTGGAGGTTCAGCAGCCTTTTCAAAGTTAATTTCCAGTTAAAAACAAGCATTAGGTATTTCAAGATAAAATGTAGACCTATGTTCTGTGGAATAATTTTGGGTTTTACAATCATTTTTACTGTTTTGAAGACAACAACTATGGACTCCAATGATTTATGGTAACTGCTATTAAAGCACTGATAAATGGATAATGACTGCTGAATTTCATTGTTTCTTACATAATAAATATCGCTGAATGCCAACTTTTACCACTGAGCTCTTATTAGTGATGTCAATAGTTCGCACACCCAATTTAAAACTGTCTTGTTTCAATAATTTTTTCTACTTATGTGCAAAACACTTGCCTTCTAATAAAAATATAAAGTTTGAAATTACCTCAGCTCAAACCACCTCTTCCACAAGGTATATAATTTACTTGATATGTGATACAAGTTTAGCAACACTTTTTTTATTCTTATTTATCCAATAAATGGCATTCTATCATATGCTTCAAACTTCTGTTTGCATATTTCATTTTTATCACTGCACTTTTTAATGCATAAACATATTTGGAAACGTTCAATATTACACATCAGTTTCCACAGATTTTGAATTTACACAGTTTTTCTTCTCTGTCTCACTGTCATTCCCTGTGTCCTGACATTTTTTTCTCTTTGCACAAAGAGACTCTTTAACTCCTTCTTCCATCTCCAAATACTCTGATTTACCCTCTGTGGATGAAGATGATGAGCTTCTAAATTTCTTCAATAAATTTGTTGGGAGGTATGGACAACTGACTGCATTTTGCATCAGCTGTGTTTGTTCTTCATTCTCAGTCTCTCTGTGATAGAAATAGTTAAAATTGGAGACAATCACTGGCACTGGTAAAGCAATGGTTAATACACCTGCAATGGCACACAGGGATCCAACTATCTTCCCACCCACAGTTATGGGTTTCATGTCCCCATAACCGACGGTAGTCATGGTCACCACAGCCCACCAAAAGGCATCTGGGATGCTTTGAAAATGAGTGGTAGGTTCATCTGCTTCTGCAAAGTAAACAGCACTGGAAAACAAAATGACCCCAATAAAGAGAAAGAAGATAAGGAGCCCCAGCTCCCTCATGCTGGCTCTGAGCGTATGACCTAGGATCTGCAAACCCTTAGAGTGCCTGGACAGCTTGAAGATGCGAAAGACCCTGACCAGCCGAATGATCCTCAGGATAGCAAAAGACATGGCCTGTTGACCATTACTGCCCTGTTGCTGGGCCAACTCAGTGCCCAGGGTGATAAAGTAAGGCAAGATGGAGACAATATCTATGATGTTCATAATGTTCTTGATGAAGATTGCTTTGCTGGGGCAGGCAAAGCATCGCACTGTAAGCTCAAAGGAGAACCAGATGATGCAGACAGTCTCCACTATGAAAAATGGGTCATTGAAGACAGTGTGCCCTCCACCATCCAGGTGCAGAGTCTCATTGAAAAGCCTCTTCCCCAGGCCCAGCGACAGTATGAGCTCCTTATTGTCTCTGAACTCTGGCAAAGTCTCCAGACAGAAGATGACGATGGAAATCAAGATGACCAAAACAGAGACAATGGCAATGCCCCTAGCTGCACTGGAGCTTTCTGGGTACTCAAACAGCAGCCAGATTTGCTTCTTGAACTCATTGTCGGGCAAAGCCTTATCCTCTTCCTCTTTGACAAATCCTTCGTCTTCCCTGAACTTGAGCATTGCCTCCTCCCCAAGCTGATAGAATTTCACTTCCTCAGTGAAGATATCAAAGGGCACATTGACCGGCCTCTTCAGACGGCCCCCTGACTGGTAGTAGTACAGGATGGCATCAAAACTGGGCCGGTTCCTATCAAAGAAGTACTCATTCCTGAGTGGGTCAAAGTACCTGCCCCGCTTTGCTGGATCACCCAGTAGCGTTTCAGGGAACTGAGCCAACGTCTTCAGCTGAGTCTCAAACCGCAGTCCTGACACATTGATCACTACCCGTTCGCAGCACTCATACTCACTGTAGCGGACTGTGCTGTAGCCCCCTGGGCCACCACCAGCATCATCAGGTGGTTGGTCCAAATATGAAAATTCATCCTCCCCATCCTCATCACTGTAGCAGAACTTTTCTTCCTCCTCATCCTCATCATCCTCCCCCTCATCTTCCTCTTCCTCCTCACTCAAGTCCTTCAGTATCATCTCTTCAGAGCCACTTAGCGGCAGTAGCTCAGAACAGGGGAAGGAGGCCCCACACTCCCGACTGCCCAGATAGCGGCTCCTCTTTTTCCCTCGCTTCCTCCTTCTACTGTTCTGACGGTGGGGCAAACTGCTGTGTGATGCATTCCCACTGTGAGAAGAGGAAGCCCCCCGACTCTGCCCCTGGTGATAGTGGTGATAGGGTCCGCCTCCTCCAGAGGCCCCACCTTCTACTGCCGCCGTTGCTGCTGCCACAGCTGCAGCTGCCGCTGCTCTTGAGTGTGCCAGTCGCTCCCTCTCCCGAGCCCGAGCCTGGACAGCATATCCGTAGGGCATGTGGCTGTTGCAGCCAGAGCTATCTGCACTCACCATTGCAACCTCCATTTTGCAATTGTTTATTTCTTTAATAGAAAATAGTCTGTGATAGCTATATTCACAACTTCACTTCCACAAAGGGTCGTTCAAAGCCATTTGCATTTGGAGGACAGTTTCTTGAAAGCACAGCGCATCATGGAATTAGTATAACTGAATGTATGTTTTGCAAAACTGTATCCACCACAGACTCCACATTTTCTTATCATCCAGGGTGTCTGTCACAAATAACTGTGTTTTGCTAATTAAAAAAAAGAAAAAAGACAAAAGAAAAGAAAAGATGCAGCCTTCAGATTCAATTTCAGAAAGTGTCTAGGCCTTATCCTTTCATCCACCAGGCTTCTTTATTTTTATTATACTCCAGTGACCAATACAGAATCCCTGCATTTGATCAAATTCATGATTTTGCTGTAGACTCCAAGGACTGTGCCCAAGGAGGAGCAAATGTCTATGCGAAACAGGGAGGTAACTGTCCTGTTGCGTTATTGACACCGAAAAGTTTCAGGTCTTTAGTTCATCACTGTAACCAATTGCAAATAGTCTGTTTTTTTATAATTTGCTTCAAGCAATGCTTTGGCATAGCAATATGATTACTGATAAATAATGATCTTTAGGGAGTTGAATTAACTTCCAGGCATCATTTTGTTTACACAGTGAAGAGGTCTTTGTAATCTCTCTTTCTTCAGCCTGTCAACAGTGTCTCAAACCTTGGAGCAGCACCCAGGACAGTAGCTGTAGTGACAAGAGGAGAAGAAGGCTGCAACACTGGCTCTGAGGTCTCCATGGGGAACAAGGGAGTGGATCACCCTTTGGTTATGCTCATGCAGAAGAAGCACTTAACCTGAGGCACATGCACGCACCCACGCACGCACACACAAAACAAAGAAAACAAAAAGGGAAAAGATTGGTTCATTTTCCTAACAGGCCACGGTGTTTAAGTGTCATTTATTAAGATGTTCAGCCATTCACTCACTACTCCACATTATTCACATTCACACATACACACATTCCATGCACCCACAGATTTTTCATGACTGTGAGTATGGACATGGAGATAAGTGCTCTTAAGTGTGTAACAGTTTTCTCTTTCTAACTCTAGGAAAGAGAGAAAATCCATAAAAATATTACTGCATAGTGCATTCACATTTTGCAAGAGTTTTTACATGTATGTTAATATGTGTATTAAATCTTACGTATATGTGAAATGGAACAGAAAGAAACATAAATACGAAATACCTTCTGCTATGTATTTGGAACTTAACTAGATGCAGGAATGATACAGTATATTTTAAATCCAACCTGTATTTTAGTCATAATGCATGTTTTCTAAATTTTCACTTAGTAACAGGTACATACCTAGGAATATTAAGTGAAGAACATTCCTACTGCGTGGCAAAAAATATATGAACTGTGGCGTCAGTGGAGCAACAACACATACACATCCAGACCCACAAACACACACCTTAGATCCAGCACCCCCATTTAGAGATTGTTTGATAAATTATTACAGAAAAATTACTGACCTTAATTGTTAAATGGCAATGCCCTATTTGAAACAGCACCTATGTGCCCGAGGCAAAGAAAAATGCTGTTACACTCACTGTTCCTAGGCAAAGGAATAGCAGCAACGCTGATCTCGCTGGTCCAGGGATCTGGAAAAAGCTCTCCAGGAGGGGGCTGGACTAAGCACTCCGGATTTGCAGGTGTGGGGACAGTCAAAACTCCAGGCTGACGCCTTTTTTTTTTTCTTTTTTTTTTTCCGCTTTGCTTTGTATGCAGCCAGACCAGCTGGAGGGAGCCAGACGGGTAGCCCGGCCCTGGGAATCCTGCTCAGCGACGATCACTTCTTAGCGCAGATCTCAGCAAAGCAACAATCAAGAATCTTGCTCCGGAATGAGCCGCGCGTGTGTGGGCGCGCGCGGGCGGGAGTGCACGCGGGGGGGTGTGATCACTGCACTGGCTCTAGGGGTGTAAACCAAGGGGGAGCAATCCCAGCCCCGAGCCCGGCTTTTGCTACTGCTAAAAGGATGCGTCCTGCTTGTGGCAATTTGCTTCTCCTGCCCGTTTACACTGCAGCTGATCGGCCCGCAGTCCAGGCTCTCAGCATCCACTTGTTGTTGCTGCTGCGATTTGGGGGAGGGGGCCGTGCAATTAAAACCCAAAGCCGATTAAAATCGACAGCCAGGTGTTCACTCCCTGATTTTGAAGCCCAGGCGCAGTGATCAAGGTAACTCTGAGAGCAGGGAGTTGATGGAGCAAGAACTGTTGCTCTTTCCCGCTCTCCACCTCCCCTTTTGTCAGTTTTCTGCCCAATTCTCAGCTGTGTTTACGCATCACTGAAGGACGACCGCCTGGTCTGATTTATTCCCCGGGCTCGCCAGCTCTCTATCAGCCCCTAGCGGCCACAGGCTTCCTCGCACTCATTATTTGCGAGCCCCCTTTGGCATTGTCTCTTTTTGTATTAATCTATTAATTATTGAAAGAAATATTCCAGAGCTGAATAATACATAGGCTGGCTAATAAAACTTAGTGCTCAGGGCAATGCTGAGGGCTGTCTTTCTTGGATTATTATTTTTAAGAAAGAAACTCCCTGCTGCTACTGCAGAAACGGGGGATTTCAAAATGAATCAGAGAACAAGTTTCACACACCAAAACAAGTAAAGCTGGATCTACCAGGCTCCTGATGATTTTTGGCCCTGATCTCCCCATCTGTAGCATCAAAATAGAGAACCAGTCTTACTGCTCCTACTGAAGCACCAAAAAAAAAAAATAAATAAATAAAAAATAAATCCAAGACATAACGTCTCCTGGAGCAGGTATGCTGAAAAATCCTGGATCTGGTCCCTGGATCATGACAAACTTTCTTCCCCAGATTCTAATGCTCATAGTCTATCGTAAAGAAATAATTCTATCTGCTCCTAATTCATGAAAACTCATCACCATCTCACATCTCTGCCTATAAGGACCACAAAGTCCCAGATCTGGCTTATGGATCCAACTGGCTCAGTCCAATTTTTGCCCTTACCTGCCTCCAAAAAAAATTCCATGGCATGAACAGGGAACAAATGTAGCTGCTCCTATACCACAAAAATCTGGCAGACTGTGAAATTTAAGGTTATGGAATAAATATATACAAAATCCAGCTGGAGCCAGATCCAGATTTTTGCAACATTCACAAATGGGGTGGCATCTACTTTGAAAACAAGTGTAACCACTCCTAAATCACTGAAAAAAATCTAGATCATAACGTATCACAGTGCAATAATGAGGAAAAAAACCCAAATATCTGGCACCTGTATTCAACCAATTTTAACCCCAAACAAAACAGAGGACAAAAAACCATAATGGCTCCTAATGCAGCTAAGAAAATCTAGACCATATTGTAAATTGATGCAGAATCCCCATAAAATCATGTATCCAACATCTGGATCCTATTGGATTCAGCTGTCTTTGTTTCTTACAAACTTCAGTGCCTACAAGCTAAATATAGGACAGTGTCTGTGTCACATCAACTGAAAAATCCACATCCTAATTCATCTTTCCATAACGCTGTGACTAGATCCAGTGCCTGGAGTCTGTAGGGCCCTATCATTTCTTGGCTCCAAACTCTCAAAATGGGCCTTCAAAATAGATGCAATGTGTTAGGGTCTAGTATTTATTTGTGCTGCAGGAGCAGCTAGACTTGTTCTCTATTCTTGATATGAAGAATTTGGGAATATCTGTAGTATTTATAGGAATGTGGTGCATGCCTCCATGTGTTTGTGTATGATAGGTTACTTGTGATGTGGTTAAATAAAAAAAAAAAGTTGTTAGAAGAACCAGTGAGGAAAAGTCCACACAATAACACATGTAGAGAATCCTGGAGGAAGTAATGGGGAAACTGTTGATTGGAGAATCTCTCTTAAACGATTCCATCCAAGCTAGAAGACTTTCCTCTTTCTGGGGCTAAGCCTAGGATCAATGCTATGATGGAGCCTTGAGCCTAGAAAAGGGAGATGGTTTGAATGAGCTGAGAAAGAATGCCTAAGGAGCATCAGTGACCACTTACCAGGAAGCAACTTTCATTCTAAAAGATACCTTACATACAGTATACATATATTACACTAGAAGGGCAGGTCTTGGTGTTCAAGCAAAAGCTCACAAATTAAGAGATTCATGCTTTAGACCAAGCTCTGCCATGGCTACCCCTGGCCCCAATTTAACTTTCCAGTAACCAAGTTCAATGCCATTGGGATACGCTGGCCCAAAATCAATGTGTCAAAGTTTCTGTAGTATCCGCTATGGCCAAACTGATGGTGGAGAGAGAAGTACATTGAGGGAGTCTTCTGTTCTGTGGTATCAAATTAAATTGGTCAGGAGAGAGAAAGAGTTTCTTTGCCTCTGAGAGCTTCAGAATAAGAAGATTGCTCTGCCCTTATGCATCCATGGATTCTGGCCAGCCACCACTTCCACTAGCTCAGAGAAAGAATGATTTTGTGACATCACAGTAATGGAGGGTTCTGCCAACTTCACACTCTTACCCTACAAATGAGAATTTGATTTTGCATCTTAAAAAGAGATTATGATTCTGCCACAAAAGTTGAAAGAACATATATGTTAATAGGAGGTTTGGTATAAAACTATGTCAGTTTATCCACAACTATGTCATTGATCGGGGCATCAAATAGAGGTTTTGAGTTTTCTCTTTCTTACAGTTACATTTACACACACACATGCACACACATGCAGAGGAAAAATGCATGCATTTTATCAGTCACGACAGCCTGGCACATCAGAAATAATGGCATGCAGTTCTTTTAATTAAAAATTATTTTGCCAAAACTAGGAGTCACTGTTGAACCTCATTCCTAATGGCTTCAGATCAGTCAGATGGAGCTTGATTGCTAATACTTTCATGCAATTATATGTGTCCAAGTGGGCAAGATACAGTATAACAAACTGTTTGCAAGCAAACCATATGCAGACAAAAGTTCATTAACCCTTTTCATATCCAAGAGATTGCTGTACAACTTCATGGGTGTACAAGCCATAAAGTTAACAGCAAAAGAAATTTTCCCAGCTTGAACATACAAACAAAATTAGCAGCCCCTGGCAGGAGTGCCAAGACAGTTATTAGTACATAAGGATGGAGAAAAATAAACTGTCAAGTCTAGCACCTAAATTAAATATGCCTGGGGCCAATTTTGATCTAGCTAGCAACCTAGGGAGACTATATGATAGCTTGTTTATGTGCGCACACATGTCTGGGGGGGGGATAATCACTATATTATTATTAGCCAAGTAAACCTACAGAGAGCCCAGATGTCAGTACCAGAGGGGACTGAACATGGAGAAGGATGGTCTAGTGCAATGGTTTTCAAACTTAGGGTCAGGACCCAGTTGGTTCACAGACCCTCAGGCAGTGGGTCATGGCACCTCCTGCTGCTGCTGCCAAAAGACTAAAATGCATTGCTCAAACATGTAATTGTTGTGTCATGGGCATAAGCTATTTTTTCAACTGCGTATTGAGAAAAAAAGTTTGAAAACCACTGGTCTAGTGGTTAGGATATGAGCTTAGGAGCCAAGAGACCCAAGGACAATTCCTCACTTGGTCACAGACTTTCTGTATGACTTTGGCAAGTCCCTTAGGCTATGTCTACACTAGGAAAAGTTAGTTCAAATTTGTTAATTCAAACTAATAAGTTCAAGTTCAGTTTGAACTAACCTCAAACTTATTAGTTTTGAATTAACAATATGGACTAATTCGAACTAACATTAGTTCAAATTAGTCCACATTGTTAATTTGAACTAACTGCCCTTAGTTCAAATTTATTAAGTTTGAACTAAGGGCTAATCCTTGTTTACACAGTCCTTAGTTTGAACTAACGATCAAATTAAGGGCTGAGTTCAAACTAGCTGGCAGACCTTACTAATTTGAACTAAGCTTTCATTAGTTCAGATTAAGGAATTCCTTAGTTCAAACTAATGAAAGCCTGCTGTAGACAGGTACTAAATTAGTTCAAATTAAGCCTCCTTAATTCAAACTAACTTGCAAGTGTAGGCATAGATTAGTCTTTTTGTGCTTCAACTCCCCATCTGTAGACCAGGGATAATTCCACTTCCCTACCTCAGAGAAGTGCTGGAAGGATATATGGATTAAAGACTGTGGGGCACTGAAATACTGTGGCAATAATGGGAGAGAGAAAATTCTCTTTTCAAGGAGTCCTGCACTTCCTTGAGTTATCATAAGGATGATTTCCATTAACATTTGTGAAGCACTCAGATACTATAGTGATGGACTTGTACAGTAATTCCCTAGATAGACAGTGTATAAGTATCATTATATTAAATAGGTGGTGCTGGTGTTACTTTGTAGGGTTTGGGATGCCGACAGGGGGAGGCAAGAAATCCCTCAAAACTCCTTGGAAGGTAGTTAAAATGAACTCAGTCCTACCCTAACACAACTGGAGAATGTTAGTGGTCCTCTAAATACCAGCCCTTGTAAATGACTTAATATTTCCATAGGGCAGTTCTCTGTACACAACCCCAGGAACCCCTCTTCTTGCATTACCCTGGGAGCCCTGTATGGTTAACTGGCAGAGGGGCTCCCCCATACTGTAACTCACATCAGGCCTGAAACATTCATTGTCTCAACACATGGCTTTCATAATCTATACAAAGACATCACATAAGGTATCCTATGTAAAACAGTGCACGTTGATCCCAAAAACATTGCATGGGGTTTGCGTCAGTTGTGCAGAAAGTGTTACCGATATGTGTTGGAAATATGTTCTTAAAATGCTTTTGGAAGGCAGTGAACAAATCCAGCCTCTCCTAGACAAAGAATGTGTATTTACCTGTCCTACTAGCTTGATTGCAGACAGAAGACACTTAAAGTACAGTACTGAAAGTACTACATATAAGGCAAACAAAGCCATCAGATTAAATGAGTGGAGGAGAAGACTGTTTAACAATGGCTTGGGGTAAAGAATCTGTCCCCCAGAAGCCTTCTTGGTTTTTGAGGCAGAGACAATAGACTGGGTAATATAAAGGAGGAAAAAAGATCTTTTAGTTATCTGTGACTGAGAGGAAATAGGGAACAACACCCTTCACGTATGTGAAAGTTGGATCCACCATTAAAGTCAAACAGGAGCTGGCCAGCAGTACCATTCACCTGCATGTAAATCATGAATTTAGTGCATCCCTGCATATGAGCCGAGTTGGGGAGTGCTTACAGCTACACTATGCCAAAAGAAATTTGCTCTTGCAAAAAAAGCAAGGTGGAACTCTTTGTCCTTTAGAAAATTTATTCACAGGGTCTCTCAACAGATATTTTCTTGTGATATTCAGTAATACGAAAACTTGGTGCTTGGAGAATGCTGCAGTTGAGATTTGCCCAAATGAATTGTGACACTAACAGTTTTTCTAACTAAGCTTTGATTGGTTGGCAGTTTTAGTGGTACCCAGCTAAGCTTATATTTCATTTAATCATCTTCTATTTCATGTTTCAACCATGCTTTCCCTACTTAGCAAGTAGGAACTCCTTGTATTTAAGATACCTTGAGTTATGTCTTGTGTACTTGCTTTCAGTTATCATTAGTGAGTACCTCAGAGAGGAAGACACTGAACCTTCACCGAGGTTGTCATGAACTGATAACAGCCTAAGAACACGAGTGCTGGCAACTGAGATGGTGTTCTCTGTTCCCTTACAATGCCATGAGGTTGGTGGGGTGGGATTAAAGGGAAATAGGCACTGTTAGTCATCATTCCAGACAGCACTCATGGGGTCTAATTAAACAGATTGTTATGTAGGAATAAATGAAAAGAGACAATCAGTAACAATTAGATTTCTAAATCAATTACAGCAGATAAGTTATTTCTTCTTTCATTCTTACTTTCCTTGTTCCTTCACTCTGTCCTTTCCTCTCCTGTTAGTGTAAGACATTGTTTTCCCTTTCCTATTCCCCCTTTCCATACATATTATTGTTATTTGTTTGTCCTTCCCAGATATTGAGATTAACGTCCCCAAGGTAGGGCAGGTCTTCACCGACAGCAGGAAATTTGCCGCTGTCAGATCAATCTTCCAAATAGACTGATTGGGATTGTGAAGACCCACTCAGCAAATCAGGAAGCCTATCTTGTAAGACCACCTCCACAGAAAGAGTAGGTCTGAGTCAGACAGTAGGCATTTCCCCTGACTCAGCACACTGAAGACACTGCAGTAAATAGGCAGTAGGCAATCAGAGGAAGATACACAAGGTATTTGAAGTACTTCGTGTATCTCTTTTCAATTGCTACCGAAATCATGCTGTGGTATAAACCAGGCTGTAGTCAAGTTCTATACTATATATACACAAAATAAATTGTAAACAGGAATGAGGTCCCTTCTCAACAAAACAACCTAAAACTTTTAAGATGTAAGGTCATGGTCAGAATGAGAACAATAAAAAGGCAAACTCAAGAGGAGAAATTATTCAAATCCAGCCTGCTTAACACAAAGAGAGTTTTGTCTTCTTCCTAGCCAGTCATTTTCAGACATTCTGGGGAAATATTTGAAAGCAAAGTATTTTCTTTTCCCCCACCCGTCTTTCATTTGTGGAAGTAATGAGTACTGAATTACCTAGGGCTCTTGCCCAAATGGATGGTGAATACTTTTTAAACAAATTCAGTGCTGGTGAAGATATCATATTCACAGCTCTGGAGACTTTCCTCTCTTTATCCATGGAAGAGTTACAGCTTGGGAAGAAGTAATATACAGTTTTTCACACACTCCTTTCATTACAGTTCTATCTTGATCTAGTCAAGAAGAGAGGAATTCAGTCTGAAAGAGTCTCTGCACTGCAAAATCCCTCATGGAAGTGAGTTTCAGATCCCAGGTCAACTGACTCAGGCTAGCACTTTTAAAGGGCTAACTAGCAGTGCTCAGGTCCTGAAACGTACCCACCCTCATTGGGTTTTGGAACCCAAGAGGGAAGATCTACACTGCTAATTTTATCTCCACAGCATGAGCTCCCCAAATCCAACTCAGCTGAGCAGAACTATGTGACTTCCTGTTTTTGTGGATTTTCCTTTTTTTACATTGTAGCCACACACCAGATTTATTTTATGTATCTCATGCTGGGTAATAACACGAAAGGACTCCATTCTCGTAAAACTAAACTGACTCTTCACTAAAATACGCAATTGTTGCTGGTAGTCTAGCCATGCACACACACACTGACTCCCTCCTTCTTCACACCTACAACCTGTACTCCTTCCTCCAAGTTCCATAAAGGTTACTAGCATGCCCATTCTACCCTTGTCTTTTAGGCTGGGAAAATGCTGTAAAAGGTGCTCATTGTAGTAGAGTCTCCTTTGTTTATTTGCTTGCTTGTTCAAGAGTATTTTACTGACATGGACACTCATATGAACAAGACTGAGACTAACCACTCATCTCACGTATAGTTCCAAACAATGACTTGCAGCCTACAAGTTTACAACTGATGATTTAGAGATGAAAGGCTACGTATCTAATTACGATCTATCTATCTTCGGTCCCCTAAGTTCTTATTCCATGGTCTTCACAGTACTGAGTGTCTTACAAAAAGTTAAAAGAAACACAGAGGATCTCGGTCTCCCTTCCTTTGCCTTGCCCACAGTGGAGGGAAACTGCTTGCTTGCTTGCTTGTTTGATTTTGTGACAGAGCATGGTTGTTGTGCAAAAATAAGGCTGAAAAAGCATGTGTGTACTTTTGAATCACCTAAACCAACCTGTCCCAAGAAGATATTTTATTTCCATTATTCCCCTTTCCTTCTTCTGAATTTCTAAAATATAGGATAATGTTGCAAAGCAGGTGTGCATGCATCCATACGTGCATATGTTTGGTGTCACACTTATCTGTGAGGATTTGGAATCAGGTAATGACAGAAGACAAGTGGCCTTAAATCGTATTCTGATCCCTTTGGGGAGGGGGATATTAAGCCTTTCTAAAAACTGAGGGTTGGAAAAATTATGCCTATAATGTGCTTTACGTTACATTACTTTGAATAAAGTCAAATATACCCCAGTCTATCTGCAAATAAGAGAAGGGCCTTTCCCCCGACTACGTGCATTTACTTCTTCTGTAAGAATCAGTTACATTTGTTCAGCCTGGAAGAGAGCTAAATGAATCACTGTCATCTTTATGGGGTGATAATAATATCCAGCAACATACAAGGTTAAGTAAATATTATTTTATTACCATATCTTAGACACCCAAATCAGACTTGTTATACCATCCTAGAAGTAGGGCTGTTCCAAGAGAGGGGCAGGGGCAGGAGCCCTGCTCTCCTGTGCCATGGGTGGAGGAGGGTGAGCCAGCCCAGAAGCCAGGCTCCACGCACCCACTCTGCCTCTGAGGTAGGGTGGGGCAACCCAGAGGCCAGGCTCCACACTTCCACCCCATCCGTTGCCTCCACCTTGCCACCAAAGGCAGTTGGGTGACCGTGGCACAGGGATGGTCGCCCGTCTCACTGCCCCCTAAGGACAGCCCTGCCTAGAACCAATGCTTAATTTTTGCTGGGGCTTGACAGGGCTGAGTACTGGCACCTCTAAACTTGGCAGTTCAGAGCCTTGGCACCTCTGAACTCCCAACCAACATCCATTTTTCTCCAGTCCACACACATTTCTGGGCTGCTCCTGCTGCCAGAAGCTCTGCCTTCAAAGCTCTGCATACAGTAGCAGTTGCCACTCACCAGCCAGCCAACTTGAAGCCCCAACATCTGCTTCATTACAAGTTAAGCACTGCCTAGAACAGTCTTTATCTTAACCATGTACCATATCTCAGTAACAGACAGCACTTCCCCTTCTCAATTAAAATTCTAACCAGTTCACTCATCAACTTTTCTTCTTGAAATGCTACCCTGAGGGATGCAGATATTTTCAAAGGTCATGAATGAATTCGGTCTATAGTAGCTAAGTGCTGACACATCTATAACATGACATAGATTCATTATGTTTGTTAGCAGTTAGTCTAATTTTTAACAAAGCCCTATGCCATGCCATAATAATTCTGTTCAGGTTTTTATATCATATCAGAATTTTTTACAGATGGCATAGTAAAGCTCAGCCAGGTATGTAAGTATATTCCTATCTCAAAGCATATGAGTTGCCCCTGCATAAGTGAGTAATCTAATGTTTCAGATTAGTCATCATGAGCTTAGGTACCTTGCTGAACTAGTATTTGTATGGTGTGACTTACTTCTATTATTTGTGGTTCTTTACTTTTTTCTTTTTCTCTTCAGTGGAAAATTGTACAAGGATAGTCTTTAATATAAATTTATTTTAAATTGTGTATTTTTGTCTACTATTCTAAATAGTAGTGAAAGAAAGGTCAACAAATTGCCCCTTCCATTGAATCGAAGGTTTGAGGAAGGCTTTGGTAAAGTTTTAGAGCTAGCAAGATTTAGTTCCTCTCTTGGACCAGCTCCAAGAAATCGTGTCTCCTTCACAAAAAAAAGTTTTACTTAACCTCATTAGGTCAATGAACTCTAATATTATCTTGAATTTTGATTCACTTCTGAAGAACATTTTTGGTTTTGGAGTTGGATTTTTGTTTTGTTTTGTTTACAGTTTTAGCCATTTGCTTCAACAATCCTGGGAAAATTCCTCTTGCTCAGCAGCTATTTTCCTTTCTTTATTATTTCTGTAAAGGAATTGGTATTTACCTGAAATTTATGACCTGTGCTTTGCACTGGTTTCTGTATAAGATTATGTTACATAAAGCAATTCGAGAAATTAAATGTTGCAATTACATTGGAAAATATTAAATCTGCCTGAGTGGTTTGATTACCATTCTACTGGATATCCTCCACAAGCTTAACTATTAAAGATAATATATTTTGAAACTGTATTTTCTGCTTCTAAAATGTCCCTGATTTTCAGGGACTTCCTTTATTTTGCAACAGAAATTTCTTTTAAAACTAGATTTGCCTCAACTGATCTTCTTTGGCACTGGTCAGGCAACTAAAAAAGACACATAGGGTCAAATGTGGTGGACTGATTTATGAAGAATTTAAATGGGACCTAAGATCAGCACAGATTTTATATGAAGTTTCTGTATAGGCATGAATTTCACTCTGTTTGAACTCAGTTTAACTGTGATTAGTCAAATATGTTACTTTGAAATTCACTTTCTGTGAACATTTGTGCCAAAAAAAAAAAAAACCTTAACTAATATTATTATTATCACTAACATTTATAGGAAGCAAACCCCAAAAAGTGTGAAAGCTTCTGCTAAAGCAAATTCATTAGAAATTGCTGTGAAAACTCCTGGCTGCTTTAAAGCATTTGCTAACCATTTGTTTTGATTGAACTGTCCATTCTTGAAAGATTCACAGTGTACAGCCAACAAACACACACATCTATGTCTTTCCAGATAAGCCATACCTACCATAGCTGTGCAAACAACTCACTTTTTGGTTAACTGGCCAAATCAAAAATAAACACAAAAAATTGTCTGAGGTCACGATGAAACTAACACTTGCTGAATTTTTTGGCTAACTGAAAATCCTAAACTGAAATTCATATTAAGTCAAACAAAGTATTTTTAACCTGAAATGAAAAAGTTCACGTAATTTTTACAGTTTCTTAATAAAATAAATTAAAATTTATTTAAATTTCTAAACAAAGATACATTTCAAATTGAAAAATTTGAGTAATAAAAAAAACAAAGCATCCTTTGGGCCTGAAGAACTGGTTGGCAGCTGGAGGTCTTATTCCTGACAGTACAAATATAATGATATATAAATTGTATTTCATCCTCTCTGTGGATGAAACAGAAGAAAAGTGCTATTTATTATGTTTATTTCTGTGTAACATGGTATGTGTACAATAGCCTTAAATACATACTTCTTTTTATTTAAAAGGGGATTAAACAAAAGCTTTAATGTCTGATTTTCTCCCATATGCATCTTTCTACTGCAGTTTTCATGTCTGCATTAGTTTTGCTGTCAAAACTACTGAAGAATCTTAAACTCATCTGAGGAGGCAGAATCAATTGCTTGACAGCTGTGTCCATTTCCAACAGGTTGAGTGTGAATCCAAATTGGAATTCTGATTTCAATGAATGTATTAAACGTCGTCCATGCTACCTCTCCTATTTAAACATATTTCCTTTCACCCAAATGTTTCATGAATATGTTTTGCACGTACACATAAATTTAATCAATGTTTTGGCAAAGAGTTTATCCCATAGCAACTCGCTCTCCATTTGCAGACATCAGTGTTGCTGATGTGGCCACAAGTTTTGTTTCCAGCACTAGCAAACCTTGTCACAGCTTGTTATCTTCAATGGGTCGCTTTTTTCACTTGCAACATAAGGACCATCATTGCTCCGTCACTTCTAAAAGGTAGCAGAGTTCTCTTAGACTGCATGAAACCTTCCCAAGTTTGTATAATAAACTGTCTTTAGAAAAAACACTCTTGAGGCCCATAGTACCATTAGGGAACTGTGGCAGTGAATATAAATAAATAAGGTCCATAATACTTGGCCTTGTGGTACCCTGACTAATGTGATGTGTAAGTCAGATTTTATCTTGATTGAATTACTGGAGATGTATAATCATGATTTTGCCTTTAAAATATGCTAAATTGTTATTCCACACATGGAAAAGCCTCACACACCTTGAGTTATCCTCTGACCCTGAGCCTCACACATTTATGTCCTTTCATGTCTTGTAATTGGGCAGTATCCATCACACAGAATATTGTCAAAGACAATTCACAAGAATATTAATCAATAACTAGAAAACACAACAAATTAGCATCAAACGACTAAATTTTCTTCATGATCTGAGGACACATGTAACTACAGAGCCATTGTAAAACTATCGTGTACCAGAGTCAACACTTAATAGAAAATTGATAGTGATTACAATTCAGAGCAGCAAAAATGAAATACATAATTACCCATTTCACAACAAACATTTTACAGATCTGCTGTGGCTCAACTCTCCACTGCTTCAAATATCTTGCCAATACATAATTGTTTGGGAGACCTTCAAAACCTAGCCCTTGATTCAGAGAATTGCTGACAAATCACTGACTAGTGAAAACAATGTATCAAAAACAAAAACAGATACACAGTCCTAACAGAAAGATTATTCTGTATTAAATCTCTCATTAAAACCCTACCCACCTATGCCAAAATGCCTAGAAAATACTTTATGTTTAGGCAGCTAGTATGCTACGACCATTGCTATTAAATCGATCTTAACTCCTGCACAGCCTCGTGCTCTCCCTTTCTGTAGTATCTGCTCTTGCCTTTTATTAAACTGGGAGCTCTCTGGGACAGGGAATGTCATTTTGTAGTGTGTGTACAACAACTAGCACAGAGCTTCCATGATCCTTGATAATCATCCTTGTCGTCATAGAGATAAGATAATATATGTTTGCTCATTTGCTCACTGTTCAGCTCTGTTCTCTATCCACTCTAAGTCGCATTTTTTAAATCTGACTTTTGAAAAGGAGATTGACACTCCAAACATCACCTAGGTGTCTCAGTGTTTCCAAAATGAAATATTGTGGATTTTCAGTTGCACAAAAAAATTCATTTTGGTGGGGTTTTGAGATAAAACAATTCCAAAGCTCAAAATTTTGCATCCTGGCTAGCATTAGTTATTTGTATTGCAGTGACATAGAATCATAGAACCATACAGTTGGAAGGGACCTCATGAGGTCATCTAGTCTAACCCCGTTTAAAAAGCAGAACCATTCCCACTAAATCATCCCATCCAAGGTTTTGTCTAACTGGGCCTTAAATGTTTCCAAAGATGATTCCACTGCCTCCATAGGTAACACATTCCAAAGCTTCACCACCCTCCTAGTGAGAAAGTTTTTCCTAATACCCAACCTCAACTGCCCCAGCTGCAGCTTGAAACCACTGCTCCTTGTTCTGTCCTCTGTTACTACTGAGAACAGACTAGCTCCCTCCTCTTTGGAGCATCCCTTCAAGTAGTTGACGGTTGCTATCAAATCCCCCTTCAGTCTTCTCTTTTGCAGATTAAGTAAGCCTAGTTCTTTCAGTCTCTCCTCATAGGTCATATGCCCCAATCCCCTAATCATTTTTGTTGCCTTCCGCTGGACTCTAATTTGTCAACATATTTTCTGCAGTGTGGAGCCCAAAACTGGACACAGGATTCCAGATGCAGCCTCACCAGTGCCAAATAGAGGGGAATAATCACATCCCTTGATCTAGTGTGGCATTGGCCTTTTTGGCAACAAGAGCACATTGTTGACTCATATCCAGCTTCCCACCCACCATATCCTCCAGGTCCTTTTCTACAGTGCTGCTACTTAGCTGATCATTCCCCAGCCTGTAGCAATGCATGGGGTTTTTCCATCCCAAGTGCAGGAATCACAGAATCCTAGAATCATAGAATTATAGGGTTGGAAGGGACCTCATGAGGTCATCTAGTCCAACCCCCTGCCAGAGGCAGGACCACTCCCACTAAACCATCCGAGTCATAGTTTTGTCCAGCTGGGCCTTAAACACCTCCAAAGATGGAGATTCCACCACCTCCCTCGGCAGCTCATTCCAATGCTTCACCACTCGCCTAGTAAAAAAGTTTTTCCTAATATACAGCCTCGACCTCCCTAACTGTAACTTGAGACCATTGCTCCTCGTTCTGTTCCCCGTTACTACTGAGAATAGTTGAGCTCCATCCTCCTTGGAGCATGCCTTCAAGTAGGGGGTGAAGGTTGCTATCAAATCCCCCCTCAATCTTCTCTTCTGCAGACTAAATAAGCCTAATGCTTTCAGTCTTTCCTCATAGGGCTTGTGCTCCAGCCCTTAATCATTTTGGTTGCCCTCCTCTGAATTCTCTCTAGCATGTCCCTGTCCTTTTTGTAGTGGGGATCCCAAAACTGGACACAGTATTCTAGATGTGGCCTCACCAGTGCAGAATAGAGGGGAATAATCACATCCCTTGATCTGCTGGTAACACTTCGTTTGATGCAGCCCAGTATGCCATTGGCCTTTTTGGCAGTAAGAGCACACTGCTGACTCATATCCAGCTTCCCATCCACCATGACCCCCAGGTCCTTTTCTACACTGCTGCTACGTAGCTAAATGTTCCCTAGCCTGTAGCAGTGCATGGGGTTTTTCCATCCCAAGTGCAAGATTTTACACTTCCCTTATAGAACCTCATAAGATTCTATTGGCCCACTGTTCCAGTTTATCTAGGTCTCCCTGAATCCTGTCTTTGTCCTCCAGTGTGTCTACTGTTCCCCCCAGTTTGGTGTCATCCACAAACTTACTGAGAGTGCAGTCTATTCCATCATCCAGATCATTGATGAAAATGTTGAACAGAACCGGCCCCAGGACCGACCCCTGGGGCGCACCACTCGTGACTGGTTGCCAGCTAGACATGGAACCATTGATTCCTACATGCTGAAACCATTGATCTAGCCAGTTTTCTATCCACCCTATAGTCCACCTATCCAACCCATACTTCCTTAATTTGCCAATGAGAATGCTGTGGGGAACTGTATCAAAAGCCTTGCTAAAATCAAGGTATATCACATCAACAGTTCTTCCTGCATCTTGAAAACCAGTCATCAGATCATAGAAAGAAATGAGATTGGTCAGGCATGATTTACCCTTGGTGAATCCATGCTGACTGTTCCTGATCACTTTATTTTCCTCTCAGTGTTTTAGGATGGATTCATTGAGAACCTGCTCCATAATTTTTCCAGGGATTGAGGTGAGGCTGACAGGTCTGTAATTCCCCGGATCTTCCTTTTTCCCTTTCTTGAAAATAGGTACTATATTTGCTTTTTTCCAGTCCTCTGGCACCTCCCCCATTCTCCATGAGTTTTGAAAGATAATGGCCAGCGGTGCTGCTATCTCATCGACCAATTCCCTTAGGATTCTTGGATGCAGTTCGTCCAGCCCCATGGACTTGAGCACATCCAGCTTCCTTAAGCAGTCCCTAACCTGACCTTCCATCACCAAGGGCCTCTCTTCTTCTCTCCAGTCTGCCATACCCATGGTAGTGGGCTGGGAGCTGACCTTGCCTGTGAAAACTGAAGCAAAAAAAGCATTGAGCACTTCAGCTTTTCCCTCATCCTCTGTCACGAGGATGCCTGCCCCATTCAGTAAGGGACCTACACCTTCCTTGATCCTCTTCTTGTTATTAACATACTTATAGAACCCCTTCCTGTTATCCTTTACATCCCTCACTAGCCGCAACTCCATTTGTCCTTTGGCCTTTCTGATTTTATCCCTGCAGTCCCTAGCAATATCTTTATATGCCTCCTTAGTCATCTGACCAAGCTTCCACTTTCTGTAAGCTTCCTTTTTATGTTTAAGCTCAGAGCAGAGTTCTCTGCTAAGCCATTCTGGGTAACTTACATGTTTGCTGTTCTTTCTCCTAATTGGAATGGCAACTTCCTGTGCCCTTAGCACGGTTTCTTTAAAATATAACCAACTCTCTTGGACTCCTTTCCCCTTCAGATTAGCTTCCCAAGGGATCCTGCCCATCAGTTCCCTGAGGGACTTTGCACTTGTCCTTGTCCTTGCTGAATCTCATGAGATTTCGTTTGGCCCAATGCTCCAATTTTTCTAGGTCTCCCTGAATCCTACCCCTGCCTTCCAGGATGTTTACCATTTCCTCCAACTTGGTGTCATCTGTGAATTTGCTGAGCATGAAATCTATCTCATCATCCTGATCATTAATGAAGATGTTGAACAGAACCAGCCCCAGAACCAACCCCCGGGTCACTCCACGAGTTACTGGTTTTCCATCTAGCATTGAGCCATTAATCCCTACCTGCTGAGCCCAATGATCTAGCCTTATGGTCCGTTCATCGAAACCATACTTCCTTCACTTGCTGACAAGAATGCTGTGGGAAACCGTATCAAAAGCTTTGCTGAAGTTGAAGTGTCACATTGATGGTTATTCCCATGTATGGGGTAGGCACTGAACAGACATATAATAGCAGGAAAGTACCTGCCTTGAAGAACTTACAATCAAATGAGAACTGTATAGAAAATACAGGTGGAACACAACACAGTTTATGGAGGAAAAATGGGCTAAATTTGTTTTACCTGGAAAGCATTCACATGTAAGTAATGTAACTAGCTCTGGGAGGTAATGACTCCAAGCAGGACTTAGCCTGGTTCACAGTAACATTTTCACTATACTGCAGTTCAATTTCTGACACTCTTTCAGGGAAACATCCTGAGGGCATAGAATCTGCTTCTTCTCTACCCTGTGCTGAGAACCCTGATAGCAATTCTTCTCCCATTCGGATTCCTTTCAAAGGTATGCCTCCTCCTTCTGCCTAACAAGGTCTTTTGGGCAGGGAGTATTTTTAGTGTTGACGTTAAACCTCTCATCATCCAGTAGATGCAGGTTTCTTTGTTTGGTGGCTGGAAAAGTTGGGCGAAAATAGAACTTGCTTTGTTCACTGCAGCTTGAAAATGTAGACAAGTGTTCTGTGCTGCAATGTGAGTTTACTAGTTCCCTGCTGGGGCTACACTAGAAAAGGCAATTACATTGCAATGTACGAGCATCATACTGTTGTGGGACTTAATAGCAAATACTGAAATGTTGAAGAATTCAAATACTTCGAAAGAAATTTGGCATTGTGATTCTGTATTAGGTTTGTATGACTTACAGCAATCCCCCCCCCCATGTGAGTAAATCCCCACAGTTGCTAGGACCCACGCATCTGGCTCTGTACCAAGCTTCCCCAAGCCCTGCAAATCAGTGGAAGTATGGGATTCAAGTAGTGCAGGGTTTCAGAGCCAGAAAGGGGAAGGACAAAGGCACAGGATGTTCCCCTGCCTACCCCAAACATGTCCAGGTGTATCCAATCAGGTTTTAAAGCTGCAAAAAGCCAATCCTCAAAGCTGCTGCTATGCAGCAGCAAAGGGAGGGAACAAATAGCAATATAGCTGTCATTGGTGCTATGCTAGCTTGGGAAAAGCCCTGTAGGTCAGTCACATGGGCAAATAGGGCCTCCACACATATTAGGGCCTTACTGACTGATGGTGCCCACAGCACTAATTTAAGATTGGGGAATCAAGTCAATAATCTTGGAAAAACATGGATGTAGTTAATCCACTAAGCATCATTAGAGATACTTTTAATGACAGGTAGTCCCTCTTGCATGTTTTCTTTGCTGTTTGCAACTGCTGCAAGACTGTATGCTTTTAAACTCAGAAAGCTCGAAAAATGGAACTGTCTCCCAAAGTCTCCACTTAAAATCTCAAACAAATACCATCGGCACCACTACAAACACAACTGTTGGTGAAGTGGAAGAACACGTGACTCTTAGTTCATTTACCAAAGCTGTTACTATAGGAGCCAGGCTAGCCTCAAAGAATTTCCAAAAAAGCAGTTTGTTAATTTTCTTACAATAGGCCTCTTTAGGAAAAAAAATTATTTTTCACAACCCATAGTTTTTAGCAACATTACTTAAAAAATAAACTAAAAACACCTAAATCTCCTCCTCAGCTGAGGAGATGCACATGCGGACTGCCAGTCTGGTAAGGGTTTCTACTGCAAAGCTGTCGCCCTCTAAAGCCAAGGTTTTACAATATCAACTCTGGCATGAAGTATTTGAGTATCCAGGAATGGAGCTTTAATTAGAGAATGTAAGTACAAAGAATCCAGCTGGACAAACAGCAGGGTCTGAATCTTGTATCTGCAAATGGGTATTTACTTGAGCCAAAGGAGTAAATGCATTAGCTAGTAGAAGTAGTAGACTTCTGTCCACTTAAGGGGACCAACAACTGGAGGGAGACAAATATCCATCCGCAGTAAGTGTGGGTTACTCATTAATTATTAGGATTCTTGGTGCTTGCCTTTTGCACCATTTCACTCCTTTGGGCATCAACAGAAGAAAACAGAGAAGGTTTTAAATTGACTTCTTTTTGAGTTCCTTGCTGGAAGGAACTGCTTGGAATTTGAGTAGGAGGTCACGCGGTAAGTGAACACCCCATGTGCCTTTTGTGAAGTGAATCCATGTTCAGGCAGTACAATGATCCCAAGGAAATCTCTGTAATTGGCAATGCAGTCTGCACACTGATTACTCCAGGTGGTTTCTCTGTGCTTTTTTTGGGCAAAAGAAGGTGGTGTGCTTTGAACTATATGAGCAGCGTCTTGGAAGAGCATATTTTATAAATGTAACAAATCTTCACCCTTTTTAAAGTAACAATATTTAAGTGCACCCCAAACCCACATAAGCATATGCCAAAACATGGTCCCTAATCTTGTGATTCTCAGTAAGATTTTAACTGCTGTCATTGTTTTTCTCTTGATTGTGTATAAATGTTTCTGCATGTCCACACTGGAGTAACCCTACTTCTAATGGGCAGCATTCATCATATCGCTGAGCTAATGCTGCCATCATATGCACTCTTACAACTCCAGAGAAATCAATGCAATTGAGTAAGTATAATTGAAGGCACATATCTGTCCAGTGTGTTTGCCACAATCCTGGGCATAAAAGAACTCCTAGCTTAATATAGAGTGCTAGAGACAAAAATAGTAGGCATAGAGAATTGTACTCCATTCTACAATGACACATTTGATTATTTGCTTCACTATTATTATAATTTATGTTATATTAGCGTTTGGAAGGGCCAGTTGCAATCAGGGTCTCATTGTATTTAATAAGAGCAGCTCTAGGAGAAGATGAACAGTCCCACAGTTAGGTTCCTAAGCTAGACCTTGGGAAACTAGTTCCTATTTTGCTACCTGGGTGAGCTTAGCAAGTCACTTATCCTCATTTTCCCTCACTTACAGGATTACTATGAGAATAAATATACCAGAAGATACTTGAACACAAAAATAATGAGGCTATGTAAGATAGACATCATCTTAAAGGGTTTACCATTTATGGTCTTAGGCAAAAGTGTGAGCTTGGTTCAGTCAGAAGGCACTTTCCATGTTTAAATTTTTAACCCTGTCTTCCTCAGTTTTTCTGCTTCTAAAAATGGGACTAATAATATTTTTCTATCTTTCAAGAGTGTTGGAAGATTTAAGGACCAATCCCACATTTTGTGAGCAAAGTTAATCATATTCTTAAGTGTTTCCAGGATCAGAACTTTATTTCTTTGCTTGATGCACACACTTTTTGCCTTTAATTTGAAATCACTGGAACTGAGGTAGAAGGAGGTGAATAAGAGTGATAGAAACAGATGACTAAATGTAAGTGCATAATTAATCATTTAGCATCTTTAGTGACAACTCGTTACAATAATTATATATAATGTTATATGTATATATATTTAAAAATAAAATATTGACTAGAATAAAATGACAATTCAAAACACAGCTTCTCTACAGTTTCTGCAAGATCCTGAAGCCACTTTCCAGCAAAAATAATTACAATGAGTCTGTGATCTGAGGCGCTCTTGTATCCCCACATTCCACTTCAAGAAAATTTGTACAAAACATTTGCAAATGTCAAAGCTACTCTGAATTTAAGGGTACTTTCCACACGCACCACATTTTATTACAACAGGCCCACTTTCACCACATTTCACAAGTTTTTTCCAGAATAAATGGGATCATTTCTATGAAAATGGTGACTCTGAAATGCAAAATTTGAATTTTCTTTTGTGATGGATTCAAAAAGATCAGGAAAGTAAAATTAGAAGGTTCTGAAATCACTTGAAATGGAAAAGCAATTTTAGTTACATTTCACAGTAAAGCTGTTACCATTCAATTCACATAGTTGTACTGGCAGATTTTTTACCATGAGCTAAGCTTTATCTGAGTTTGTGAAAAAGTTCTTTTCTCTGATTGTGCATTTCCTAGCATTACTTTTTACAGTGAAAAAAATTGATTTTGGATTCTTGCTCAGCTGGCATAATCTATGAAGTTGTAGAAATAATATTTAAAAATTTAAAATAATCTAATCTTGTGACATTTTTAGCATGATTTCTACACCAAAAAGGCCTTACTTAGCTGCTTTTGGTTCAACTTTTGGATATTTAACTCAAAATCTTCATAGGTACACTCATCAGTCACCATCCTCTAAAATGGGACATGATGACATTTCTCTCTTTGGCTGTGTCTGGAGGATTAAGTCTACTTAACCTGCCTTGAGTCAATTTAAGCAACTCCCAGACTATATCTAGAATTTATTAAGTCAACTTAAGCACTTGCTTAAGAACTACTGCTCTGAAAGTCAACTTAAGCATTTAAGTGGACTTTACAGTGCAGGGCCTGCCCCATGCCCTGCCCCAGGTCCCCATTGGGCTCCAGTGCGCCGATCCAGCCTAGGGGCCCGATCTGGCTCCTGTCATGCAGCGAGGAGCTGGGAGCCAGATCTGGCTCCCACACCCTCTCTGCAGGTGGCGGGGACTGGCAGCCAATTCCTGCCTTTCTGCTTGCAAGCGGCTAGGGGCACATGGAGTTGCCAGGACAGGAGCCTGCTGCCATCCCCCATTACCCGCAGAGGGTCTCCTTGCTGAAGACTGTGGGGGCTAGGAGCCCGATCTGGCTCTGAGTGGCTTGCTGCCACAGGCAAGCAGCTCGGACTGTTAAATTTCACAGGCTACAAGCTGCCAGCCCATGGTGGCAAGTAGCTCCAGGCCAGATCAGGCTCCAAGTCTTCTGCCACCACTGGCAAGCATTTCAGGGCCCAATCCGGCCATGAGCCCCTTGCTATAAAGGGCTCAGGGTCAGATCAGGCTTCCAGCCCATTGCCACAGATGGAGAGGGCTGGGAGCCACCCCCATCACCTCCTGCAAGGGTCTGGGAGCTGGACTGGACTCCCAGTCCCTCTCTGCAGGCAAGGGGACTGGATTTGCCCCCAGCCAGTTGCTGGTGGCAGCTGGGCCAAGATCGGACCCCCAGAGCCAAATCAGACTCTAGAGATGATCAGAATTTGGGGTGGGACAGGAGGCAGGGCAGCCCCTGGTATGTCTGCACTGTGTCCAGTGCAGCTATACTCTGAAGTCAACTTAACAAGGGCCTTGTTAAATCGACCTTGTTAAACTGACTTCCAACCCCACTCCCCACCCCCCGGTGCAGACATAGCCTTTGTTAGGGTGTCAGAATGGATGGTCTTTACTGACTGTTTTGTGAATAATAGTCTGATCAACTGACTCGCCTCCTTCTACACCAGGAACTGCCATATAACAGCATATATAGTTAACAGACCAACACAAGTTACAGGAAGTACTTCCTTAAACTAAGTCATTGTTGGAGCTTTTTAAACTGTGGATTGACAAAGCCCAGACTGGTGTTGATTTAGTTGGGATTGGTCCTGCGTTGAGCAGAGGGATGTACAAGAAGACCTCCTGAGGTCCCTTCCTGTGTTAATCTTCTATGATTCTATGATCAATTCCCATCTTCTCACGGTCAGTTAAAGGCAAACTCTCATTTGTTTTTGCTTTCTACTATTAATTCAAAGTTCATCAGCACATTGTTATTTTCCTGATGTGTTAGTAATTGTAGGTTCTACCACATGACAAATAACTATACAAATGTTATTTGTCCTGTGACAAAAATCCAATAAAACAAGTATATAGCATTTTGTACACTATTTGGAGTGCTTGTTGATTCTAGCTGGTTTCCAAAATGAGTTAATGCCTGCCAGAAAGGAAGTTAAACAGATGGGAAGATTTCATACTATAATAATATATTATATACTAATTCAAATATTCCACTTTAGTTCTAACTGAGAAAAATATGCCAGTGATTAGTCACATATATAAATATAGATATAGATATATAGACATATATAAAACAGTTAGTGAATTCAATGTTAACAGCAGGTCCTGAGTATGGTATACGTAGGGCAGAAGCACTGTCAGCTCTCCCATAAAGTTGCCTCAATCCTAGCCTGGAGAAACCATATCTGTAGGTAACAGAATAGATCAGTTTCCATAACTATTCAATCCGTGGCTTCTCTGCTGAGATTAAAAACAAAATTCAACAAAGTTGATGAGTTTTGTGACATGGGACTAGCGTCAACTAGAAACTGGACTAAGGCCAGCAATATATTTGACATTGACATCTTTGATGAGATGGAAACAATTTTGTCACCACTAACCAAAATTGGATTAGAAGTTAGACCCAACTATTTATTGTCTGACTTTGATTCCCATTGTTTGTCCCCTTATCAGTTAAGATCTTATCTGTCAAGAGAACATAGAGGAGATGTTATTCATAAATGTTGCTTTTTCTGACAGGGGCAAAATAAACAAAACCCTCACAGAAAAGAAAAAAAATTCACATAAAAATTTGATTTATAATACAACTGTAGTGTTAATACTACTGAGCTGTCAGAGCATAAATATCCCTTTCTCCTCCCACACGCTATCAGTTGGTAACAGTTAACAGAAATTACTTAGTGCTTTCTGAAATGCATACTCATACAAATAGTCCTTGCTTGATGATTCATCTTCTCATACTCATTATATAGCACTTAGTGGCCTCATTTGAGTAGAGGGTCCCATTTTGCAAGGTGATGTATATACTAAATAGCAAGAGACATTCTGTACCCCAAAGAGTTTACAATCTAAGTAGGCAAGGCAGACAAGCAGGAGGAACAAGGTACTAATATCCCTGCTTTACTGATGAGGAACAAATGCCACTGGGTTGCAGATTTGGGCCCCAGAACTTTTCTTCCCAGCAAAGAATGATTCCTTTTGGATCTATGTGAGTTTAAAAAAAAAAACACATTTGCTTTATATATGTTTTTTTAAAACATTTTCTTTCACATCAGAGGTGATAAGATGGGACTGGCCTGAAGATCAAATTTATGTTTGTTCTTTTGTAATTATACTCCCTTCTGGAGTGAAGATGAGAAGAAATGGAGTGCAAGCACAGAATGAGATTTGACCCATTTAGATTTCCAGTTAGCACAAGTGAAGATGTATATAGCTTAAATGTAAAATGTTAGATTTTTTTCCAGCACTTTAATAAAAAAGAACATCTTTCTAAAAATACAGGTGCTCAGAGGAATGGGGTGAAGAGGCAAATATCCTAGGTGTTCAGACAATATGGTGAAGAGTCCAGGAGGAGAACAAAATAGAATAGGTTTATGGTTTGGAACAGAGAAATGGATTACAATGCTGCATTTCTATTCAGATAGTCACTTAATTTCAACAGGCTGAACCTTTGAATGTTTCTGTATGGGCGTTCCCATTTCACTCGCTCGTGTTCTCTGAAAACACCACCTTTTTTGTTAAACAGCTGATAAAATCAAACAAAATATGTTAATTTAACTGTATACCTTCTTTGTTGTTGCAACTGTGCAAATTTAAACTGATAAAATCTTATCATTTCACCCTCTAAACTAGCTGCAAAAAGATTTCCAAGACTATCACAAATTAATTACATGAAGTGAAATGGAGACTGCATTGTATGTTGTATAATCAATTTTTTTTTGTAGTAGTCTGTGATTTTTTATCTTGCGAAACATTACAGTAAGTACCTTTAGGCTGTGAATAGAAATGCTACATAAGCCTTACCACCCCAGAAATAACTCTTGGAACACAGTGACTCAGAGACATATTTCTGAGGTACAATTGTCTCTCTGTCTTCTGCTTGCTCCTGGACGCATTAATGAGATGCTGGCATGTCTCTGCAATGAATTATGATACCTCTTACACCAGGTCAGCTGGTCAAGACTCCATTCACTTCCTGCTTTTGAGGCAGGGATTACCAGACTGTATCTGCACATCCAGATTCAAGGTCAAGGAATCCACACAGAGGTACTCTTACTCCCCCATCACGTGCAGGCCAAATCATAATCTAGGCCTTGGGAAATGACACTCTTTTCTGAGGAAATGATGAGAAGGTTAAAAAATGTAATAGTAATAGTAATATAGGATGTCAGTGTGATGCAGTCATGCTTACTAACTTCAGTCCCATATCGCCACATTCATTTTTGCCCAAACTCTCATTTTTTCACAACTTTTAATATGTCATTACGTTCGGGTTTAGTTCACAAAAGTTTTCTTTAAATGGATCAATTTGTTATTGTGATTTACTTCAGTAAGCACGGGAAGTTCACTATTTTAAATATTTTCTTCTCCAAACAGTTGGGTGAAGTGGTTCTTTCTCCATTATAATGCAGAGCACGTCTCTTATGAAATTATCGCTGCAATGTAAAAATTAAGTCTGCTTCTTGTATAATCATATGCATTCCCGATGTCTTCTTTTGAAAAAATGAGTGATTTTAAGCCTTAAATACCATTGGGAAAAAATATATTTTTCCTGCCTCACTTCACACGAGATCTTATATACATACCATGCATCTGATTGGCAGAGTGGGTGAGGTAACATTTTTTATTGGACAAATTTCTGTTGGTGGGTGGGACAAGCTTTTGAGCTTCATAGAGCTCTTCTCTGGGACTTTCTTGCACCATGGAACTTAAAAGCTTGCCCCTTCCATCAGCTGAAGTTGGTCTTGTAAAAGATACTAACTACCATACCAACTTGTCACCCTCATGTCCTGGGACCAACACAATTACAAAAACACTGGAAACAGCTTTTGGTATATGCATTCTGGGATAACTACTACATCCAGGTCTTAACAAAAGGTGACTGTTGCTGAGCTGCTGATATGGTGCCAGAGGGAAGAGATCTCTTTTCATTAACTCATCAACATGTGCAAATTGTGGCACATAAAGGGCCAGTCCATGACCAATTGATTTTAAAGCCCTGTTGTGATGGTTAGTGTATATACCCCTGGGGGGGAAGGGAATTCCTCAAGTCCCCCATCAAATCTCCCCCTTCATGTCCTGGTACTGTTTGTTTGCTCCAAGGGGTTCTTGGAGAAGTAAATGTCCCCACACCTCCCCTTACCCTTCCCTTATAGGGACAAGAGAGTCTATGGGGGAAATGACAAGAAGCAAGGGTGAGCTGGCACTGAAGCAGTTTTCTTGGGTCAGCCCTTCAAGCTTGATGTATACAGGGTCTAGCTCCATTCCCACCTCATGGGTCGTACTTATACTAAGGCTGACTCATGCAGATTCACAGACTACGAGGCTTGTTGCTGTCTACTTCTCAATAGCCCTATTTCATCTGTCTGAGGCAGTACATCTTTCTCCTTGTTCACCTCCTCTTCTGATGGCAAGCTTTCTTTCCCTTTTAAGTTCCCCAATCTTGCAGGCAGAACAAGCTATGCAGGTGCGCCTGGGTTGGTGCTGAGCAAACCCAGAGGAGCTCATTAGTTCCCTATCTGTCAGTGTAGGGGTATGCCCCTTCACAACCCCACTCAG
This sequence comes from Podocnemis expansa, assembly GCA_007922195.1. Taxonomy (NCBI): domain Eukaryota; kingdom Metazoa; phylum Chordata; order Testudines; family Podocnemididae; genus Podocnemis; species Podocnemis expansa. The sequence goes on from ML681963.1 coordinate 119,479,224, forward strand.
AAAATGAAAGAATCCATGCAGGCCTGAGAGGCCAATTATGTTACTTGACTGCACCAGGAGAGTGGGAGAGGTTTAATTAAAGATGAAGACCAGTAGGAAAGGAGCTAGGTAATTAGTATAAAGAAAGGAATTCTGGAACAGGAGGAGGTTGCAGAGAAAACAAGAACTCTGCATTTCTTCTCTGGTTAGGGGAGAGACAGAGACAGAGAGGATCGATGGATATAAAAATCAATCTACTGAGAGCAGTGGTTCTCAACACTTCCAGACCACTGTACCCCTTTCAGGAGTCTAATTTGTCTTGTATACTCCCATCTTACACTTCATTTAAAAACAACTTACTTACAAAATCAGACATAAAAATACAAAAGTGCCACAGCACATTATTGACAAAAATGCTTATTTTCTTATTTTTACCATATAATTATAAAATAAATTGACTGAAATATAAATATCATATCTACATTTCAGCATGATACTTCAGCCTGTTTTTTTACAAGTGAACCATGTCATTCTGGGACGCAGTGGAGCAACAGCAACAATTAAGTTCTTCTCTCTTTCTACTCTATCTCAATGTCAGTCCGAGCAGAAAATGAGACTTCACAAAGATATGCTGAACCAAAAGGTAACAGAACATCCAAAGGTTGGTTCCCAAGGTCAGTGTACTCTTCCTGTACTGAACACCAGAACAGAGGTAGTTGGAGTCTTGGTCTTAGGACAGCTCAAGATTTTCTTTTTACTGATGGAGACGTCACTGTGGCTAATATCTGACAAAATGAATGGGTTTCTTACCCAGCTGAATTAAACTGAATTGTCTTCAATGCTGGGGAAATAGTACCTGAATTCAGAAATCCAGTGGACCAAATACTCTATTATTTCTTTAATTTTGGTCTGCTCAGTTTCCTCAGTGACGATATCAGTGACATATACATGAAGCAGTGGGGAAAGGTGAAGTTTTTGTCTCCACATTTAGACTTCCAGAATACAGTTTTCTTAATACAAGCATTCAGTTAGTCATAGAGATTCAGAATGTTATTGTCACAGCCTTGAATGGACAAATGTAAACTTGCTAAATATATCTGCAAGATAGGCAAGTTGACCACACAGTATTGTTAAACACAAAAGCAAGATGAGATTAATGATCAGAAATAAATGTGGACCTCTATGCATCATTCAAATTTTCTGCTAGTGTCTTTTCTCTTGAAAGCCAGCAAATCTGTGTGTCAGGCAACAGTTGCTGATGTTGAAAGTCTGTCTTTTTGCAAAGAATGTGAATTAGGTGAGCATTGAGCGGACTGGACTTGATAAAACTGATAACTTTGGCAGACTTATTTAAAACTTCATGCAGCTCAGAACTCATCCTTTCTGAAGCAAGTGCCCCTCTGTGTTTGATACAGAGCACCCACTGCAAGGAAGGATTTTCTTTCCTTACCCTAGCTCTAAACCCATTCACTTTCCCTGTTGTTGGAGGAGCTCCATCGGTGCTGTTGAATATGTATAAATTCCTATTCAAATCATGTTCAGGAAAAAAATGTCAATTAGTTTTAAAATGTCTTCTTTGGTTGAGTTTCCCTTTATATCAGGGGTGGCCAAACTTACAGAACTCAAGAGCCGCACAAGTCGATTATTAAACCTTCAAGAGCCGCACTGAGACTCATAACCACATATTTTTACCTACTCCAAAATTACTAAGCTTAAAATTCATTGCACACTTTAATTTTATCATAAAAATAGGGAAAATATTGATCCACTAATGTCAGATTCTAATAATTATTTAAGATTACCATGAAACTAGGCCTATACAGTAAAAATTTAGCTGTTGCTAGATGTAGAATACTACAGGCTTGTGGCAAGTTTTTTTTTTAAATCTGGGCAGTAACTTGTCAATGCAGCAGGTAAAAGCTCTGAGATGCTGATCTCTAAGTATTGCACAATGTTTTGAATTTCATTTTGGAATATGATGCTTCACAGCAATGAGTTGTGCCAAAAATTGCAAGTAATCTGCCTTCAGTTTTAAACTTTTCTCCTTTCTATTTTCATTTCTTAGTATTCCACATCATGTTTAGGACTTATTAAAATAAAATCATGTTTTACAATGAGTAAGCTGCATTAGGGCCTATGAGAAAATCTAAACATGCTATGGCTTCTCTGACCATGTCACGCTTCTCTCCTCCAGCCCCCGTTGCCACTTCCCTGCCATCTCTTACCACACTGCTGCTTCTCCGCTCTCTCCAACCATGCCACACTTCTGCCTCCCACCCCATCCTGGCACCTACCATGCCCCTGCTTCCCTGCCAATATTTCTGCCAGTAAACTTGTTCACTAAAATACTCATGGACAGTGAAGACAAAAGGTCTGAAGACTCAGACACAATTAGTTTTAAAATGAGAGTAATAGTGAGGGAAAATACTGCTTTCATCTTAATCCTGTGAAGAGATGCACACAGGGACACCTTTTCAACTGTTCAGAATCACAACAGATCAATGAGAATTTCGGGGGACAGAAAGTGCAAGATCAGAGCCTGTTTCAGTAAGTGCTTTGGAGTCCATGCACAGAAGATACTATGGAAAAAATCCCACTGAGTTTATTAAGTTTGGGGCCAGGCCCTGTATAAATTCTAAATATCAATATTTAGTTTTTATAATACAAATTAAAATTATTGTTGGTGAGAGATTTTTTTTTTCAGAAAGTTTACAATACAATTTTCCATCCTCAGCCCTTCACAACAGTTACTCTTGTCTAATGGGCTCAGATACCCATAGAGTCATTCATGAAGACTGCACTGAAATATAAATAGATTTTTGACTATACAACAAAAAAGAATTAATACATATTGAATGCTATTTAATCAGTAGCAGTCTAGTGCTGCTATTGAACTTTGCAGTGAATGTAAATTATCTTGGTAATTGACTTAGTTATATTAATTAAAATTTTCTTATAAAATAAATGTGCTAGCAGTTCCTTCTGCAAAGAGATGACATATTGATGTCTCAGGCACACTTGTTCAATGGACTTAAGGAATTTTTTTTTTCTAAAGCCAGTTTTCTGTAGTGGTGGTCTATCCTAAGTTTAAATCATTTTGCATGCTGAAAATGAACCATGATCCATAATAAGCACTTGTAACATTCTTTAAATAGAAGGGTTTTTTTTAATAACCTTTTGACAGTAGTCAGTGGTTTTGGATGTAACACTTGTGTCAATTTTCAGTCATTTCTGATTATTCTTATTTAGTTCTCAAAATAGAAACACAAGAGAAATAATTTTGCATTATATTACAATATCTGGAAGTGCTGGGTGATTTTTAAAAAAGAAAATTACTTTGCAATTGCTTTTCAGGTTTAAATTGCTAATTATCATCACTTATCTGTAGTTCATTGTAGACTTGTTCTTGATCTATTTATCTTGCCAGTTTTAAAGATATTTACCTAGAAAACAATATCAAAAAAGAAAAGTATTTAAAAAAATTATGCACTGATGTAATTAAAGACTGTAGCATTATGCACACAGACAAGGAGGGTAGAATTAATGTTGTGTGGGTAAACTGTACAATCTGGCAGTTACTTGGTCTGAGTGCTCATCCTTCCCTGCTGGCTCTCCCAATGCTGCCCCTCTCCTCCCAGCTCTCACCACGCTGCTGTTTTCTGCCATTGAGGCTCTCTCAATGTGGCCCCTTCTCTACCCTCCATGCTCTGACCAGGCTGCTTTTCCCCTGTGGGCTCTCCCTGGGCTGCCCCTCCCCTGGCTCTGACCACGCTGCTTTTTCCTGCACCTCTCACAAGGCTGCTCCTCCACTGCCGGCTCTCACCCTGCCGCTGCCTCTCTGCTGTCCCCGACCACTGCAAATTTCTCGCCCCTGGCTTCCGCCATGCCGCCCTGCCCTCCTGCGCTCTCCCGGGAGCCGCAATTTTTCTTTAAAGAGCCGCATGCGGCTTGCGAGCCGCAGTTTGGCCACGTTTGCTTTTGCAAAACATGTATTTTCATGGATACGAATGGTTTCTGTGTATTGAACAGAAGCAATCAACTGAGCTTCTCAACTAATATCCTGAACTCATCAGCCTAAAGGGCAAATGTTTTTGTCATTTTAAGTTTCTCTACAAGTTGAGAGACAAAATCCTCGGCTGTGTCTTCAATTTTACAACACACCATGTCACTTGATAAAGGGTACTTCTTTTAAATTATTGGCTGCTTTTTTATCAAGCATGTGTTCTGCACGTGCCACAGTAGCAAGCAGAATCAGATCTTCATCTCATCTCGGATTTTACTATAAGATTAGAGACAGCACAGGAAGCTCTGAGTGCCGTTGTAGAAAACAGTTGAAGCCTTTTGTATCGAAGCTGGTAAGTCTGGAACTCTACTGGCTTGCCCATATGCACAGGGGTATTTCATCTTCAGATGGCATTGCAAATGCTCCAGCTTCTTGCTGTTATTTGATAGAATTTCTCCGCAAAGAAACAGAACTTTGGGTGACCACTGTTTGCAGAATGTTACTCCAAAAGCAATATATTCCTCACAGAACTGATGAGGTTTTTGTTCAGTCATTTTTAATTTCTTAGATCTTTCACGGCACCACTACCACTGCTTTCAGCTCCTTGTTTTAAAAATTATCCATTTTCATATGACACCTTCATCCTCAGCAATGTGCTTCCATGCATCACAAAATGACATAATATGCCTAATACTCATATACATTGGTTACATTGCTTTATGTAATATATCACACTGTTTGAATGCGGATGTGTGTAAGATATTCTTGTATTATGGTAAAGCAGGATTTCTCATCTGAGAGATCATAAGCATCATGGCACCACAGGGTTGCTGACAGCCAGAGCCCTAAGCATGTCATGGAGAGCTAGGAGTCTTGTGGTGGTAGTGGCATTGAAGCTGGGAGCTCCAAGGCCTCTGGAAGTGGCATGGAAGGTGGGAGCCTGGAGTCCTTGGTGCTGGGATTGACAGTCTAAGCCCCAGAATAAGTTGATATATCCCCTGGCCTTCTGTGTACCCTCAGGGGTATGTGTACCCCTGACTAAGAACCACTGTTCTACAGCATGGTAGATTATAGTAAGTCCAGGGAGGAGCTATGGGAGGAAGCCTGAAGGATGGCTAAGGTAAGAAGAAGTCCATGGAGGCAGCAAGGAGTCTAAGGGAGCAGACTTCAGCTTTTTGCCACTGGGTCCCTGAATACCTCTACTGTTCAGGGGGATGTTGGTGACACAAAGGAGAAAAGAACTACTGAACGTGGAGGCAGGCCACCAGGGATAAATCCCTGAGAGGTGATGTTCCAAACCAGGACAGGATAACAAACCTTCAGAGCCTGGAAAGAATCTGGAAAAGGGAGAGCCTAGATGGGGGTGAATTTTGTTTATTTGAATTTAGTTTATTATATGTGTTGTTTGCTGTGGAAGGGATGGGACAAAATGTGACTGGGCCAGAAAGCTGAGAAGAAGCAGAACACCAAAGGACTTGATCAATTGTTGGCAGGGGGCAGTAGAAGAGACAGCTACTCATGCTCAGCCATAAGGAGGAATACCAGGGATAAGTCAATCCTTCTATAGATGGGCATTGAGAGGGTGAAAACAGGGCTTACCTGCTTCTCTTTCTTGAGGATCGATCCCCTTTTCTTTTTACCCCCTTTCATGCGCTGAGTCTCCATGTTGTTAAAAGGGGTTGACAGACAGGATGAATGAGCCAGTCATAGGCACGAATTGACAAGTTTAGTGTGTTAGTTTAGTTTGGGGCCCTCTTGGCTGCACAGAGTATTCCCTAGTTCTCATATTTGGGGTCAGAAAGAAATGTTCCCTCTGTAGCAAAGAGGAATGGTCTTTTCTATGCACATTTCAGTAATGGGATGGGTATCTGTGGTTCTGTATTAATTGATACAGATGTCTGAGCTATAGCCCAGTGGAGCTGAGCAAGAGAACATGGGAATTGGAATAGACATATAATACTGTATCTTCTCTCTGACAGTGGCCAGGACTGGATATGCTTAAGGACTGTTTTTGGTTTGTTTTTTTTTGTTCAGAAATGTAAGAAATGCATTATCTGAACAATACTTTTTCAGATTCCAGAAATTAGATAAACAAGGCAAGTTATTTGCCATTGTTATGTATAAAACATACAGGCTTAGTATTTCTCCTAAAGCTGGTGCATGTCTTAGATACTATTTCTACTATTGCCAAGATGGTACACAGGCTAGAAAAAGGATTAGAATTAAGTCACTGTAAGCGTTGTGAGCAAATGGAGCAAAGTAAATTTACTCTTATTGCCCAAAATATAAGCATCAGCTGAAATGTCAAGAATATAAATTAAAACTTTCCTTTGGCTATGCAAGTTCCCAGATAATAATCTGCACTAAGCACTGGATAATTATCTAGGTCAGGGAGGAATATGAAATAGAAAAAGTTTTACAATTAATAAATTGTGGTTCAAAATATATCAGTGAATAGTAAGGAATAGCGTTCAGCCACCAAGCTATGAAAGAAGACAAAATGAGAAACAAGATAAGCAAAGATTACAAATGTGTTTGGGGATGCTGTGTTCAGCAATCATTTGTCAGATGTATGCTTTCACAGACAAGTGGAGCCTTTCTTTGAAGTGTACAAGTGCATGCACATTTTCCATTCTTATTTAACTAATTCCCACAGGTTATCAACAGGAACTCTTCACATACAATGATCCCAATGCATTTGAGGACCAACTTATTATCCACTAATATTCCTGGAGCTCTGTAAGAGGTTCTAGGAATGCATTGCTGGGAAGTAACTGGATGTGTTAACACAGCCCAATCTTCTGGGCCATACACGTATGCTACTTTATTTAAATTGATTTATGGACTATTTTATATAGAAGTTACAGCTGCCCATTTTTCCTTAATGTAAGTCTCATGTCAGTGGGAATGGTTAGAGTTGGCATCTAAATGCAACTCAGGTAGAGTGCAACCAGCATTAACTGAAGTCCAGATTGTCAAAGCTCACTGGATAAATTAGTCAATTGCTCACCAAGGCATTCAAGTGACTTAAGCTCTGTCCTGACAACTCATAAGAACCTAAACTCTGTGAAACTGAAGCTGTGTTCTTATGAAGCATAGAGGCATCAATAAGCCTGAACTACTTTTGCAGTCCTTGGGTATGTCTACACTATGGGCTTAAATCAACTTAAAGCTCCTTAAGTCAATTTAAGCAAAGCCCAGTCTATATTTAGAAATTATTCAGTCAACTTAAGCAATTGCTTAAGTCAACTTAATAACTCCTGCCCTGTAAGTTGACTTAAGCATTTAAGTCGACTTTACAGTGCAGAGCCCGCCCCTTCCCCACCCTGGGGTGTGATCAGGCTCCAAGCCCTGATCCAGCCCCTTGGGGGGACTCAGTCTGGCTCCTGCCACCTGTGGAGAGAGGCTGGGAGCCCAATCCATCTCCTAGCACCTCTCTGTGAGCAGGCAGCCAGTTCCTGCCACCTGCAGACAGGGGTCCCTGACCCTTGCCGTAGGTGGCAGGAGCCAGCTTCCAACTCCCACTGCCTGCTGCAAGGGGCTGGGAGCTGGATCTGACTCCCAACTGCTTGCCAGAGGCAGCTGGGGCCAGATCAGCCCCCAGAGCCAGATTCAGGAGTCCAATCAGGTCCTGGGGTGGGGCAGGGGCCAGGGCGGGCCTGGATATATCTGTAGTGTGTCCAGGGCAGACATACCCTGACATCGACTTAACAAGATTGACTTAAAGTCGACCTCGTTAAGTCAACTTGAAAGCCCCCCCCCCCCCAGTGTAGACATAGCCCTTGTCTGCTCAGTTAACCAGCTTTGGAGAAGTCAATCAACTGTACACACTTGGAAGCTCCTTCTTCCCTGCCTCTGCTTTCTATAGCATAGTCAAAAAAACACTGATAATGTCAACCCATAATTTCATGTAGATTTGGGATTTCCCCTTAGAATGTTGTGCAAGAGGAATTTTACTTAATTATCACCCTGATCATGGTCTCATTTCCCTGTAGTTCCAGTGATTAGGTTTCAGTTACTAAGGGAATGTCTACACTCACGATTTAGTTTAAATTAATGGGGATTAATTCAAACTAAATTAATGCATGGCCACACTGGCTTTTATTACTTTGAATGAAGGAACTCCTTAATTCAAAGTAATGAATGCTTACACTGAAGTTATAAAACCTTGCTTAACCTCTAAGTAACAGTTAATTTGAGCATATTAGTTCCCATGGTGCCCCCTTCCTAAATCGAACTAGCAAGTCCTGTCCAAGGACATGCTAGTTCGATTTTGGTTTCTAGTGGGGACATGTTAGTTCAAATTATTAGTTTGAATTAATTAATTAGAACTAAGTTAATTTGAACTAACAAGTATAGACATAGCCTAAAACACTGTTGTGTAGTAATAACAGCTCAGAGTGTCAGCCATGTTTCTCAAGTGCTGAGTAAGAACGATACAAGAGGCAGGATTGTGGAGCCTGGCTCTGCAGATAAGCAGCAGTGCTATGAAAGCTGGAGCCACGATAGATAGGAGCATGAGCATATATGAGAAGCTGGCCTCTCCACATTCCCAGAACTCTAGCTGGCCTAGAAATGGCAGGAAATTCTCCTTCCTGTTGCTAGCTCATCTGTAAGTAAAGAAGCAGCTGTGCTGGTTGCCAGAAAGGGCAGATGAGGCTGCACTCTGGACTGGTGGGACAGGCTAAGGAGCAGTCTGAGCATGTGAAACCTGTAAGCCTGCATTGCATGTGAGGACTAGCTAGAGCCCTAAGGGATAAAGGCTCTCTGATGGGTGACTGAAGCAGGGGCGTTGCTGGCGTTGGGCACATGGGGCCCATGCCCCGAATCCCGGCGCCAGTGCCCCGGGTCCTGCGGGGCCCTGCCTCTCCCAGTCTCTGGCCCAATCAGGCCCAAGATCCAGGACCCAGCCGCCCGCGGCTGCTTTTCCAAGGCCGGGTTACCGGCGGCCTCAGCAGACGCTCCCGGCCCTGTCCCCGGCCAGAAGCATGGCCTGTGGGCAGCGGACATGGCCTGTGGGCAGGGGGAGGGGACTGGGCCAGTTCCCCGGGTCCTTCCCTGGGGCAGCGATGCTCCTGGACTGAGGTACAGATACCGGTGGAGTAGCAGCTCTATTTATTTGCTGATTTAAGTGACTGTTGCTGATGGGGTGTCTGAGTGATTCCTGAGTGAAGTCTTACCTCCACAAAGGCTGTAGTAGAGTTCTCCACTCCAAAGCAAGGGGTAGAAATTTGGAACTGACTATTAGCAAGAGAAACTCCTACAATAGCTGCTAACCGTGTTCATGAACACCCCCCAAATCTGTATCCATATCTTCCTGACGCTTAGATTGTGAGGAGATTTTTCAGGCACTCAGGATTGCCTGCAAAACCAAGTTTTGCAGTCCTTCTGTAACCATGGTTACCATAGGGTCCACAATTGCAGGTACCGTGACTATGAAAGGCTTACTATGAATGAACAAACTAATGTAGAAAGAAATGACTGTTTCCTAGGCAGTGTAGTTAGTGAGCTCCACGGATCCACTTAATACAGGAATTCTATTATTTTCCTGACTTAAAAGACACAAAAATCTTGTTATATCCTAGAGAATTGAAAGCAAAGTGAGATAAATATAGAACATGATATAAACTCTAGGCAGAAATGTTTCTGAACATAATGTCCCTAAACTATCTCTTTAAGAAATTGGTGAGTCTTCATTTCAAAGTGTCTAATCTGGGCCCACTCTAATTCCCATTAAATTAAAGGCAAAACTCAGCAGCATCATTAACTCTGGAACAGGAAAACACTGGAAGTAGGCTAAGGCTTTCTATTTGTTGAATAGCAGTATTGTTTGATTTTTCTTTAGGTTTCTTTATTTTTTCTTTTTCTTACCTTTGTAAATCTTTACATGGTAAATCCATTAGAGTCTTGGTTGCCTCTCTTCAGTCATTTAACATAAGAATGGCCATATTGAGTCAGACCACTAGTCCATAGCCCACAATTCTGTCTTCCAACAGCAACCAAGGACCAGTGCTTCAGAGAGAACAAGAAAACAGGGCAATTTATCAAGTCCCATTTATCAAGATCTATTTCCTGTCATCCAGTCCAAGCTTGTAGCAATAGGAAGTTTAGGAACTTTCAGAGCAGAGTTGTATCCCCAACTGTCTTGGATAATAGACAGTGATGGACCTATCCTCTGTGAAATTATCTAATTCTTTCTTCAGTCCAGTTACACTGTCAACCTTTAGAACAATCCCTGGCAATAAGCGCCAAAGGCTGACTCTGCATTGTATGACAAAATACTTCCTGTTGTTTGTTTTAAATCTGCTGCTTATTAAATTCATTGGATGACCTTTGATTTTTGTGTTATATGAAGGAGTAACACTTCCTTATTCACTTTCTCTATACTATGAGTGATTTTATAGACCTCTATCATATCCCCCCTCAACTGACTCTTTTCCAAGATGAATAATCCCAGTCATTTTACTCTCCTCAAAAGAAAGTTGCTCCATTCCCTCTAACCACTTTCTGTTGCCCTTGTCTATACCTTTTCCAATTTTAATTTATCTTTTTTTTAGATAGGATAACCAGAACTGGATGCAGTATTCAAGGTGTGGGTGTCCCATGGATTTTTAAAGTGGCATTATATTCTTTGATCTTATCTACACCTTTCCTACAGTTCTTAACATTCTGTTAGCTTTGACTGATGCTGCACATTGAGCAGATGTAGATAGTTCTCTGAAAACAATGATGTCAACATCTTTGAGTGTTAACACTTAATTTATACATCAGGATCATGGGACCTACTTAGGAATATGTTTTCCAAAGCAAGTTACTTTCCATTTATCAACACTGAATTTCATCTCCCTTTTTATTGCCTAGTCATGCAGTTTTGCAAAAGCCCTTTTTAAATTTTTGCAGTCTGCTTTGGACTTAACTATCATGAGTAATCTTTTATCATTGGCAAACTTTACTACCTCCCTGCTCATCCTCTTTTCCAGCTCACTTATGAATATATTAAACAACACCAGTCCCAGTGCTTGATTTAGACTTCAATTTACAAGCATCTGTAAAATGTGTCAATATTTTTGAAGTGATGTAATAAATTGGGACTTTTTTTGTTTGATTGTTCTTCTCAGTTTCTATCTGTGCTTTATAAACTTCTGTTCTCTCCTTTTTATTAGGACATAAAGCAACTCCTTTAATAAATTCTCCTCCAAGAGATGTGCTTGCCCAAACTATGTGCTCTTCCACATCCATCAGCTTTCCTCCAGCCCTTTGTTTAAAAACTCCTCTCTGACTTCTTTAATTTTACATGCCAGAAATCTGGTACCATTTTGATTTAGGTGGAGCCCATCCTTCCTGTATAGGTTCCTCCTTTCCCAGAATGTTTCATAGTTCCTAATTACCCAAAATTCCTCCCTTGAATACAATAATCTCTTCCATGGTTGAGACCCTGCAGTTCTGCCTAACTGGTTCAGTGTTTGGAAACAAAAATCTTTCATGGAATGCTACCATAGAGGTCCTGGACTTCAATTTTCCCTGGCAGCCTATATTTGGCCTCCAGACCCTCTCTCTTACCTTGCTCTATATTACTGGTAACTACAGGTACCATGACTACTGCTCCTTCCCAGCATTGCAGATACTTTTGCTAGATGTCTTGTGAGCCCTGCAACCTTTGCACCTGGTAGTCAATGTAAAATGCAGTTCTCTGGGTCACCACAATCCCAACTATTAGCTTCGTATTAACTAGGGTTCCCCCCCACAGGGGTATTATCAGTGTGAGAGGATACAATGACATCAGCTAGAAGGAGGATCCCAAATATGGGTTCATTTTCCTCTACGCCAACTTGATGTTCTCCTTCCCAAAGACATTAATTCTTCAAAACAGTGCGGAGGCTGTGTCGCGGATCTGCCACAGTTCTAAGATAGTACAGTAGAGCAGTTAGCATCTCTACAGATGCCCTCCCCTTTTATGGGAGGGGAGGTATGGCCTATGGTCCAAAGTTTTTATAGAAGTCCCCTTGCTCACGAGAGCAAGGCCCCGAGGCCTGGGACCTTGCCGGGGGGGTGAGGGCCAGCCAGGGGAGCACCAGCAAGATACTTCTTCTTAGATCGGCCATCCACCCCTAACTGAGCTGGGTGGCTGGCTTTTATACCTTGAGCATGCCCAGCAGATGCAGGGGGGTGAAGCCCCTTGTGCCTGGGGAGTTTCCTTAACCCTTGCCTGTCCAGTGTGGGGATGGTACACCCCATCACACACTTCACCCCTCAGAACAGCAGCCCATGAGGTCTTCTCCTTGTCTCCCTCTTCTTGTGGCCAGGAGAAGAAATTGGCATTTGCGTGTGATTTCCCAGGGCGGTGTGACACCACGAAGTCATATGGTTAAAGCACTATATACCATCGCATAACTCTTGCATTGTTGTCTTTCATCATGTGGAGCCAGAGTAAGGGAGCATGATCAGTAATGAGGTGGAAGAGGCCTCCCAAGAGGTAATACCTCAGGACTTCTACTGCCCATTTTATGGCTAGTGCTTCCTTTTCCAGAGTGGAGTACTTTATTTCCAAGGGCAATAGCTTCTGGCTCATGTATAGCACGGGGTATTCTTCACCTTCCTTTTTCTGTGAGAGGACAGTCCCCAGGCCTACTTCAGATGCATCTGTTTGTAAAATAAACTCCTTCTTAAAGTCAGGGTGGATCAGGACTGGTTCTTGTGTGAGGCAGTCCTTCAGTGCTTGGAAATCCTGTTCACACTCCCTTGACCATTACACCGCTTGGGGTTGTGAGTTTTTGGTGAGGTCAGTCAAGGGTGCCGCAATAGCAGCAAAGTACGGGACAAATTGCTGATAATATCCTGCTAGCCCTAAGAACTGCCACACATTTCTTTTGGTTGTAGGCCAGAACCAGTCCTTCAGAGCTTGTACCTTATTTATCAAGGGGTGTAGTCGCCCCCCTCCTACTGTATACCCCAGATAAGTCACTTCCTTACATCCAAGGTGGCATTTGGTTGGGTTGGCGGTGAGCCCTGCCTCTTTTAATGTCCCTAGGACTGCAGTAAGGTGTTGTATATGTTCTTCCCAGGTCTCACTATAAACCACTGTATCATTGACATAGGTGGTGGCGTACTGATTATGGGGTTGCAAAATATGGTCCATCAATCTCTGAAATGTAGCTGCAGCTCCGTGAAACCCAAAGGGCATGGTGGTGAACTAGTGCTGGCTGAAGGGCATGGGGAAAGCAATTTTTTCCTTGTATGGATGGGTAAGAGGGATCTGTCAGTACCCTTTTGTCAAATCAAGGGTCAACAGGAACTGGGCAGCTCCCAGGCATTCTAATAATTCATCTACCCGGGGCATTGGGTAGGCATCAAAGTGGGAAATAGCATTGATGCCTCTAAAGTCAATACAAAAGTTCATGGTACCTTCAGGCTTCGAGACCAGGACTATGGGGCTATGCCAATCACTGTGGGACTCTTCTACCACACCCAGAGTCAACATCACCTCTAGTTCTTTTTGTACCATTTCCCACGTCTTCTGTGGCAGGGAGTGGTGTTGGAGCCATACCTTCTGCCCCAGTAGAGTTTTGACATGGTGGCTTGCAATGACAGTCCTTCCAGGTCAGGTGGAGAACACATCCGAGAAGTCCTGTATCAGGTGCCTTAGCTGGGCTTGTTGTCCATGTTCCAAATCTGACCCCAACGAGACAGTCGCTAGCTCGTCGTTTCCTAGGGCTGTGGGCCCTAACACTGGGTCCGGTGGGTAGGGGTTAATCAATAGTCCTTCCTGTGCTTTCCAGGCCTTTAAAAGGTTAATATGATACACCCAACAGTCCCTTTGCTGCCCTGGCATCTGTATCTCGTAGACCACTGGGCCTACCTGGCGTACCACTTCGAAAGGCCCTTGCCATTTTGCAAGGAGTTTTGGCTCTGAGGAGGGCAGCAGCAGGAGGACTTGGTCTCCCAGTTGGAAGTTGCACAAGTGAGCCCCTCAGTTATCGTGTAACTTTTGGTGTTCCTGTGCCCTCTCCAGATTCCCTCAGGTGAAGTCCCCCAACTTCTGTAGTCACTCACGCAGCTGGAGAATATAAGGTACTGACCCCTGTACCCAAGATTCCTGTTCCTCCCAAGTTTCACAAAGAAGATCCAGGATCCCCCGGGGCTGTCTCCTGTAAAGCAGCTCAAAAGGTGAGAAGCCTGTCAAGGCCTGGGGCACCTCCCATACTGCAAACAACAAGGCTTTGTCCCCCCAGCTCCCCTTGTTTATGTTCCACCCGTTCTGGTGCTGCCACTGCCAGGTAGTTTTCAAGCAGTTCGACTGCCTCAGTAAGGGTTGCTGGACGATGTTGTTGTACTCATTCCCTCCCTCCAACAGGAAGAACTTGTGTAAATTGCTCCAGGACTATCAGTTCCATCACCTGGGCACTGGTCTTGCTATCAGGCTCCAACCACTGCCAGCAAAAGTCTTTCAGTCATTGGGCCATAGCGCAAGGCCACCCCCCAGGAGGGAATTGCTCCCTGCAGAAGCACTGGCAGTAAGTCTCTGGAGAGATCTCATCCTGATCGAGAATGGGGGCCTTCACTCGACTGTAATCCAGGGCCTCCCAGGGGTCCAAACTGCGATATGTGATCTGGGCAGAACCTGTTACATATGGTGCCAGCAAGGCAGCCCAATGTTTGATGGGCCACTGTGCCGCTGTGGCCACCCAATCAAAGGTGACTAGAAAGGCCTGTGGTTCATCTCCTGGTCCCATTTTAGTGAGTCTTAGGGGTTGTTCCCTTGATAGATCTGTTGGCCCTGTCCCTATTGCGGCAGTGGCAGGCACCCCTCTGGGCTGTAGGAACGTAGCCACCTGTTGCACCAGGTGTTCTTGTTGGGCCTGGTGTTGGGTCACCACTTCCCGGAGTAGCCGTTGCTGTTGTTCTTGTTATTGTGCCATTTGGAGTTGGTGTTGGCTTGCCATTCGCTCTAAGAGCTGGGCCTGTTGCTGCTGCTGTTGCATCGCCTGCTGCTATTGGCTTTCTAACATCCACTGAAAAAAATTTTCAGGGTCCATGGCTGCCTTGTTTGCCTTGAACACCAGTCTTCTGAACCTCAGAGCAAGTTTGGACCATGCCCACACTCTCCATAACATTGTCAAGCGTCTGCCACAGTTCCAAGATAGTGCAGCCTTGTGGTTAGCATCTCTACAAATGCCCCCTGCTCTTTATGGGCAGGGAGGTATGGCCTATAAGCCAAAGATTTTATAGAAGTCCCCTGATCAGGGGAGCAAGGCCCCGCGGCCTGGGACCTTGCTGGATGGCGAGGTCCAGCCAGGGGAGCACCAGCAAGATACTTCCTCTTAGATCGGCCGTCCACCCCTAACTGAGCTGGGTGGCTGGATTTATACCTTGAGCATGCCCAGCAGATGCAGGGGGGCAGAGCCTCTTCTGCCTGAAGAGTTTCCTTAACCCTTGCCTGTCCAGTGTGGGGCTGGTATGCCCTGTCACAGGCTATCAAACATAGGGGATGGAACTGCTGTACTGTGCCCCAGAAAGTCTCGTCAATATACCTCTATGTCCCTTAGCTTCTCCAGTTCAGAAAGTCTTGTCTCAATGTCCTGTACCCCAGGTGCTGGCAACCTTCACCAGCCCCCATGCCAGCTCCTCTCCTCCCCTCCCAGCCTTGGCAGGTGCCGGGGGCAGGGCCAGCAGGGGAGAGAAGCCACTGTGTGCACAAGGCTCATAGTCTGTGTCTACATTAGAAAGCTTAGTTTGGACTTGCTTAGTCTGAACTAAGCAGTTCCAGATTATTTCAAACTAACCTGAGGTTGGTTCGAACTAACCCAAACTTACTGGTCGAACCAAAAAAATTTTTTAGTTCAAACTAAACAAAGCCTAGTGTAGACAGGGACCAAATTAGTCCAGATTAAGCCTCCATAATCCGGACTAATTTACTAGTGTAGACATAACCCTACAGCCCCAGGCCCTGCTGGGTGGGGGGGCAGGACCAGCAGGAGGTAGCTGATCCCTGCTGTCTTGAGCCTCTGAAGGACATGAGCTGCTTGCAGCAAGTGAACATATATACCACATGCCTACAAGGCAGGTAATCAGGAACTTCTGCCTTTTTATTTATTTATTCATTCATTTATTACTCTTGTGAGAAGAGAAAGGGCATTATTTGTTTTGGGGTTTTTCCTCAGGGAAGGTGTTGTTGGCCTAAGATTAAATAATGTTTACTGGGTGTTTCTGGCTCTCATGGGGCTGGCAAAATTCCCATTTGCTAACTCCTCTGCTCAGTTATGAGTTGGCTTTTTGAACACATGTTCTCCCTGAGGTAAGCTTTGCCCTCTCATGACAGGATCATAAAGAGATTAGGGATCATAGAATCACAGAAACAAGAAGGGAGCATGAGAGGTCATCAAGTGATGAAAAGATGGTAGGCTAGCACCTCATTAGGAAGCTCTCTGCCTCGCCTACCTACCTGGAAGGTGCTACATATAGACACACTATAAACTTGAATCAAACACGTACATGGCAAGCAAGTACACAACAAATAAACTCATCCCAAGGGTCATGTAATCACTCCTCCCTCACCTGAAGAACTGTATTGCAGATTTTCCCTATTTGCTGCTCATTTTTGATAGCTCTCAAGGTTGTTTTTTTGGATGGTTTGTTGGTTGGTTGGTTTTCTTTTTTGTCTTTCTCTGAAGTTTTCCTACTGGTTTTTTTTTTTTTTTTTTTCAAATAAAGTATTTTCTTATACCACTGAGCCTACAGGTAAAATTGAACTGAATTTAGAAACTGTCAGAACTGTGCTAATGGTCTGGTTATTTAGTAACCATTAAATAATTAAGAGGCACCCAGGACAGTTTGTTATAGCTCTTGTCAAGACTGGGAACTTATTTCCATGCCACAAACATTAATCATAAGCAACCTGCCTTCTGATGGTCACTTGAGGACTGAATATTAGTTCTAACAGTGCCTTAAGGAAAACACAAAGGAAATGAACAGTATTAATAAAAAATCTTTCTAGCTTAAAACCATGTTACATAGTTAAATAATTTAATTTACTTTTCATGTAACTGCCTTTTCTTTTTTCCTTATAATGAAATTAACTAATTGATGTTGCTTTAGACTGCTGATGGATTGATATTGAAGACACTATGTGCACATATTCCGCTGCTGTCTTTAGTCTCAAATCAAGGGGCACTTGCCTGCCATGAAGTCAGTGCATGCTGCTGCTTGGAAAAGGAAGGTACCATGCACAAGTGGGCTGCATTCCTCTCCAGAGTCCCCGTGTGCAACTGACTTTGTGGAGTGAAATAATCCATGACTGCCTGATCCAACATCCGTCCCCCTCCAGTCTGCGCACCTCCACACACACAAAGAGAATCCTTAAGATCTATAAGCACTACTGCAAATATAGGGCTGTATGGGTAAAGGATCCCTCCCTCACTCTAGTTCTTCCCAAAATTCTCAGTATGTAGTCAGTTAAACTGCTGGACCCTGAGGACAGATCCTCATTACCTCTAATGGAGCTATGATAATCTATACCAGCTGACTATTTGTCCCAGAGAAGCTTTGGTCCTACATGCATATCAGCGTATAAAGTTTACCTCTCAGCTGCTGACTGGGAAGGGAACAATGAGATCTGGGTGCAACATTAGAGCAATAGGGACAGACTTGGGACCTGTTTTCACAGTGCAGAAATGAGCAGTATACCCCTCTATTCTGCACTGGTAAGGCCACATCTAGAATACTGTGTTCAGTTTTGGGCTCCCCACTACAAAAAGAACAGGGACATGCTAGAGAGAGTTCAGAGGAGGGCAACCAAAATGATTAAAGGGCTGGAGCACAAGCCCTGTGAGGAAAGACTGAAAGCATTAGGCTTATTTAGTCTGCAGAAGAGAAGATTGGGAGGGGGGGATTTGATAGCAACCTTCAACTACTTGAAGAGATGCTCTAAGGAAGATGGAGCTCGACTGTTCTCAGTAATAACAGAGGGCAGAACGAGGAGCAATGGTCTCAAGTTGCAGTTAGGGAGGTCGAGGCTGGATATTAAAGAAAACTTTTTTACTAGGAGAGTGGTGAAGCCTTGGAATGAGCTGCCGAGGGAGGTGGTGAAATCTCCATCTTTGGAGGTGTTTAAGGCCCGGCTGGACAACACCATGACTGGGATGGTTTAGTGGGAGTGGTCCTGCCTCTGGCAGGGGGTTGGACTAAATGACCTATGAGGTTCCTTCCAACCCTGTGATTCTATGATTCTATGATATGATTGATTACCAAAGCAAACTAACTGGTTGCCCATTAATAGGATTACATAAACCCTTACTGATGCTCACTAATGGTTCCCTACTAGAGTGCTTTAACTTAGAACACAGCACAATATTAAAGCACATTAGGGAAACTTTAGTGCACATCAGCAGGATCTATGTGAACAAACATGCAACACACGTATCATTTAGAAAATCACACCCTATTGTGTATTGGTGAACCACATAGCTAAGGTTTCCATTAAAGGCAATACTAAGTGTAGCACTCAGCCTGAACTATAAGAAAAATTGGAAAAGACCAGACAGAAACACTGTATTTTCAATTCACAGGTAGCTGGGCAAAACTTTTCAATTTTGTTGCATGTGAGTTTTCACCTGCTGAATTTTGCTTTACCTTTTGGTTTTTAATTAACCGATTAAGAGAAATTAAATCAATACCACTAAACTTCCCCTAATCTTGAATCTAAAATCCATTAAAGTATGGAAGGCTTTGCAAAGCTGTAAATCAGACCAATTTCAATTAAAACAGGGCTCAAGTAGTCTCAGAATTTTCATAAATTATTCAACTAACCTGGAATAAGACTTCTTGTTATAACAAAAGTGGAAACAAGGTGAGTTTTGTGTGGCTTGGGATTTTATAATGAAATTGCATACAGATTTAATTAGTTACTCTGTTTTAGAAGATCTTTTTGTTCCCTTGAACTGAGAAAGCATAAATGAAAACAGACTTTGACATGATTGCCACTGTGTGCCCATGATGGGAAGGAGAAGATTATGTGGGATGTTGATCAAAAACTAAAGTTTTATGGCATGGTTAAATGAAGGTCAAAAATTGCCAACTGAAACCTGGCACTTCCATTACTAGTAACACAGACATGAGGAGATGGGATCCAAAAGTCTGAATTTTGAGAGAGAAGCAAACATTAAGGTAAAACTAATTCCGTCAGATCAGATTCCTCACCAGTATCAGAGGGGAGTTTAAGAGACCCTGCATGAATAAATCAGAGGCCTCTTCAGAATGTCTGTCTCAGTGAAGTGGAACTGTCTCCCATGGAAGCTCATGCAATAAACAAATTTGTTACTCTTTAAAAGTGCCACCAGATTCCTTGTTTGTTTTGCTGGATTAGACCAACACGGCTACCACTTTGGAACTTGTCTCTACTTTGTGCACCCCACAGGCATTGTAATACACTTACCACTCCTACCAGAAGAATTCCCCACTCTAGCTGTCATTAATGGAAGTATGTGCAGGCATGCTGGGAAGCTGATCCACCAAAAGCATGAAGTGGAGGTAACCATTTCCATAAATCAGAGAATGAGCTAGGCATGCAAGAGTCCAGACACCAGGAGATGCCATCACTGAAGAGCTTACAATAATAAAAAAGAAGCAGAATGTTTCATTCCAGCTCCTTACAGTGAGAAGCTTGTCCCCAGGATGCTACTGTTGTGTACAACTGAAGCAAACTAGAGTAAAAGAACTCCACGTGAGTTTTGAGGGAGGAATGTCTATTTGACAGGCTGCCTTAAACAACGCCCAACAGTTTGCATCTCCAGGCCCCATCCAAAATCCCCTTATGCCTGATTAGGATCCCAATTCATTATTCCAGCCTCTGCCCCTCCACACCACCACCTCTGGTTGCATGTTTCTGTGATAACTCTGTTATTGAATTTTGCTAACAGACAGTGCCATAACTAACTGAGGAGATCAGAATTGTCCTGTTTTTCCCTTTTCTTTTTTGATTGTCTTTCAGTATCCTCTAGAGTACTGGGGGAAGATTTTTTTAAAAATTGTTTAAAACCTGAATCCCTACCTATAATCCTAACCTTCAACCATCTCTGAAATAAACTAGACTTTCCCAAAAGTGTGGAAAAACTTAAGAACTGTTCAGCGATCTCCAGTGGTGGAAACTCATCCCACTGCTATTATTTAATTCTGGGAATTTCCCAGTGACAATACTCCAGCATTCTTGGAAAGTGCAGCTCCTGCACAATCTCTAACTTCCTGGGTGTACAGTTACAGTCTGGGATGTCAATACCGAAGAATCCTCCTGTGAGGAGGGAACAGTGATGCCAACAGCACCACCATCTCTGACAGGAGGGTTGCCTAATGCTCTGGGTAGTAATGAAAGATAGAGTCTTTACCTCAAAACCAGTGCTGACAGACCAAAACGGGGGAAGCCTTCCCTATAGAAAACATACTACCAGATTCAGATCTACCTTACAGCTTAATCCTCAGATAATTAGCCTTTGGTAGTGAGCTCTTGCAGATGCCCCTTAACTTTCACAAAAGTATGGTACTGTGAGATCAAACATACTTGGGCACCCCCAGACCCCCCCCCTTCCCTGAGCAGGCCAGAAAGGCAGCAGGTAGCACTTGAGGGGAGGCCTGTTCAGTGATGGGGGGGGCAGGGCCAAACGCCATCCTCCCTCTGCTGTTCTTCGCAGTGTTCTGGCCTGCCCCGTCCCTGGCGGGCTAGTCTTCCCCAGAGGACAGGCACCCCAGGCTCTGCAGAGTAGCTGTCACATGCCAGCCCACCCTGCCCACCCCCTAGGATGAACCAGTCAGCAGGGGGGCTTGGCCCTCCACCACCACCCCTCTCACTACACCACTAGATACCTAGTCACCAGCTGGAATTCACAGCTCTGAGCTAGATCCCTCTGTTCCCTTATGACTTTAAGTACCTGATAATGAGACATTCAATAACCAGCACATGAAATGGGGAGTAACCTAAGCTAACCACTAGGAAATGTTATCATCCTGCTGTTCTTGGTACATCATCCCCCTTTCTAACTCTTGTCCCAGTTGTAAGAGCACTTGTGTGGACTGTGACCAGGTTCAACTCTACTCTCTACCAGATGTGAATTTGAGTTCATGTCTGACTGGTGACTTTTTTTTTATTTGATTAAAGAAAAGCTACTGGCACCTGCAGAACAGAACAGACACTTACCTCCACCCCCATCTCCCACTTTAAGAAACATACATTGCATTTACTGGCAGCAACACTGTACAAGTTGTAGTGCATCATAGATTGTTTCAGAGAAAGGAATACAAGAATCTTTTGTTCTGTTCCTTCAAGATGGTTAAAACTTTCAGTCATTTATTTTCATAAGTTTTATTTCCTTGCAATATATAGCTGATAATTTGTTCTAGAGGCAGAATCAATTCCTTAATTAAGGAAATCCGTGCACCTTGTGCAGCAGAAACAATGCTCAAAACACAGTAGTTTGAAAGGTAGGTTTTCACCAACTCTCATAAAAAAATGTATATGTTTTCTTGTGGTGGTTTTTTTTTTTTTATTCCTGGTTTAATTCCTAATGGGTGAGCCCATGGTAAGAGAACATAACTTGTTAAGCCAAGAGCTGCATAGGTCTTAATCCAGAGCCAGCAGATGTATGGATAAAGCCAACCTATACGAAGGAGGATCTACTTTTTCACATTAAACTGCTTCAGAGAGAGAAAAATCTGTGACCATTCTACAGGGCCTAATTTTCAATAGTACATTTTCTCCCCTGCTCAGGTATGAAAGTCCTCTCTAGTGCACAAAGGTTGTGGGTTGTATGTACATCTTAAATGGATGTTAAATCTCTGGTGTGCATGAGCACGTTGGGGGACATGTGTACCTATCTCACTTCCATGTAAAAATATTGGTGTGCTTTAGAAAATCTGATACCATAATTGTCTATTTTAAATTGTTAAGTGTTATAAATGTGTAAATTTCTTCTTAGCCTTGCTTCCATTCCCTTTGGAATATTGGACTTAGTCTTCAGAATATCCTTTAGACATTTAGTCATTATACATAAATAAATTTCTTCTTAGCCTTGCTTCCATTCCCTTTGGAATATTGGACTTAGTCTTCAGAATATCTTTTAGACATTTAGTCATTATACATAAAGCCTAAAAGCATGGCCTCTCTTTTTCAGAGCCCGATAATATCCCATGATAAATTTGCCTTTAATAGAAGACATGTAACATGCCCCCAGAGACTAGAATGATAAGTGTCTTATAAAAGCTTGTAATAATCATCTCCAATTTATCAGTTGTTTCTAAAGGAGGAAAAACGGCATTTAGCGGACAGAAAAAAATGCTATTCGTAAAAACTCTGTATAGTTAAGTAGGTCATTCAAGTCTTATAATAATCTCCAGTATCCAGAAACAGGTGATGACAGCTGTGGTCAAGAATAAAGATGAGAAATATAGGAGGTCTGAATCTTTTGCAGAGCTCAAAAGCCAGTGAAATCTGGACCCTCTCTAATATGTGAGCTGCCCTAGGGTAAATCTTAAACAAATCAAATAGGTAAAGGCAAGGCATGTATATGTACAATAATATAATAATTTCTTATCTTTAATCACCTGCTGTTCAAAGACCATTCAGATAGGTTATGTACCCCGAAACACTGCACATGCTGATCATAAAAGATTAGGGCTGGAAGGGACCTGAGGACGTCATCTAGTCCAACACCCTGCTCAAAGCAGGACCAACCCCAACTAAATCATCCCAGCCAGGGCTTTGTCAAGCGAGGCCATAAAAACTTCTATAGATGGAGATTCTATCACTTCACTAGGTAGCCCATTCCAGTGCTTCACCACCCTCCCAGTGGAATTTTTTTTTCATAATATCCAGCCTGCACCTCCTCCACTGCAACTTGAGACCATTGCTCCTGTCATCTGCCACCACTGAGAACAGGTTAGTTCCATCCTCCTTGTAACCTTCCCTTCAGGTATTTGAAGGTCTCTATCAAATCCCTCCTCACTCTTCTCTTCTATAGACTAAATAAGCCTAGTTCTCTCAGCTTCTCCTCATAAGTCATATGTTCCAGTACCCTAATCATTTTTGTTGCCCATCAGTGCACTCTGTCCAATTTGCCCACATCCTTTCTGTAGTGGGGGGGGGGCAAAAATGAGCACAGTACTCCAAATGAGGTCTTACCAATGCTGAATACCTGGGAATAATCACTTCTCTTGATCTGCTGGCAATGCTCTTAGTAATGCAGTCCACTATGCCATTAGTCTTCTCGGCAATAAGGGCATATTGTGCACTCATTTCCAGCTTCTTGTCTACTGTAACCCCCAGGTATTTTTCTGTAGAACTGTATCCTATCCATATCTACTACTTCCCCAGGCTTAGTGTCATTTGAAAACTTTCAAATGCAATACACTATCCTCCAGATCATTAATGAAGATGTTGAACAAAACCAGTCCCAGCACTGACTGCAGGAGCACTCCTCGGCTATGTTCACACACAGAGGGCTTGTTTCGAAACAAGAGGTTTCGAAACAAGCTGTTTCGAAATAAATGGTTATTTCGAAACACCTTATTTCCAAAGACAAAAAAAGGTGTCCTGGAAATAAGGGAGCGAAATAGCATGTCCACAGTGTGGACATGCTATTTCGCTTGGGGAGGGGACTGCAGGCACCCGTGGGGTGAGGCACAGCCATGTGCCTCACCCCGCAGATGCCTGCAGTCCCCCTCTGCACACTCCGGGGGGGTACAGTGCCCGGCTGCGCTGCTCTCCACCAGTGCCTGCAGTCCCCTTCTACTGGCCAGGGGACACCCCTCAGCACCCTCGCCAGGGTGCTGAGGGTTCCCTTGCCAGGGTGCTGCGGGGGCAGCCTTTCCTCCCAGGGTGCTTAGCACTCTGGGAGGAAGGGGTAAATGCTGTTTCAAAACAGCCATTGTTTCGAAACAGCATGTCCTGCTGGCATTGTTTCGAAATGAGCCGTTTTGAAAGAACGCTGTTTCGAAGGTAAACCAGGTTTAAGCCGTTTTGAAAGAACGGCTGCCATTTTGAAACAAGGGGTTTGCTTGTTTCGAAATGGCCGTGCGTCGTGTGGCCATGGCAATTCTTATTTCGAAACAACCTCATTGTTTCAAAATAAGAATGCTGTGTGAACACACCCCTCCTGTTACTGGCTGCCAGCTAGACATTGATCTATTGATCCCTCTCTGCTGAGCTCAATGATCTAGCCAGCTTACTACCCACCTCACAGTCCATTTATTCAACCCATACTTCTTAAGTTTGCTGAAAAGAATACTGTGGACAGCACCATAATGAGATTTTGGCACCTGGGGCATGTTCTGCTCCAGATGCACCCCTTACAATGAGTGGTGCCTGGGGTGAGCAGTGAGGAATGCGCCCTTTAATAGAGTGGCTCAGTGGAGCTGCTTCAGGGCACCCAGGGCAAAGCCCCATTCGCCCTGCCATAGTTATGGCCCTGAGTGTGGAGGACCATATCAAAAGCTTATAACATCATGATATATCCACATCCAAAGAGCCAGTCATCTCAAAATAGAAGGCAATCAGGTTGGTCAGGTATGAACCCATGCTGACTGTTCCTGATCACCTTTCTCTCTTCTAAGTGCCTCAAAGTGGATTCCTTGAGGACCTGCTCCATGATTTTTCCAGGAACTGAAGCGAGACTGACCAGTCTATAGTTCCCTGGATCCTCCTCCTTACCTTTTTAGAAGATGAGCACTCTATTTGCCTTTTTCCAGTTGTCCAGGACTTCCTCAATTACCACAGTTTTCATAGATAATTGTCAGTGGCTCTGCAATCACATTAATCAAGTCCCTCAGCACCTTTCAATGCATCTGGCCCCATGGATTTGTTTATGTCCATCTTCTCTGAACAGTCGGGTGTGTTCACACAGCAGTCTTATTTCGAAACAACAGACGTTGTTTCGAAATAAGAAAGGCCATGTTCACACAACGCACCGTTGTTTCGAAACAACGGTGACTCATTTTGAAATAACTGTTGTCTGAACATGCTATTTCACTTTGAGCTTTTTTCCTTAATTCGAATTAACAAACTGTTAATTCGAATTAACTTATTTCAAAATAATGCCTTATTACTTGTATCGAAACAACTTGTATCAAAATAACCCCGTGTGTGTGAATGTAGCTGTCCTGAACAAGATCTTTCAGCACTGAGGGCTGCTCACGTACTCCCCATCTTATGCTGCCCAGTGCAATAGTCTGGGAGCTGACCTTGTCTGTGAAGACAGAGGCAAAGAAACCTTTGAGTACTTCAGCTTTTTCCACATCAGTCATCAGTTTCCCACCCCCATTCAGGAAAGGCCCCATACTTGCCCTGACCTTCTTGTTACTAATATACCTGTGAAAACCAAGTAAAGACAGAATGATTTGTCTTTACTTGCCTGGTGGCTGTAACCAGTTCTTCATTCTCTTTTTATATTAGTCAATTTAGTTCTCAAGTCAACTTTGAAAGATGGCTTAACGTAGACAGCTAAGGATTCACAGGAAATCTTTCCCCCTTACACATCTGGGAAGTGTAAAAAAGAAATCATACTAGTCATGTGTTCTTAACATCAACTGTGCGCTACTCATAAAAGTTGGGTAATATAGCCTAAACTAGGCATTTCTAGATAGAAATGCTACAATAAGAATGATATAATATTGTCTGATGAAGTGTGATATTCTCCCATGAAAGCTCATGCAATAAATAAATCTGTTAGTCTTTAAGTGCCACAAGACTCCTTGCTTTTTTTGCTTTACTTGACTAACACGGCAGCCCCTTTGGACCAATGGTAGAATATGTATATCAATAATGATGCAGAAAAGGTACTAGTGTTCGATAACTATTTCTGTTCAATAGATAATATTGTCATCCCATATAACAGGGGTCAGCAGTCCCTGGCACATGAGCCAGCAGTGGCACATGAACTGATCTTCAGCAGTACACTGTGTCGTCTGCCAAAAATGCTGCTCCTGCCACAGAAAAGCGGGTAGAGGTGCCCTAGACACTCCAGGAGTCCACTCCAGGACTTCTGCCCAGGCACACCATGGAAAGGAGCTGCTCCAGAGCATGCTGAAGGGGAGCTTCTCTCTGGGGAGTGCCTGGAGACTTCCACCCCAGGCATGCCACACAAAGGAGCGACTCCAGGTAGCTTCTTTCCACTGCATACCTAAAACACTCCTTTCCCCACCCCAGCTGCCAAATTTTAAGGCAGCAGCTGGGGGGGGGGAGGGTCGGCACTGGATGGGAATCAGGGAGGAAGGGCTGGCACAGTGGGTCAGCAACCAGTCAGCAAATGTTGCTGACTCCTGTCATATAACAACACTCTTTCAATTCCACTAGTATGGGGATCAGCAATGCAGGCTCAGTGAGCCACAGGTGGCTCACTGAGTATCCCCTTCTGGCTCCCTGGCAGTCTCCTCCAGGGAGCCAAGTGTGTTCTGGGAACTCCTGGCTAGCGCAGGCCCCCACTTTCGGAATGCCAGCATCACCCCCATCCTCCCACCACAATCGCATGAGCCGGAAGCAGACCAGCATCCATGCCACAGCTCCTAGCACTGGCAGGAGTGCCTGCGCAGCACGCACTCCCTCCGTCCTTCCCCCGCTGGTGGGGCAGAGCAGCGCTGCCCTGCCTACTCCCAGCTGGCCATCCCTCCCAAGAGGAGAGCTGCAGCTTGTGGAGCCAGGGCCCTGAAATGGCCCACTCCGCGAAGTTCAGGCCACTTCGACCCGGCCACCCCAGGGCTGAAAAGGCCCAATCCAGGGCCTGGGGGTGAGACAGCCTCTGTTCAGGCCTGGGGGGGGGGCGGGTCAAAATGGCCTGAACTCTGCTGATGGGTCATTCCAGGGCCCCGTCTCCACAAGCTGCATCCTCCACTGGCTGCTCTTGGGAGGGGTGGCCATATGGGTGTATGCAAGGCAGTGCTTCTCCACCCCACCAGCGGGGGAGGGACGGCAGGACCGCATGCCACCTGCACACCCCCCCGCCAGCACTAGGGGGCTGCAGCACAGCCACTGAGCCGGCTCTGGCTCATGCAGTTGTGTCAAAGGGTGGGGGGAAATGGCTCTTCTCCCCTTTTGGGTTGCTAGCCTCTGCACTAGTATCTCAGGAGAATGCTAAACAGCAACTACTAAAAAAAAAAAAAAAAAAAAAAAATCTTTAATTCTGCCAGTCTGGATAACTCACATCCAAAAGGTTTAAAAGAGCTGTCTAAGCTTCTCACTGGACCATTAGTGTTAATTTTCAATCAGTCTTAGAACACTGGGGAAATTCTGGAAGGCTGGAAGAAAGCCAGGGTTTTGCCAATATTGAAAAAGGGTAAATGGGATGACCCAGCTAAGTGAAGGCCTGTCAGTCTGACATTGATCCCAGGCAAGGCAACAGAGCACCTGAGAATTAAATGAGGTTCATAGAATTAATCATAGAATCATAGGGTTAGAAGGGACCTCATGACGTCATCTAATCCAACCCCTTGCCAAAAAAGCAGGACTACTCCCACTAAATTATCCCAGCCAGGATCTTGTTTAACCGAGCCTTAAATATCTCCAACGATGGAGATTTCACCACTTCCCTAGATAGCCCATTCCAATGCTTCACCACTCTCCTAGTAAGAAAGTTTTTCCTAATATCCAACTTCGACCTCCCCAGCTGCAACTTGAAACCATTGCTCCTTATTCTGTCCTCTGTTACTACTGAGAACAGCCAAGCTAAATCCTCCTTGGAGCATCCTTTCAAGTAGTTGAAGGTTGCTATCAAATTCCCCCTCAGTCTTCTCTTCTGCAAGCTAAATAAGCCTAGTTTCTTCACTCTTTCTTCATAGGTCTTGTGCTCCAGATCCTTGATATTTTTTTTTTTTTTGCCCTCTGCTGGAGTCTTTCTAATTTGTCCATGTCGTTTTTGTAGTGAGGAGCCCAAAACTGGACACAGGATTCCAGATGCCAAATAGAGGGGAACAATCACATCCCTCAATCTGCTGGCAACACTTCTACTGATGCCATTGGACTTTTTGGCAGCAAGAGCACATTGTTGACTCATATACAGCTTCCCATCCACCATGACCCCCAGGTCCTTTTCTACAGTGCTGCTACTTAGCTGATCGCTCCCCAGCCTATAGCAATTCATGGTGTTTTTCCATCCCAAGTACAGGATTTTGTACTTGTCCTTGTTGAACCTCATGAGATTTCTACTGGCCCACTGCTCCAATTTTGTCTAGGTCTCCCTGAATCCTGTCTCTGCCCTCCAGTGTGTCTACCGTTCCCCCCAATCAATACAGGTTTATGTAAAACAGATCCTGTCAAATTCAGATGCTGTATAATATTTTGCATGAGATTACAAGTTTAGTTGATAAAAGTAATAGTGTTGATGTAATGTACTTATATTTCTGTAAGATATTGCAAGACATTTTGGTTAAAAACCTGAAAAGATATAAAATTAACATGGCACATATTAAATGTTTTAAAGCTTGCTGATCAATAGGTCTCAAAATGTAATTGTAAAGAGGGAATCATTACTAAATAGGTATGTTTCTAGTGAATCTCACAGGGAATGGATCTTGACTTATACTATTTTACATTTATCATGGCCTGAAAAACAATATCATCACAACAAATTTGGCAGCTGCAAATGACAGATCAGTAATTCAAAGTGATCTGGATCATTTAGTATGCTAAGTGCAAGCAAACAATATAGGTTTTTATATGGCAAAATAAAAAGTATACATCTAGAAGCAAATAATATAGGTCATAGTCACATGATAGGAGACTATTCTTAGAAACAGTTACACTGAAAAAGCTTTGTGTGATGATGTGTGTGACTTGCATAACGCTGGCCAAGAAGGGCTAATGTAATCCTTGAATACAAATACAAGGGAATCTCAAGTAGGAATAGGGGTGTTATTTGACTTCAGTATTTGGCACTGTTGTGGTCACCGCTGGAACACTATGTCCAGCTCTGATGCTCACAGTTCAAAAAGGATTTTCATAAATTGCAGAGGACTCGGAGAAGAACTATGAGAATGATTAAAGATTTAGAAAACCTGTCATAATGAAAAACTTAAAGGAGATCAATCTATTTAGCTTAATAATGGGAAGACTAAGGGATGACTTGATTGCAGTCAATAAGTATCTCTTTGGGGAACAAATATTCAATAACTGTCTATCAGATAAACATATGGCATGATGCAATGGCTGGGAAAAAAATGTACTTTATTCAGACTGAGAAAAAGATGTATATTTTAAACACTTAGAGTAACATAATTAGAATAATTTATCAAGTTTCCTAGTGGATCCTCCATCACTGACAATTTGTAAATCAAGATTGAATTGTCTAACAAACATGCTCTAGGAATTATTCTGGGGAAGTTCTATGGCCAGTGTTAAACAAGAGGTTAGACTACATGATAAGAACCGTCCCTTCGGGCCTTGGAATCTACTAATCTAAACTAATAGGGGATCAGTCGATAGGACAGGAAAGGTCACAATACAAAATAATATTATTTCTCTTAGATTAAAAAGTGGGTTATATTTTACCATTTGAACCATTTTAAAAAAACTATCATGAAAGTTAAGCTCTGAGACCCATTTGTTGTACATCTTTGTGTTACCAGACCTCAAGGCACTTTCAGGTATTATAAATCAGAGACTGACTTGACCCTCTAATTTTAGTAACTCTGCTCACACCACAGTATCAGAATTAGCCCTTAAATTACCCACCAACATCCAAAAAACTAGAATGGGTAAAACATCATGGACAGCAGCTGTCTCCTCTCCTTCATTTTTCCCTAGCTCCAGCTTCTCTGGTCCAGCAAAAGTCCAAATCCTGAGGAGTTTCCATGTGGTTCTAGGAAAGGAGAAGTGTTTTCTGAAAAGTGTTTCTCTCATCTTCTATGTCCCACCTGATTGAATCTACTGAGTATATTTGTCCTAGCCATCTACAAAAGTGAGATATGGAACAATATAGTTCTATTTGTGAAGGCTCATGCACAATAAGTGTTTAGGACTATTACATTCACTTATACTCCTGAAATTTCACCGTATGGACACATATTTGGCTGGCAGCTACAGTAGCAGCATACATATTCAAGTTTCAATCTGAAAGAGGTAATTCAAACAGGAAATTAAGAATTGGAAAGAGGTTAGATGGTAATCAGCTGCTGAAAATGCCCATTAATCTTGAGGATGCAATAACCAGCGATAAAACATAATCTATGAAGAGCAATGTCTGAAAAAGAGCCAGCAGACAGCACTAGCAAATATGAGAGAGCTGACAAAGGGCAATTGTTTGATGTTATTTTGAAGATTCCTAGATTTCTATGATAGGAAGCAAAAATGAGGCCTAATAGACATGATACTTTCATTGGTGTCAATTTTTTCTTAAAAGCTGTGGCACTGGACCATCAACTCAGGCAAATCTGCAGCAATTGCAGGGAGACATGCTAAGGATGCATGTGGCTTCACTGAACAGTGGGCAAGATTTAGAGGGATTGCATAAAGCTTGTGCACCTGCCACACGAGACTAAGTTTACGTCAGGTCACATGCAAGAAACAGGTGGGGGTGAGTTGGAGAGAGGGCAGGAACAGGCTGAAAGATATGCTGAATCCTCTCAACCTCCCATCCTCAGAAACTGGGTGCATTAGGGCCCTGGAGGCCACTCTATCTTCTCCATACCTCTCCCCATGCTGCCCATTTTAAGAGCAATCAGGAGAACATGATGAACGTAACTGAGCCTAGCACAATACAGATAGGGTACATCTACAATGGAGGCTCTGTTAAGTCAACCTAACAAGGTCAATTTTATGTCGACTTAAAGTCGACATTGTCAAGTTGACTTAGAGAATCCACACTGAAAAACCTCTCATCAACTGCCTGTGTCCACCCTGGCAGGTGCTAGGTCAATGGAGGAGTGGGCCTGGAGGCCAATTAGGTCCATTTAAGGGCTTTCTCCATCTACGTTGGCTTAAATGGACCTTATTAAGTCAACTTAAGTGTTAATTCAACCTTAAGGGGTGGTATTATTTAGCTGATTTAAGGAAGCACTTAAGCTGACATAATAAAAGCCCAATGTGGCCACAGGAGTTAGTAGGCTGACTTAACCTTCCTTAAGCCAGCCTAAGGCTCCGGCATAGACATACCTATAGAGTGTCTTTTTGGGCCCAGTCCCTCATCCTTTTCCGTATCCAAGTAACAGTCAAGTAAATCCAGCCAGAAGTAATTAATTTCTCAGCATTTAAGGTTTTCTGTACAATTATTTTTCTCATGCTTCTCAGTTTGAGTTTAGAGTAACCCATTGTTAGTTGTGAAGATATATCATCTATAGATCAGAGAGAAGCAGATAAGAATTTGCCCCCTAGTTAAAAGATGTCAGGTGGTGGTGAAGTTCTCAGTGCTGCTATTTATATTTATTTGAGCTAATGCCACAAAACACACTACTTCAGCAAAACAATTATTTTCAGCAATTTGTCATGCTTTATTCAGTAGCTACTAGATGACTCTACAAAAACTCATAAAGGTAGTTTAATTAACAATAACAATCAGTATGGCCATTAGTGTGCTGCTAGTTTTTTATGGATGTAGAAATTGCAAATGCATCCTCATTCCTAAGAGTCTATTTCTTCTCTATCCACAAAATTGAGCATGCATCATCCAGATCTGAGCTGCCAGAACGCATGGCTAACAGGTAGGCTTGTGCAAAAAATTTTAAAAAACCAAACTTTTTTGTGGAAAATGTGAGAAAAACATTCACCATTTGTTATTGGCCATTATGCAATCCTGAAAATATCATGTCTGTGAAATTATATGTGATCCCCTTGGGGTCTTAAGGAGCATGGTCCCTTCAAATCTTTGCCCTGTGGGAGAGGGACTGATTGTTCGCAGACAGAAAGAAGCAGCAGAGAGAGAGACGCCCTGCCTGAAGCCAGGGCAGACAGAGCGGCTGACCTGGGACACCAGGCCAGCACCCACAGAAGGACACAATGCTGAGAAGAGTTGCCCAAGGACAGAGCTGGATCCAGTGACTGGCTATCTGGAGCATGGGGCTGTGAGTACAGCACCTGGGACTCGGCCTAGGACTCAGGGGGGAGGTTGTAGTTAGTTAAGTGGGGACGGTGTCACTCTGGGGTCTCAGAGAGCATCAGAAGAGGCATCAGAGGTTTTTGCTGGGAAGGTGCTGGCACCGAAGACTAGGAGTTGCTGGACTGAACACTGAACTGGAGCTGTGCCGGGACTCCTGAACTCACGGTGCAGATATAGAGTTCACATCTGCCTCCAGCCTGCTGCATTGTTGGACCTTGCAGGACCCTGTGTTAGCTGTTACTCTGTATTACTGCTGCCTCATCTCCCCTGTTGGTCCCTCCTTTGCACCTCTGTAAATAAACCTTCCCCATTCCCATAATCCCTGCACTATCCCAGTGTGTGTGTGGTCACTCTGGGGGTTTTGGAACAGGTGCCCCTGGGGCAAAAGGGGCTCTCCTTGCTGTATCCCTGCGTATGCCCTTCCCTGGCCAGAGCTGCCTGCAAGACAGACTCTATCTGGCCACTTGGGTGTTACATATAGTTCACCAATGAAATTTTTAAAATGTGCTTTTCTGAGGAAATTGATCTTTGTTGGAGTTACCCCTTGAATTTCAAATATGTTGAGCTTTCATTCATAACTTGACTGTTTTCACTCAATAGTGTGGCAGAAATCACAGAAACTGGAAATGACCATGACAGGTCATCAAGTCCAGTTCCCTGCACTCATGGCTGGACCAAATACCCCCATTACACCATCCCAATGCATATCTTAAGTCCTTATCTCATATTTGCTGAAAAAAGAGGAATAAAGAATGTCTCTTCATTGCATACTCTCCTCCTTCAACTCCTCTGACAAAAATGTAGGAGAGAGTACAGCAGCAATCCATAAATCACATAGTAGAACTGAGATCTGATGAAGGCAGATGATGATGATGACGACGATGATCCTCCTCATGGCCACAGGAAAGCCCTTAATAACCCATTAAATATTCACTCCAATTAGGGGATAAAGTGTGGCTGTGAAAGAGGCAGAGCAGGTTCGCCTTTCAGAACTACAAAGATGTCCTATACAAACTGATTGGAAGCGTCACAGCATTAAGAGGGGTTTAGGGTTTCTCAAATTCACAGCTATCCAGGATCTAAGGTAGTGCAAAATGACCTACATTGCATCACATTTCATATCACTTCTGAGTTTGGTCCAGCTTATTTCATATCATCCCTATGTTTTTAAAACAATGCAGAATAATTTCATGGAAAACATGAAATAAAAATATGCCATCAAAAGGCATGTAACAGCATGTCTTCTTGAGTTATGGTCAAAATCAAAAATTTTCAGAGTGGCTGAGAGGTAATAATAGGATGAAACTCAAAAACAGAGGTATCATGGTGAAGAAGTGGCATGAGAGGAAACAGCTACCACCCATATGATCCAAAAAAATAAACTGTAATAACTAATTTGATAAGAATAGCCTTCTTTTTAAAATTTATCATTTTGAAAAGAATACAACTTTTCATTAGAAACTTAAGATAAGTTTGTATTTTATCCCTTTTTCCAGTACATCTTAGCAAACCTATTGGATTTTTCCCCCTTTACTACAGTTACGCAATGGGCTGATGGTTTCAAAGATTTTCTACAGCATAGTCCCATATTCGTTTCCTCATTAAAGCTTTGAAAGATTGCTCCATTTAGCACAGATTCACTAGATTTGTTTGGAGACTTACTGTTTCATATATATCTCTTTCGATCTCATTTCTACAGTAAGCTCACTGAAAATTCTGGCAAACCAATTAAATGGATAACTCACGGAGCAATGCCATCACAGTAAAGGCTATTTCCTGCCCTAGAACAAAAAGTACTGAGCACTTTCTGAGAACAAAACCTTTTAAAAAATCTCCACAGGTTACAATCCCAGGAATCAGATAATATTGTATAGATAGATAGATATTCAGGTAGGAAGCAGAAATAACTGCGATATGAACCGGTTGTAGCTCTATTAATTCTATGTGACCTATTTTTTCCCATGGAATTTGACCCGTGAATTATTGTACCTAAAAATACGTGGGTTAGGCATCTCCTGCTGAAGGCTTTATTTAGTAACCAGAATAGACTTTTTTATCCATTACCTAGTGTGCTCCATCATTTTCCATCAGCGTTACTGTGCTGTCACATGCTCAGATCAAAGCATATTGTCAGCAAGATCCAAATAAGCCTCGACTTGTGAATCACAGATGTAATTTGAACACACTTTACCAGCGCTATTGTTCAGCAGTGAAGAATAAGGGAAAGTCTTACCCATTCAGTAGTTCAAAGAAATGCACATTTCTTCAGGTGGAGAAGTAGTCAGTACAAGGAGTGTTATAACCAGGTGCACAGGGAGTGACAGCAGAGAGGGCAGTACACTGAAAAGTCTGTGCACATGTTTGTGCACTGTTGGTACGCGTGGGGAGGCTCCCTGACAAAGGGAGATCTGGAGGCCCTGCAAGAGGGAGATGAGGAGGGGCCTACATGAGATCCCTGCCAAAGGATGGGGACCAGAATTTACCCCTCCCAAGAAATATCTGAATTAGCACTGCCGCTGCTCCTCCTGTGCACCCATCAGGGATGAAGAGATGGAGAGAACAAAATTTTAAAACATTAAAGCCCATCTACTAGGATGGGAAATTGCACATTTGAGTAACCTATAGAGCAAAGTATTTGAAAAGCAGTGTTGCTTGTTTGACCTACTCCATTAGTCGCTATTCAGCGGCACAACAATATTAGTTCCATTAGGATGAGAAATCCCTGATACAAGTCAGGTACATTCATGGTGTAATCTAGTTTATTTACAAAAACTGTACACAACATCTTGTTCCTCTTAACACAATAGAAATGAAAAAATTGCAGGCAATTTCCTTGCTTGGAAATCCCCAAGTGTGTCATTCTAGCAAGCTCTGTGCCGAAGATCAGTCTTTCTGTTTCCTCTCAGGGTTACACTCACAACCCTTCTTCCAGCTCTCTACCTCCAAAAAAACAGTCTGCAACTGTAGCACTTGCTTTTGCCTCAGTCCACATGCTGCAGCTCTGACCTACCATGAAGTCTAACACCTCAGTCAGTTGAAACCATTATCTGCCTATGTTTTTACTGCATAGCACCCTTGCTCCTTCTGTTGAGTCTGAGAGAATGCTTGGCAAAGCCACTGAGTTTAACAAAATCTAGGGTTGTATCTGGTCCAACACTCACATGATGGCAGCCATTTTCACCCATCAGTATAGCATATCTAAACAGGCATTATAGGTAGCCCTATTATGGATTCAATCCAAATTGCATTGAAGTAAATAAGAGCCTTTCCATGCACCCTCATTCTCATTCAAATCCCTCCTCAAAATTTCCACTCTTCCAACCAGCCTTTACTCCCCTGTATTAGATCAACAGTATACACACACACACACACACACACACACACACACACACACACATTCATATGCCAACTTTGTCCACATATCTGCACAAATGACACCATTATGGGACCTAATCAAACCAGCTACTCCATCAAGGCCTCATTCACCTGCTCATCCACCAATGTGATTTATGCCATAATGTGACAGCAATGCTCCTCTATCTTATACATTGGACAAACAGGACAGTCTCTGCGCAAAAGAATAAATCAGGGGTCGGCAACCTTTGCCAGCCCCTGTGCAAGCCCTGTCCACTGGACCCTCAGCAGGTGCTGGGGGTGGGGCCAAATGGGGGTGGAGCAAGGGAGTCCAGGTTGGGAGGGAGGAGGCTAGGGTCCCTGGGGGCAGGTGGCCTCTGTTCCAGGCTCCTGCAGGCTGAATTTCCTCGTTCCTTCCTGCCTGGAGTGGAGGCACCACACCACGTCTGCAGCCCAGCTGAGCTGAGCTGAACCATTCTGGATGCCGTATTGGCCCCTGAGCCACCCACCAGGCCAGCTGCCAAGCTGCGCTGGCCCCTGAGCCCCCGAGTCAAGCCATTCTGCACCACAAGTCACCTCCTGACCCGAGGCTCCCTCCCAACCGCCACTTAAACTTGTTGTGAAGTTGGGGACTGGAGCCTCCACTTGGGACAGGGGAGGAGTAGGGAAGTGCAGCCTGCGGGAGCCTGGAACTGCCACACATGGCTCTTGTGGCCCCAACCTCCAGGCCATGCTTGGGGGCAGGGCCAGCAGGGGAACCTGAGCAGCACTGTATGCCACTCAGGATTGGCCCATGTGTCATGTTCAACTCACGAGCCAGGGGTTGTGGACCCCTGAAATAAATGGAAACAAATCTGACTCCAGAAATAACAGAATTCAAAAACAAGTAGGGGAACATCTCAATCTCCCTGCTCACTCCATGGAAGATATATCAATTACTAAATTTAAGCAAGTTAGTTACAAATCAAAGCTTTAAAGGGAAACTACAGAGTTAGAATTCACATGCAAATTTGATACTATTACCTTGGGCTTGGACAGAGATTTGAACTGGCTTTGTCATTATAATAAGTGATTTTTCCCCTATCTCTGCTTCCTCACCTTCTAATATGTTGTTCCACACTGTCTGAATCTAAACTGCATTGATTTGCTGAAAAGTCTGACCTGATCCTATGACTTCCATTCCCCTGCATTTATTTTACTCCCATGCTGTAAGTTCTCCATCTTCAACCGTTTGATGAAGTGGGATTCTCTCCCACAAAAGCTCATGCATTAAATAAATCTGTTAGTCTTTAAAGTGCCACAGAACTCCTTTCTTGTTTTGATGAACTAGACTGACAAAGTCACCATTCTGTAACTTATAAACTTACAAGTATCAATAAAATAACTTATAAAGAATTGAAAAATTACAAGAAGGAACTTTTCATGAATGTAACCTATACAATATACCCTGAATCTTTACTATGCCCACTACCTTGATTAGTCATCCTTTGGACTTATGACTAACCTCCTTCCATAAACTCCTCAGGGTAGGGAACTTTTTTTTAAATCTGTCTGCAAGGACACCTATGATATTTCAAAGAAAATAGATTATTGCCAGAGGTCTGTGTGACAGTAGTTGCTATATTCCCCCTCCCTATCAGGATGCTACCCCTAAAAGAGAACACAGATTTTTCATTAGAAAAATAAAATGCTTCAAAAGCAAATGGCATGATACATGTTGATAGAATGTAAAAGTGAATTGGTCTGGCAGCACATAGGGTTTCCAATTAATGAATTACTGTTAAACTTCACTGAGTGGTGAGAAGAATCTTGATGCACATTACATAACATGTAAAGCTCATGTCACAAAATGATCTTATATGATAGCCCTTGAACATCTGGTGATAGCTCAGTGAGTTGCTTTGCTAAAAAGAAATAGCTGAGGGATCTAATAGGTTCCAGGCAGCATTAAGGAGGATGAAAAAACATAGCTGTACTACCAGATAGAAGGTAACAAAGCAAATACCAGCAGCAGATCAATTTACATTATGTTGGGCAAAACCATCAGAGGAATAAAATTCTGGAATAGCTTTCCAAGAGGATCTGTGGGAGCAAAAAACCTAGCAGGATTCAAAACTGAGATGATAAATTTATGGGGGGGATAATATAATAGGACAGCCTAGTCTGGCAATTGACTGATCTTTGACTAATGGTGGTAGATATGCCAATGGCCTGAGATGGGATGTTTGATCAGGTAGGTTCTGTGCTATTACAGGGAATTCTTTGTTGGGTATCTGGGTAGTGAGTGTTGCCCACAGGTTGAGGATTTAACTGATCACAATATTTGGAGTCAGGAAGGAATTTTCCCCCCAGGGCAGAGTGGGGAAGGCTTTGGGGTGAGGGGGTTGCCTTCCTCTGTAGGGCATAGCTCACCAAAGTCTTTAAACCATAATTTGAGAACTTTAATAACTCAGTCATAGGTTAGAGGTTTATTACAGGAGTGGGTAAGTAAGGTTCTGAGCCCTGCATGTGGAGGTGGTGATCATATTGGTCCCTTCTGACCTTAGAGTCTATGGCTGTGTTCACACAGCCCTCTTATTTTGAAATAACAGAGGTTGTTTCAAAACAAGATTTAGGCTGTTCACATGACACATGGTTGTTTCGGAACAACGGGAACCGTTGTTTTGAAACAACGGCGTTATTTTGAAACAAGCTAAACCCCATGCAGGGACGAAACAACTTTTTTTGAAACAACTTGTTTCGAAACAACGCCGTGCGAACACGTTGTTTTGAAACAACGGTTGTTTCGAAACAACAGGCTGACCTTCCTCCCAGGGTGCTCAGCACCCGGGGGAACAGGAAGTTCCTGCCTGGGCATGCCTGTCAGGCAGCGTGGGCATTGCCTGACAGGCAGATGGCATCCGAGGCAGGGCCCTCTGCCGGGGGGTGATGCAGGGCCCCAGTGTGGACAAGGGACGATGTCCTATGCCTTCAGGGGATCTGGCAGCGGCCAGACATTTGTCCCGGTTCCGGTCCTCACACCGGAACCGGGACATCTACACGGACATTGCCGCGGAGATGTCCGAGGTGGGCCATCCGTGGACGACGGAGCAGGTCCGGAGCAAGATAAAGATGCGCCGGCAGGAGCATGCCCGGACCCGGGAGGCCTGGGAGCTTCAGGGGGCAGGGAGCTCTGCCACCTGTCCCTATTACGAGGAGCTCCATGCCTTCCTGGGGCCAGAGCCCAGTGGCCACCCTGCTGAGGTCGTGGACTCAGGAAGGCATCAGAGTCCCTCGTTGGGCCTAGAGGCCCCGGGCTCCAATGTCTCCGTCTGGGGGCATCCAGCCGCACCACCACCACCTGCAGCAGAGGCCACCCCCAGCAGCCCTGAGCTCTTTGCCAGGCCTGAGGCAGAGAGCAGTATGGAGGACCAGGGGCCAACCAGCACCCCTGGGTCCAACACCGAGCTGGGGAAGTCACGATGGACCTCTGGAACCCCTGTGGGTAAGTATCCCCCCCCCACCGAGGCACACAGGGCTGGGCCTGTCCAGCAGGTCCCAGGCAGCAAGGGGGCCAGGGCTGGGCACCGGGGCAGGTAGGGCACAGGGTTGGTGGGTGCAAAGGCCCCCCCTTGGCCAAGGTTCCCACAGGGATGGGTGGCACCGGGCGCACAGGGGCCTGTGCGCCCAGGGGTGGTGGACAGGGGCTGGCTGGTGGAGACGCGGCTGCATCTCGGGTGGGGTGGACAGCATGCAGGCCACACCACTGGCAGGTAGCAGTGGGTGACCCCAGTAGATCGAGGCGTGACTGAGTCCAGCTCACCCCTGTGGGCACAACCAGCATGTGTGCCCCCAGGGTACAGTTCCCAGATGGCAGGCAGGAGGAGGACATGGTCCCCTTTGTACTGTCCTGTTCTTCTTTTTATCCTCACAGTCCCAGTCTGGCAGTCTGTCTAAAATACAGGGGTTTGTCAGGCTTTGACTGGAGGGGTGGAAGGAGCCTGCACTGCCATAGAATACTGATCTGTACAGGCAGGTGGTCCAGGGCCCCCTAAACCCCGACGACCACCCCAGCCAGACAACATTTCTGCCCAGGGTCCTCCAATGTCCCCCGCCGGGTACTGTCCTGGCCTCCTTCCGAGGCCTTGGGGACTGGGAACCCCACCTCACGGCAATGTCCCATGGGATCCTGGGACCTTCTGGCAGTCAGGGCAGGGGTGTGTGCTGCAGACAGGCGTGAACAGACAGGGCCAGCAGGCGGCAGGGGCCAACTGTGTGTTCTGCTTCCCTCCAGCAGGTCGCAGAGCTGCTACTCACCAGCTGCCACCACCACCAGCAGCCGGACGCCAGAGCCCCCGGGCACCCCAGCGGTGAAGGAGGGTCCCATGCACCTGCACGTAGCTCCTCGAGGCCCTTGAGGACCTGGGCGAAAGGACGGAGGCCTCAACCCAGGCCTGGCGCCGGGAGCAGTGCCAGAGGCAGGATGCCACCCTCCGGCTCCTGGAGAGGTCCATGGAAGTGGAGAGCGAGCTGGCCACCGCCTCGGGTCGCCTCACGGACCAGCTGCCGGCCGCCATCCAAGAGCTCGCTGTACGGATGCCACCGCCACAGCCTGCCGACAGGTCACCACCCCGATCCCCCGGAGCCTCCCACAGGCCTTGCCTGATCTCCCCTCTTCCCCCTGGACTTTTGCACACCTTTCCCTTCCCAAGTTGCTGCCCCCTCCCCGAAACCCCCAGAGCCTCCCTCTCTGCCCCAAACCCCCATTGTAAATAAACCCCTGTTGAACCATCTTTGTGGTTGTCAATGTTTTTATTGGGGTTGGTGGATGGTGCGGGTGGACGGGTGGGGGCTAGCTGTGGGTGAATGGGGGAGAGGGTGGTGTAGGGCAGGGCGGGCCTGGCCCTCACAGGTCCCACTCCATGAAGGCGATCCGGAGGGCATCGCACACAGCGAGGCCCTATCGTGATGGCTGCTCTCTTGTGGGTACGGATCCAGGTTCTGTGAGGTCCGCGGCGAGCAGTCGGGCCTCAGCCTCCCATGCTGGTTGGATGGGCTCTCCCCGCAGGTTGCAGAAGTTGTTGAGGACCACACATGCACCGATGACGTGGGGGAGGGTCCTCTCTGCGAGGTGGAGACGGGTGAGGAGGCACCGCCAGTGGGCTTTGAGGCGACCGAATGCCCACTCCACTACCTGGTGGCAGCCGGTCAGGCAGCAGTTAAAAAGCCGCCGGCTTGGGTCCAGGGGCCCTGCATATGGCCTCATGAGCCAGGGCCGCAAGGGGTAGGCCACGTCGGCCATGATGAGGACGGGCACCGCTACGCCCCCAAGATGGATGTCGTGACAGGGGAAGAAGGTGCCCACCTCCATGTCCCAGTGGAGGGACGAGTTCCAGAGGACCCGGGCATTATGGGCCCTCCCTGGCCATCCAATGTAGACCTTCTGGAAGAGGCCCTGGTGGTCCACGAGGGCCTGCAGCAGCATGGAGTGGTACCCTTCCCTGTTGTGGTACTCCACAGCCCTCTGCTCTGGGGCTCTCACAGGAATGTGGGTGGAATCAAGGACCCCCACATAGTTGGGGAAACCGAGGGCAGCCATCCCAAGGATGATGTCCTGAAGCTGCCCTGCTCTCACCAGGCGCTGCAGCAGGACCCGGTTGATGGCCCTGGCGACCTCGCGCAGGATGGTGCAGATGGTGGACCTCCCGACTCTGAAGAGGTGTGCCACTGCCCTGTGGGACTCTGGAGTGGCCATCTTCCAGAGGGTGATGGCCACTCTTTTGTCCACCGGGATAGCAGGCCTCATGGGGGTGTCCCTGCGGCGCAGGTGCGGGGCAAGTTCCATTACCAGGTCGGTGAAGTTGGCCCTGGTCATGCGGAGGTTCCGCCTCCAGTCCTCGTTGCCCCAGGTGCGGAGGACGACCCACTCCCACCAGTCTGGGCTGGTTTCCCGAACCCAGAGCTGCTGGGGCACGGAGGAGGGCAGGGGCGTGAGGTCTGCCCTGAGGACGAGGTGGATGAAAGCCTCGTGTGAAGGCTGGGCACCCTCTGGGTCCATGAACAGAGTGTCCCGCACGTGCAGGGTACTCTGCAGGTGGGCAGAGGGTCCCTGGGTCACACGGCGCTGTCTGGGCTGCTGGGCAGAGTCCATCGCTTACAGCACACTGTTAGCCTGAGGAGACAGGGAAGTGAGGTCGGGGCCAGCTTTTACGGGATTGGCTAGCAACATGGCCGCTGACATGGCTCAGTGCAGTGGCCATGTTGCCACACCTCCCATGATGCCCTGCCCCTGAAGCGAAATAGCGTGCCCACTGTGTGAACATGATATTTCATTTTCCGCTTTTTTCCTTATTTCAAATTAACATGTTGTTAATTCGAAATAAGTTACTTCAAAATAAGGCGTTATTTTGATACGGTTGTTTCAAAACAACCTTATCGAAATAACCCCCTGTGTGTGAACACAGCTTATGAGTGTAAATGGTAGCAGGAAGAATTAGATGACAATGGAATTATTGTTTCAATAACTACTCATATTCATTTTGTC
The DNA here is from genome assembly GCA_007922195.1 of Podocnemis expansa. Lineage (NCBI taxonomy): Eukaryota > Metazoa > Chordata > Testudines > Podocnemididae > Podocnemis > Podocnemis expansa. The sequence goes on from ML681963.1 coordinate 119,521,138, forward strand.
AAGTTCAAAAGGGGCCAGCCTTGTTAGTCTAGTAAAGCAAAAAAAAAGGCAAGGAGTCTTGTAGGACTTAAAGACTAACAGATTTATTTATTGCATGAGCTTTCGTGGGAGAATATCCCACTGCATCAGATGCTTTAAAGAGGGAGAACTTACAGAATTGGATGAAAATAAATGCAGGGACTGTAAGGCATGGGATCAGGTCATACTGTAACACCAAATCAGAGCATTTGTAAAGATTCAAACTCTAGGAAACAGCACACAAGGGGGAGGATGAAGTCAAATTATCTGTTATAATGTGAAAAGAATCCCTAGTCACCATTAGCCCTGCTTTCACACAATTTAATTTGCATATTAGTTCAATTTCAGCTGTTTCTCTTTGAAGTCTTGATGTCCCATTGATTTTCTTGATGATCATTGTTAACAAATCATCAGTGGATGATTAGGAAGATGGAAGTGGTTAGCAATTTTTTTTTTATGTTATGATTTCTGATGTCAGTTTTGTGTGCATTTATTCTTCTGTGTAGGGATTGTCCTGTTTGTCCAATGTATAAGGCTTGGGGGCATTTTTCCAGCACATGATGGCATAAATCACATTAGTGGATGAGCAGATGAAGGACCCTTTGATGGAGTAGCTGGCTTGGTTGGGTCCTATGATGGTCTTTTGTGCAGATATGTGGACAGAGTTGGCAGTGTGGTTTGCTGCAGGGATATGTGCCTGCTTTAATGTTTCTGGGTATGTCTACACTTAGAGCTGAATTCAAATTGATTGCTAGCAGTTCGAATTCTATTAAGTGCATGGACACACTGGCTTTCCTCAGTTCGAACTGAGGAACTCCTCAGTTCGAACTGATGAAAGCTGAACGAATTGGTCAAACCTCATTTGACTTCGAAGTCACGGTCAATTCGAACTGAGTAATTTGAATTGACCCAGCGTGGCCATGTCAATTCGAATTCACTGTTAGTTTAAATTAGCCTCAGCTTCATTTTTTCCTATACAATAGTGCCCCCTACTGAATTCGAACTAGCAAGTCCTGTTCCTGGACATACCAATTCAAACTGGATTTTCTAGTGTGGCCATGTCAATTTGAATTGACTGAATTTGAATTAATAATCATTAGTTTGAACTGACTAATTCAAATTCAAGAATTTGAACTGAAACTCTAAGTGTAGACATAGCCTCTGCTGTCAGGTATGTAGTTGCTGGTGAGTATCTGTTTAAGGTTTGGAGGTTGTCTGTAGGCGAGGAGAGGTCTGTCTCCCATTTTGTGATATTCATATTCATTTTGTGAAGACTTTTCAGTATGCTCCCATTGATTTCATGGAGGATTTTTCTATGGACTTACGACAATCTGGCCATAAAGTTCCTTTTGTTCATTCAGATATTTGGAAGAAGTGAAAGCATTAGCCTTGGCCGCGAAGAATGGCAACAACTATGTCAAATCACTAGCAAAATCCATTGTAGTAAAGACCTATAAGCAGGGCATCGCTCATGCTGGGCACCCAGGGCACGTGCCCCGAATCCCAGTGCCGGTGCCCCAGGTCTGGCAGTCCCCCTGGTCTCCGGCCCAATCGGGCCAGAGATCTGGGGCCCAGCCGCCCGCAGCCACAGCAGCTGGGGATCCAGGGCTCAACCGCGGAGGCCGCTCCTGACCCCGTCCTCAGCCACGAATCCGGGGCCCAGCTGCCCACAGCTGGGGCCGCGGCAGCCCCATCCCCAGCCAGGGCTCCGGGGCTCGGCCACCTGCAGCAGTGGCAGCCGCTCCGTCCCTGTCACCACCTGGGGATGTGGGGCCCAGCCACCCGCAGCTGCTTCTGGCCCCGTCCCGGCTGAGAATGCAGGCCCAGCCGCCCACGGCCACTTCCAGCCCTGTCCCCAGCCAGGGGGCATGGCCTGCAGGCCGGGGGCAGGGCCTGTGGGCCGTGCCCCAGATACCTCCTCAGGGCAGCAATGCCCCTGCCTGTAGGGAGACAGCGGAAGATGTTGTGACAGCTTAGCTGAGTGATGCTTGCAGCCCTCCTCCCATAAGCAATCCAGCCGTGAACTGGTCCTGGTTCCTATGCCCAAAGAACTGATTAGAGTTTGTTTGGGGTGCTTGCTGTTTTTTTTTGTTTTGTTTTTTTTCTTTGCTTGGGAGCTTTGCTTATCAGTTCCTTTGAAGTTAGCTTGGCCTTGGGCCTAGTATGTGAAGGAGGGGTAGACCTGATCACCCCACCTTTCCTGAAGCTATATGCTAGCATAGCCCCTGAGGGCTGGTGAACTTTGCTGCAGGATCAAGGTGCTACAGCAACCTCCTCAGGGTCATCCAGTCATCCAGGGGTCCCTAATGGCTGAAGTGACATAGCTTCTCGCTACTGTATTTTTTATGCATGGTTAGGATTGCTTATTCATCCTGGCATTCAGTAAATGCTTTAAATGGTCTCTAACTATGTCTGGTAAATCCAAAAGTGAACCAACTTTGGGGTAACAAGACTTAAGTGATGAAACCACATTATAGCTTATCCTTTATTTATCTGCTTGAAACTGGTTGAATAACCACTCCCAGATGGTAGTTATCAAAGGCTCACAGTCATGCTCGATGGGCATAAATGGAGGTTACTCACCTTGGTGCAGTAGCCGAGGTTCTTCGAGATGCGTGCTCCCGACATGCTCCAGTCTGGGTCATTGCCGCGGTACCGCGCTCTGCATCGGATTTTTTTCCCTAGCAGTGGCTCCGTTGGTGGAGAGAGAGAGGAGGCTGAGGCTGTCCCCCTTGGTGTTCCCGCCAATGATGACGTCAGCACCTCGCTCTCCCCAACCGTCACCTCAGTTCCTTTCTACTGCGAAACCATCTGCTGAAGGCAAAGAGATATTTTGAAGTAGAGGGGAGGTGGGTGGGTAGTGGAGCATGTCGGGAGCACGCATCTCGAAGAACCTCGGCTACTGCACCAAGGTGAGTAACCTCCATTTCTTCGACGAGCAGTGCTCCCGACTGCTCCAGTCTGGGTGACTGTTAGCAGTTACTATTGCTGGAGGTGGGTACTTCAGAGTGTGGTGGTCGAACTGAGTCGAGCACTGCTCGTCCCACTGCAGTGTCCATGGCAGAGAGCTGATCCAGAGCATAATGCTTGGCAAAGGTGTCTGTGGAAGACCAAGTTGCTGCTTGGCAGATGGCATGTAGAGGCACCTTCGTTAGGAAGGCCAGAGATGATGCCATCGCCCGTGTAGAATGACAGCGGACGGAGACAGGTTGAGCGGAGTGTGAGGTATCATATGCCGCCCTAATACAAGAGGAGATCCAGGTGGACAGCCTGCATTTGGAGATAGGTTGGCCCTTGGAGCGTTCGACGGTGGAGACAAATAACCGGGGAGTCTTACGGAATGCCTGTGTCCGTTCCAGATAAAAAGAAAGGGCTCTCCTGACATCTAATGTATGCAGTGCTCTTTGTTGTGATGTTGTATGTGGCTTTGGATAAAACACGGGTAAATTGATAGTCTGGTTGATGTGAAATGAAGAAGCCACCTTAGGGATGAATTTTGGGTGAGGTCTCATTGACACTCTGTCCTTGTAAAAAATAGTATATGGGGGGTGCGCCATGAGAGCTGCTATCTCTCCCACTCGGCGTGCAGAAGTTATAGCGACGAGGAAGGCGACCTTCATGGATAAGTGCAGTAAGGTGCATGTGGCTAGAGGTTCGAATGGGGCTCCCATGAGCATCCTTAGAACTTTGGGAAGGTCCCATGGGGTTGCCGGGGGGCGAACATCCGGGTAAAGGTTTCTCAAACCCAGCATGAATCGTTTGGAGGTGGGGTGAGCAAAGGTTGAGATGTGATCTACACAGTCATGAAATGTAGAGACGGCTGCTAGGTGTACTCTTACTGTGTTGACCGAAACTTTCTTCTCTTTCAGGTTCGCCAGATATTCCAGTATGAGCGGGAGCGGGGCTGTGCGTGGATCAATGGCTCGTGCAGAACACCAGGAGGAGAAGCGGCGCCATTTCTGCAGGTAAGTAATGCGTGTGGCAGGTTTTCTACTGTTTAGTAAGATGTTTTTAACAGTATGTGAACACCTGTTTTCTAAATTGTTGAACCATCGAGCAGCCATGCCGTCAGGTGGAGTCTGTTGAGGTACTGATGCCGTTGAGTCCCGCGGTTCTGGGATAGGAGATCTGGGACAAGGGGTAGAGTTATAGGTTGTGCTGTGGACAGCATATGTAGCTGCGTGTACCACAGTTGATGTGGCCATGCTGGGGCAATTAGAATGACCTGTGCTTTGTCCTGCTGTATTTTGGACAGGACTCGAGGGATTAGTGGTGTTGGGGGAAAAGCATAGAGAAGTGCATTGCCCCAATGCTGGGAGAAAGCGTCGCCTCTTGAGGCATGACCGTGCCCCGCTCGAGAGCAATACTGAGGGCATTTCCTGTTCTGCTCTGTGGCGAAGAGGTCGATGAGGGGCAAGCCCCATTGATGGAATATTGCCTGTAGAATATCGAGGCATAATTCCCACTCGTGGTGGTTGGGGAAGGATCGGCTGAGAGAATCTGCTAGTGTATTGTCCTTGCCCGGGAGGTACTCCGCGACAAGGTGTATTGAATGCTGTGCGCACAGGTTCCATAGCTCCATCGCCTCGAAGCATAGGTCTTGTGATCTGGTGCCCCCCTGGCGATTTATATAAAACATGCATGATCTGTTGTCCGTACGGATCCTGATTGTCTTCCCGGAGATTAGGGGAAGGAAGTATTGACAGGCCCGTAAAACCGCTCTGAGTTCGAGTAAGTTTATGTGGGCGGGCATGTCTCTTGATTGCCATCTGCCCTGTGTTGTCCAATCCCGGAGGTAGGCCCCCCAGCCGTTGCGGGAGGCATCTGTGGTGATGGTCATAACCGGTTGAGATGGAAAGAAGGGTACTCCCTGCAGGAGATTGTTGCTGTCGGTCCACCAGGCTAAAGAGTGCTTGACTGTGGCTGGGATGGCTAGAGGTCGATTGAGGGAGTGTCGCTGTTGTTTGAACTGGGATAGGAACCACAACTGGAAGGGACGCATGCGTAGACGAGCATGATGGACCAGGTAAGTGGTGGCGGACATGTGGCCAAGTATCCGCATGCACGTGCGTACTGTGGTGATTGGGGAATCCTGGATGGAGGTAGCCAACTGTTGTAAGTTGAGGAACCTGTCCATGGGGAGGAAAGCTCTTGCTGATGGGGTATGGATGCGGGCACCAATGAAGTGAATTTCTTGTGTCGGTTGAAGACAAGATTTTTTGAGATTTATTTGAAGACCTAAAGAGCTGAACAGGTCCATTGTAATCTGGGTTATGTGGTGGGCCTGTTGTTGTGTAGAGGCCCGTAGGAGGAAATCGTCTAGATAAGGGAAAATGGAGATGTGTTGCTTGCGCAGGAAGGCGATCACCGGTGCCATGACCTTGGAAAACACCCTTGGCGCCGTACAAAGTCCAAAGGGGAGGACCGTGTATTGATAATGATGATGGAGAAACAGGAATCGAAGGAAGCGGCGGTGGGGTGGGCTTATTGGGATGTGGAAATATGCGTCCTTTAAATCGAGGGAGGCCAGCCAATCCCCCTGCTGAAGTGTTGATAGGATATTCGGTAGAGTCACCATCCTGAATGTTTTTACTTGGACGTGGACATTTAGGCGTCTGAGATCTAATATTGGTCGCCAGCCCCCTGTTTTCTTCTGGGTTAAGAAATATGGGGAATAAAAACCCTTCCCTGTTTGGTCCTGCGGGACCCGTTCGATGGCTCCAATGTGGAGAAGATGGTGAATCTCCTCCTGCAGGTATTGTACGTGAATTGGGTCCCTGAAGAGGGACGGGGAAGGGGGTTGGGGCTTCGGTCTCGACAGAAAGGGGATGGAGTACCCTTTTTGTATGATCTCTAGCACCCATCTGTCGGATGTGATCTGCTGCCATTGATGTAAAAACGGGTGTAGCTTGTCCTTGAAGATTAGGTGTGTAGATGGTGACCTTTGTACCTTGGGGAGGGTATGGCTGGTAGTTCCCTCGACCAAGGCATCAAAATTGATGTTTTGTATCAGTGGATTGCAGGTTCCGATTTGTTTGGAAAGGCTGCTTGTTACGACGCGGTTGTCTTGGTTTATTTTTATAATTATCCGCTCTGCGGTTGTACTGGTTGTGTGGGTATTTCGTCGTAAGGGGTTGAGTCCTGTAGAATTTACGACGTGAGACTGTGGGAAAGATCCCCAGTGTACGGAGTGTTGCATGAGAGTCCTTGAGGTCGTGCATTACGTCATTAGTAGATTTGGCGAATAAGTTATCCTTGTCAAACGGTAGGTCTTCAATTGTACGCTGCATTTGTTTGGGCAGGTCTGCAGCCTGGAGCCAAGAGGCACGGCGCATGACTACTGCCGTGGCAAGAGTTCGTGCAGCGACATCGGCTGAATCAAGAGAGGCCTGGAGTGCCGTCTTGGCTACCAGTCTGCCCTCGGTAAGTAGGAGGTCGAACTGATCCCGTTTTTCTTGTGTAATGAAGTCTGTGAGCTCAGAGAGTTTAGAATAGAGCTCATGGTCATAACTGGAGAGCAGAGCTGTGTAGTTCGCTATTCTTAGCTGGAGGGCTGCAGAGGTGTACACCTTGCGACCGAGAGAATCCAGCTTCCTGTCCTCCTTGTTGGTGGAGCTAGTTTTGTTATACGATTGCCTGGTTCTCTGGTTTGCTGCCTCGATTACGAGGGAATTCGGTTGAGGATGGTTGAAAAGGAATTCATTGCCCTTGGGGGCAATGAAGTACTTCTTATCAGATTTCTTGTTAGAAGGAAGGATGGAAGCCGGAGTTTGCCATATGTCCATTGCAGGTTGGATTATGCCTTCATCCATGGGTAACGCCAATTTGTTGGGGACAGATGCCTGAAGAATCTTGTACAGTTTATGTTGTGGTGTAGGGCTGTCGTTAAGAGGGATGTTCATGGCGACAGCAGCCCGTTGGAAGAGATCTCTGAACTGCTTCAGGTAATCTGCTGGCAGTTGTTGTGGGGTGTCCGGTGCAGTAGTGGTAACGGCTGGTGTGTTAGAATGGGCTAGAGCCGGTTGGGGTGGAAGGTGATGTGGTTCGAGATTTGTAGGGTACTGAAACTGTTGATACGGCCATATAGGATAAGTGATGCCTGGAGCCTGTGGAAAAGGCATCCATGGTGGATAAGGATAAGGGTACACGATGTTGGTAGAAGGCTGGACTGCTGTGGCTTGGTGGCTGATAGGTGAAGCCGGGGGGGATGCTGAAGATGCTGAGGATGATGAAGAAGCGGTCGTAGGGCTAGACCTCCTAGACAGATTACTAGTCGAAGAATCGGTTTGGAATAGTGGTGATGGCGGAGCAGTGTGAATCACAAGCTCCTGTTCCTTGACTGTATGTTTAGTCTTCCGCAGCTGTTTCTTGTGCGCAGGACGAGGAGGCACTGTAGGCTGCGGTGCCAGGAGCCGCGATGTGGCCGGTGCCGCTGGAACGGGTTGCGGAACCGGGGCTATTAAGGAGACCGGCAGTTGTTGCTGTATCTGAGGCACTGGGTTCATTGGCAGAAGCGGTGCCGGAGGAGGCAGTGCAAAGGGTGCCTGTTGCGGTGCCTGGGGCAGCCCGAGCGACAAGGGCTGGGGCGCCGGTAACTGGAGTGCACGCTGTGTCAGAGGGGAGGCAAAGCCCTGCACCAGAAGCGGTGCCGAAGGCGATGGCGGCTCCGCCGTTGACGGCGGCGGCGGCGGTAGCGTGCTAGGTGCCGGCATTTCCAGCGGTTCCGCTGTCAGCGCGGCAACACTAGCTCCTGCCGGCTCAGCCGCCCTCGCAGGGTTCACCCGATTTGTGGGTTCCTGCTGCGAGGTTTTTAGTGTTTTCCCAGTCCTTTTTGATTTTTTTTGAGGTACTGGGGACGAAAGGGTGGAGTGCCGCTTGCGCTCTCCCTCAGAGCCCTGAGAGGAGGCGCCGGGATCGGAGGAGGGACGGAGAGAACCCTCCAGGAGTAAAAGTTTTAACCTTCTCTCCCTTTCTTTCCTGGCAAGGGAGGTAAGGTTTCTGCAGTGAGGGCATTTGTGGGACAAATGTCCCTCGCCCAAACATACAATGCATGCCTCATGTCCGTCCGAGGCAGGCATAGGCTCATTGCAAGCAGTGCAGCGTTTAAAGCCAGCAGCGTGTGGCATCGCTGACTGCGGCGTTTCTTATTCTTTTCTCTGTTTTCTTTCTTTTTTTTTTTTTTTTTGGTAAAAGACGGTTTTAGATGAGTTTGTGTTCCTTATTTGTTTTCCAGTGAGGGAGCCACCGCTTACTCCGTGCGGAGCCGGAGGGCGGTAGAAAGGAACTGAGGTGACAGTTGGGGAGAGCGAGGTGCTGACGTCATCATTGGCGGGAACACCAAGGGACACAGCCTCAGCCTCCTCTCTCTCTCCACCAACGGAGCCACTGCTAGGGAAAAAAATCCGATGCAGAGCGCGGTACCGCGGCAATGACCCAGACTGGAGCAGTCGGGAGCACTGCTCGTCGAAGAACAGGTGGGGTACCGTTTGGTTCTGTTCAATATTTTCATCAGTGATTTAGACGATGGCATAGAGAGTTCATTTATAAAGTTTGCCAATGATATGAAGCTGAGCGAGGTTGCAAGTGCTTTGTAGGATAGAACCACAATTCAAAATGATTTGGATGAACTGATGAAATGGTCTGAGGTAAACAATGAAATTCAGTAAAGACAAGTGCAAAATACTCCACTTAGGGAAAAACAACATATACAAAAACATATAAAAAATGAGCAATGACTGCATAGGAAGGAGTACTGTGGAAAGGGATCTGGGTGTCATAGTGAACCACAAGCTAAATATGAGTCAACACTGTAACCCTGTTGCCAAACCAAAAAAAAAAAAAACCACACACACACACACACACCATTCTGGGATGTATTAACAGGAGTATTATAAGTAAGGCTTGAGAAGTAATTCTTCCACTCTACTTAGCCCTGATTAGGCCTCAGCTGGAATACTGTGTCCATTTGTGGGTGCCTCATTTCAGGAAAGACATGAACAAACTGGAAAAAGTCCAGAGAAGAGCAATAAGAATGATTAAAGGTTGGAACACCTGGCTTATGAGGGAAGATTGAAAAAGCTTGGTTTGTTTAGTCTAGAAAAGAGGAACTGAGAGGGGACATGATAAAAGTTTCCAAGTACCTAAAAAGTTGTCATGAGGAGGAGGGAGAAAAGTTATTCTCCTTAACTGCTGATAATAGGACAAGAAGCAATGGGATTAAATTATAGCAAGGGAGGTTCAGGCTGGGCATTAGAAAAAAATTCCTTTCAAGGTGATTAACCACTGGAACAAGCTGCCTAGGGAGGTTGTGGAATCTCCATCATTGTAGATCTTTAAGAGTAGGGTAAACAAACACCTGTTAGGGATGGTTTAAGATCATACTTGGTCCTGCCATGAGTGCAGGGAACTGGAATCAATGACCCCTCATGGTCCCTTCCAGTTTCTATGATTCTAAGTATTCTGTAAATTAATGGGAATGTTAGTTGCTGACTGAGGTTTTTTTCTTTTTCTTTCACTAAATAGTATCAGCTACCCAACTATGTGTCTAGCCGGCACAGTCCATTTAGCAATTTTGATACTGTTGACACTGGGAATATAATACAACACTGGCATTAACTATTGAATGATAAGGACCAAGGATTTGATTCAACACCTACTAAAGTCAATGAGAACTTTTCCTTTAACAGATATTAGAGTGAGCCCCCAAAGGAATATACAGTGGTTCAGGGTACAGCTAAAGCACTCACACTGCTTCCTGTAGCAGTCAGAAACAGCCAACCTCTGACCAGCTGGCAGACAACCCTGTGGTGGGAAATGCTAGTCCCACAAGAAATTCCTGAAGCCCCAGACCTCACAATCCCTGATTCAGATTTGTGGCCTAGATTCTTGTACTCCAACAATTCTGACAATCAGCCACCAGGTGACAGTAGTGATACACCTTGCTCAATACATGCATTATGGATGACATTCACCCCAATGCAGAGGTAGACTTAAATAGGCCAAAACAGGGCTTGGGTAGGAATTAAGCAGTTCATAGGCCCTAATCAGGTTAAGCATGAATTTCACACTACATGAGATGGCAATGAAGTCTATGCCTCCAAATTTAAGGGAAGGACTTTCCATTCTATTTCAACCTAGAGAAATGTAATTGAGCCACAGTTAAGATAAAAAAAAGAGCTTTCACATGCCAGCACTAATAAATTAAATAAAATTATATCCATTTAACAGGACCTAAAACATGTAGGGAAGGTAAAGCCATGAACTATCAGGCTTAAGACTGAGTCCCAGAACACTTTTTTAAATATATAAACAACTATAACTAGTTAACAGCTGGAGTTATTTGCCAATAAGAGATGTTATTTGTATCAGACTTTGTGACTATGTCACCTGAATGTTTAACACCTTCTTATGGGATACAATTAATTTTATTACTCAAAGTGTGGATGAGCAGTATGTGTATAATCAATTGATCCAACAACACTAGGCAAATTCCACAGATGCTAAAATTCTCTGAAAGGTGCTTAGTATTTAACTAATTCCCATGCACAAGGCAATGCTCTAACTTATACTAATAGCACCAATGTGCTTACAAACACCCATTAATTCACCACTTTGAGGACTTACATTAGTCAAGGATATATGAAAACATAAACTCAGTTTTTGGCCTTGCTCCATGCACATTTATTGCTAGTTTGGAAACACCTAGTGAAACACATCACATCACTTCTGCCTGCAATCAGTGATTAGGTAAGAGAAAATGAGTTCCATGCAGTGGTTAAAGCATAATCTGTCAGGACCCAGAACCTCCTAATCTCCGGTCCCTCTTCCCATATTGTCCAGGGGCCCCTCTTGCATGTACAAGCCCCAGCCCAGGTAAGGTGAGGGCACACGATGTGGAGGAAGGAATGAAGAGGAATGGAGCAAGAGCAGTAGGAGGGGTGTTGAAAGAGTGGCTGGAGGCAGGGGCAGCAGATGGGGGCAGAGAAGGAGTGGGTGGTAGCAAGGGCAGGAGCTGGGGGTTGTGAATGGGGACATGGACAGGAGATGGAGCAGAGAAGAGGTGTGTGGGGGCAGAAGATGGGGGGCAGGAGCAGCAGACAGGGACAGAGAAGAGGCAGGTGGGAGCAGAAGGTGGGGTGCAACCACTTGTCAGTACCATATGCATGAGGGATAAAGAAAGATGGGGTTGGAAGCATGGCAGAAGTGAAGGTGAGGGCATATGGGGAACAATGAGGAACAATGGAGCAGGGGCAGGAGGTGGGTGTGTTAAAGAGGTGGCTGGGACCTGGGGTAGGAGATGGGACCAGTGAAGGGGACTTTTGCCTCTCATCCTCCCTGCTGCAAGCTCCCCCACCCATGGTGCTGTGGCAAATGTCCCTACAGAGCCTGGGGAGTGGGGCTGGCACAACAGCAGGAAAGGCGAGCACCATAGGCTCAAGTTTGGGCTGCACACTCTCCAACCCCCTGCTGGCTCTGGGATCCCCAAGTCCCTCCTGCCCCTTTCCCAACCTCCACCAGCACTGGGCTCCCCAACCCCCCAGCGACTCAGGGACCCACAGGCTCCCTTCCCTACTTGACTGGATCTGCAGGGGAATCCCCACCAGTGGCTCCCTAGCCAGGCTGCTCCCACCCTGAGCACTCATCTGCAGATGCTCAGGGCAGGAGATTTGAAAACTCCTTGCCCCAGCCCGGCTGCAGCTCCAGGGCATGGTGGCCCGCAGAACATGCGTAAGTAAGGTGGAAAGCACCAGAATGCTGCATTCTGCCTCACTATTTTATTTTTAGGGGCCCATGAATGCTGGCCCCTAAAAACTGTGGACCCTGGTGGGGATATTGGTAACTGTAGTTGATTGGTGCTGTGACAAGAGTCACAGGGAAACTACACTGCCAGAAAAATGGTGATATAGGGATACAGAGCCTTCAAAACTGTTGGAAGTGGGAGAATAATGGATAGATGGAAAGTTTAAACTACACAGTTACTATTTTACAGAGAGTGGTATGATGGAAATCTCTAGGATATCTTCTATGGAACAGTCTGTTAAGCTGCCCATGCTACAAAAACGGTAATCTGAGGAATAAGAGATTTAAATACTCTCTGTTTTGGAGACATAGTGCTGAATCTTCAGTTAGTTAAAAAAAAAAAAACCAAAAACAAACCAGCCAATTTCCGTTGATTTCATTTCACACCAGCAGCAGATCAAGCCCATAGAACTTATTAAGAGGTACAGCCTCTTGATTGTTCAAATGTAGTTGCTCCAGGAACTGTTCTTGGCACCTGCTGTTCCTGGTCACGGAGCAGGATTCTTTAAAAAGACTTAGATTCTTCCATCTGGTTTACTTGGAGTTACACTCTGAACAGTGTATGCTCTAAACACTGTGGAAAAATTATAAGGCAGGATCTACTCCCTCTCCTTTTGCTGCTGTTTTTCCTACAGTAAGGCAGATGCCTAACTCATCTCACAAGAAATGCCTTAGGTTCCTCAGCTGCGTTCCTCCATGTGGCCAAATCCCATTCTTGAGTCCCTAAACCTGGCTTTAGGTGTCTATCTCTTCAGGAGTGGTTGGGCCTAGTATGGGTTATCATAGGTAACTCTGCACTAGTGTGTTGGCTTTTGTGGATCACATTCTTAGGTGCCTGTTTCACTCTATTCACCCCACTCACCTAACTCAGATTTTGTGGATCCATTGTTGTTCCTGATAGATGCTATGACAATCAGCATTGCACCACAAAAGTCCTTCCATGCATCCCATCAAACAGTCTTAAAACGTTTGCCTGTCTGCTAATGGACAATTCATTATGCACTAATAGAAAACTCCAATCCATATACACATCACTTGTGGGAAATGCTATTCTGGCATAGCCTACTGCTGATGGAGATTTTACTGAAATAATAATATACTGCTGATGGAGATTTTACTGAAATTTTACTGCAAATTGCATTTCAGTTACATTGATTCCAAGTCATCTTTTTAAGGGATGACTGGTTATAGCTCCCCTTATATTTATCTGAAAAGTTTGTTTATAGATATTAAGTATATTTTGTAAGAAAAAAATCTAATTAGGTAGAAGTAAAAGGACCATAAAACAGTTTCAGCCACAGAGGACTCCCTCCCTGTCATCCCCAACATCCATTCATTTGAAAAGATGCATTTCCAGTTCCTCCATATACAGAGGTCCACCTACATTGAATAGTATCTGTCTCTTAGCATAGTCCCTGTCACAGGGGGGTTTGCACACTCCTACTCCTTTTCTCTGGCTTTCCTTCCCTTTAGACTAGACCAGAATCTCTTGTGCTTTTAGCCACTCATACTCCTTTATTTACCTAGCTTCCATGCAGATACCTTTCTTCCCAACAAAACAAACACTGGACTACTTCCAGAACACTTCACTGGCCTTTATTGGGGGCCCTGGAAGGCTACAGGTTGCACCACTTCTTCCAGCTTCTGAAGCAGGCTGTAACTCACTGAAGAGCCATTCAGGTGTTGCCCATACCATCATTAGCGCTGCAATCAGGCTGCCTCACTTCAGCTCAGCCCTTTGGTAAAGTAGCCAAGGCAAAGAAAAAGGTTTTGTCACTCACCCACAATCCCACTGACTTCAGTGAACCTATTTTGCAGCATGGAGCTATCCAAAAAGCATTAAAAAAAAATCAGAATCTGGATTATAATGATGCAACTTTTTCTCCTGTCTACATTGAAGGAGAGGCTCACAGTGAAGTTTAACTTAAACTCTCTGAAGTAGAGGATTTAATAGTAAACAAAAATTGAAGAATGTAATATTCTTCCCATGTATTTAAGGGAGGATGGGTTTCATGCCATTGTAGGGAACATAGACAGCAAAATCAATTATTTATTTTATATTTTCCTGAGGGCATTTGCAAGTTAATGCTTTTAGATGAAAAACTGGGTATAAATACAATTTTTTGCTCTAAATGTTTCTTAGAATTACGATGTTATCATGTGACTACAGAAGTATTAAGAGCTGCTTTAAATTATGCTGTTCAAGAGAATAAAATTATATTTATGGGTCAGTATAACTAGAAATGTTTAACTGCTTAGGCTATGTTCACACACACAGTGCTTGTTTCGAAACAAGTTATTTTGAAATAACTTGTTTCGATATAACATGTTATTTTGAAATAACTTGTTTCGAAATAACAAAATGGTGTCCGCGAAATAAGCAAAAAAAGGGAATCGAAATAGCGTTTCCACAGTGTGGACTTGCTATTTCAACCCAGGGGCAGTGCAGCATGGGAGGTGTGGCAACATGGCCGCCTCCCTGGGCCACGTCGTCGGCCATGTTGGTAGCCAATCACATAAAAGCCGGCCCTGACCTCACTTCCCTGTCCACCCATGCTAGCAGCACGCTGCAAGCCATGGACAGTGCTCGGCTGCCTAGACAGCGCCGTGCAGCACCCAGCCCCTCGGTGCGCAGGCAGGGTCTCCGGCACTTGTGGGAGACTCTGTTTGCAGACCCCGAGGAGGACTGGCCTCTACCTGAGGAATACATCCAGCTCAGCCGTAGGGCTCAGCTACTGCTCCTGCCCCTCCCCGTGCCCCGCCGCATCTGGGCGCGTGAGACCAGCGTTGACTGGTGGGAGAGGGTCGTTCTGCGCACCTGGGGCGATGACCTCTGCCGCCAGAACTTCCGTATGAGCAGGACCAGCTTCACCCGCCTGGTGGGCGAACTCGCCCCGCACCTGCGCCACAGGGACACCCCCATGAGGCCTGCCGTCCCGGTGGACAAACGAGTGGCCATCGCCCTGTGGAAGCTGGCCACCCCGGAGTACCACAGGGCAGTGGCGCACCTGTTTGGCGTCGGGAGGTCCACCACCGGCACCATCCTCCTCGAGGTCACCAGGGCCATCAATCACGTCCTCCTACGGCGCCTGGTGAGATGCGGGGACCTGCAGGACACCATGCCCGGGATGGCCACCCTTGGCTTTCCAAACTGTGCTGGCATCTTGGACACCACGCACATCCCTGTGCACGCCCCGGACCACAGGGCTGCGTTGTACCGCAACCGAAAGCGATACCATTCAGTCATTATGCAGGCCCTTGTGGCCCACCGGGGCCGGTTCCAAGACTGCTATGTGAGATGGCCAGGGAGGGCCCATGACTCCAGGGTCCTCCACAACTCCGCCCTGTACCGAGGCATGGAGGCGGGCACCCATTTCCCCCCTCACACCATCCACCTTGGGGGCGTAGAGGTGCCCGTCCTCATAGTGGTGGACGCGGCCTACCCCCTGCAGCCCTGGCTAATGCACCCATACGCTGGGCCACTCGACCCCAGCCAGCAGCTGTTCAATCGCCGCATCGCCCGCTGTCGACAGGTGGTCGAGCGAGCCTTCGGACGCCTCAAGGCCTGGTGGAGGTGCCTGCTAACTCGCCTCCACCTCGCTGAGCGGATCCTGCCACAAGTCATCGCGGCATGTGCAGTGCTACACAACTTTTGTGAGCAGCAGGGGGAACCCATCCCACTCGCATGGGAGCCTGAGGTCCAAGCATTTGCCAGGGACTATGAACAACCAAGATCCCAGCCGACTCGGGAGCAGCCATCTGTGCGAGCCTTTGCCATCCGCGATGCCCTCCGGCTCGCCTTCGCTGCGGAGGAAGACTGAGGACCAGGCCTGCCCTGCACCAAAACACCATCTCCCCCCGTCCACTCACAGCCAGCCCGCACCCATCCACCCACACTGCCAACCGCCCCCCCCCCAAATAAAAACACAGACAACCAAGAATAACTTTCCAGGGGTTTATTCACAATAATGGAAGGGATGGGGGCGATACGGGACGGGGCAATCTGGGGGGGTCCGGGGCAGGGAACATGAACTTGGGAGGGAGACTTGGGGCAGGGAACATGAACTTGGGAGGGGGACTTGGGGGACTTGGGGCAGGGAACATGAACTTGGGAGGGGACAGGGGTGAAGAGGTCCGGGGAGGGGGGAGTTAGGCAGCGCCCGTGGGAGGGTCCGGGGGGGGTGGCATGCCCCGCCTGTGCCCACGGCTGCCCTCCGCCCGCTGCCCGCGCTGGGGCGGCGATGTCTCCCGGCAACATCGGGGCACCAGGCCCTCCGCGAGCTGGCGGATGGCAGCAGCCTGCTCCTGGATGGCAGCTGGCAGCTCTGTTGCCAGGAGCTCCAGCGCCCTTGCCGCCCTGTCCTCGGCGCCTGCGAGGTGCTCCAGGGAACGGAGCCCAGCCGCCTGCCGCTGTGCCTGCTCCCGCCTCCAGGCCTGGGTGGCAGCGCGCATGGTCTCGCCGAGCTCCTCCAGGCTCTCCAGGAGCTCACTGCGGGTCCTGGGGGCCCTCCGCTGTCGCCGCAGTGTCCTGGGGCTTGGGCGGTGGGGTCCGGGCGTGGGTGCCGGCCCTTGTGGAGGGGCTCTGCGATGTGTTGCAGGGACGCAAAAAACACAGTTAGCCTCTGCCGCCTGCTGGTCCCATCTGTGTGCACCTGTCTGCAGCACACGCCTGTGCCCTGACTGTCAGTGGGTCCCAGGATCCCATGGGACATTGCCCTGGGGTAGGGCTCCTGGCCCCCAAAGCCTCGGAAGGAGGCTGGGACGGTACCCGATGGAGGACATTGGAGGACCCTGGGCAAGAAGGTAGTCTGGCCGAGGTAGTCATCAGGGTTTAAGGGGCCCTGGGACACTTTCCCATATACATCGGTATTCTCTGGCAGTCCAGGATCCTTCAGCCCCTCTGGGAAAAAGCCTGACAAACCCCTGTATTTTGACCTGCCTGCCAGACAGAGAATGGGAGGATAAAAAGAAGAACAGAGCAGAAGAAAGGAGACCATGGTCTCCTTTTGCCAGACATCTGGGACCCGTACCCTGGAGGCACACATGCTCGTAGTGCCCACAAGGGTGAACTGGACCCAGCCACGCCTTGCCCTTGGAGGTCTCCTGAGACCACTGGCCAGTGGTGTGCCCTACCTGCTCTCCACCCCACCCAAGATGCTGCTGCATCTTTCCCAGCCAGTCCCTGGTCACCACCCCCCAGCACACAGGGGCCTTTGACCGCAGTGCCACCTGTGTCTGTGGGACCCATGGCCAGGGGGCCCCTCTGAGCCCACGAACCCTGGGCCCTACCCGCCCCGGTGCCCGGCCCTGGCCTCTACCCGTCCCGGGACCTGCTGGAAAGGCCCAGCCCTGTGTGCCTCCATGGGGGGGGGGGCATACTTACCCACGGGGGCTCCGGAGGTCCGCCGAGATGTCCCGGGGTCTGAGTCGGAGCCTGGGGTGGTGGTGGGCCCCTGCTCCTCCACGCTGCTCTCCGCCTCCATGGCCAGGAACAGCTCTGGGGTCGTGGGGCTGGCCTCCGCCGCTGGTGGTGCTGCAGCTCGAGGTCCCCCAACAGAGATGTCGGAGGCGGCTGCCTCTGGGCCTGACGAGGGGCTCTGATGACGAGGGGCGGGCATACTCCTGCCGGAGCATTTTTATTTTGCTCCGCACCTGCTCGGTGCTCCAGGGGTGCCCTCCTTGGGACATCGCATTTGCGATGTCACTATATACATCGCGGTTCCGGTGGCTGGCCCGGAACCGCTGAAGGATGTCTGGCTGCTGCCAGATACCCAGGAGGCACTGCACGTCCTCCTGAGTCCACACAGGAGCCCTCCTGCGTGTGGCAGCTGCAGGGCCTGGCTGCTGGGCCATGCTGCCTGTGTCAGCCCTCCCTGCCATGTTGCCTCACAGGCAAACCCAGGCAGGGACTTCCCCCAGGGTGCTGTGCACCCTGGGAGGAAGGTCAGCCGGTTATTTCGAAACAACTGTTGTTTCGAAATAACACGGCCATTACAACAGTTTTTTAGAAACAACTCGTTTCGAAATAACCGTTATTTCGAAACGGCATGTCCCTTTGGCGTTGTTTCGAAACAACCGTTTTGAAACAATGCTCTTTCGACAGGCAACGAGGTTTAAGTTATTTCGAAAGGAGCACGGCCATTTCGAAACAAGCGGTTTGCTTGTTTCGAAATGGCCTTGCGTCATGTGGCCATGGCACTTCTTATTTCAAAACAAACTCTGTTGTTTTGAAATAAGAACCCTGTGTGGACATACCCTTAAAGATCACACGTCAGAAGGATTTGGAAGCTTGAGGTTCAATTCCTAGCTCTGCTCCCAGTTTTGAACAGTGATACACATGCACAGCAGACAGAGTGAGATATTCTATTACAATTCAGCAACAATAAAACAGATCTGACACACAGTTCATGTTTATGCCAGTATTGATGACAAAAATTTTTACAAAACTCTGCATTACATATAAGTAAATTTCTTTATATAGTGGGGAAGTAATTTTGAGCTGGGGAGGGGCATATGGTTGGAGTTAACTTTGACTTCTTCCACCTGATTCATGAAGGAGCTTGCTCTTGCCTCCCACCCTGACAAGAGTTCCTTTTTTCCCCTCCCTGCCCCAGCAGGAACTCATTCTCCCCCAGCTCTTGCCGGTCTGGGGCCCAAGAAATTCGGTGACCCAGAAGTTCTAGTTATACCAGCCCATGCCCCTGCTTGCTGTACCTTGTGCATGCCCTCAAACTGGGATGATATTACTGGAGTGTGGAATTTTCCAGATTCATGAATAGAAAATCTGCTGCAAAACTACATTTAAAATAGTCATCTTGCCCACTAAAAAAAGTAGACCCAAAAAGAGTACCTTCTTAAGTAACATTTCACTAAATACATGTATACCTCAATACTTACGGAGTGATCTTCATGGCATAGACAATGCATGTTAAGAGTTGGCCAACCTAATAATGGAACACCAAATTCTGATTCCATTAAAACCAATAGCAGGAAAAAATCTCTTATAAAAGGGATTTTCGTTCTTTGTCATCCAAGTGTTATATCAATAGGCACTGAATGAGACTGTTGCAAGGGGGCAGATAGATATCCCTTTGCTGTATATCTAGTCTTTGTGTATATGAAACTAACACAATTGGGAAATAAAACTAATCTAGTTATGAGAAACATTTTTATTTAATCTGCACAAATTAGCATTGATAGATTTTGATTAAGAAGGGCCAGACCCTCAGCTAGCCTAAATCAGTCTTCTGACTGACTTCTATGCAGCTATGCCAAGTTGCACCAGATAAGGATCTGACCTAAAGAACATAAAATTATTGATCAATACTAAATAAGGCAAAAGGCCATTATCAAATAATTGAAGATCTTAAATCATTAGAAAAGAGGCAGTTGTCTTCTCTCATGACTCTTGGGTTTTAATCAATTTTTTTCATACATACAAGACCATAATTTTAGTAGTTGCCCAGAGAAAATTCACTAATTACCTACTAACTTTGGTCTTGTAGTAAGATTAATCACAAATTAAGTTTTTAAGAACCTTTGTAGAGGAAAAGAAGTAGAACCTAGAGCATGTGCTCAGTTCTCATTGATAATAGGGAAGGTATGAAACTCTCCAAAGCATTAGTTTGTAAAAGTCACTTCTGAGCAGCCTCCTGCATTCAAGGTCACTGACAAACCAATTAGAATTAGTACTGATGATGCAATGCTTTAACTTAATATCTTTGTGTAACCTGTTGGATGCACTTGTCCTTCTCTGGTCCCTCAGGGTGTGTTCACACAGCCTCCTTATTCCGAAACAACGGAGGTTGTTTCAAAATCAGGTTTCGGCTGTTCACACGACGCACAGTTGTTTCGGAACAACGGGAACCGTTATTCCGAAACAAGTTAGACCTAGTCTGTGGGCGAAACAATGTTGTTTCACAATGGTTGTTTCAAAACAACGCCGTGCGAACGTGTTGTTTCGAAACAATGGTGGTTTCGAAACAACTTGTTTTGAAACAACCGTCATCTGAACATGTTGTTTTGAAACGACTGTGAGTCGTTTCGAAATAACTGTTGTCCGGAATTGCTATTTCAATTCCGGCTTTTCTCCTTATTTCGTAGTGACTTTTTTGCTAATTCGAAATAAGTCACTTCGAAATAAGGCGTTATTTCGATACAAGTTGTTTCGGAACAACCATATCGAAATAACCCCCTGTGTGAGAACACAGCCTCAGAGCCCACTCCTCCAGTGCCCAGGACTCCACAAATGACTCACCAACTCATAGTTGTGGTCACCTATGCTCCTTTATTTGCAGTGTCTACAGCAAACCCTTCTTACCAACAGCTCCTTCCTAGTCCAACTGTAGCCCACCAGTCCCTGGGCTTGCATAGGGCCCTCAGAAGATCAGATCACTCTGCTTCCCCTAGCTACCGCAAGCAAACTGTCAACCGAGTTCATCTGCCAAAGCCACACCTCCCCCCTTCTTGTTTCCTGTAGAGCCCTACAAATCAACAGCTAACTCTGGATCATTTCTTGCAGGTGCAAATCCATATAGTTATATTCACACAGGGTTCCAGTTTCCTCCCCATTCTGATTTACCTTCCTCTGCCAGGTCCCCAGCTGCTCCCTCTTACCTTAAGATGAAGCTGTGACTCAGTCCTAATCTGCAGGCACTGGTTTCAGCCCTCCAAGCCAGGCTCAGAGAGCTGGGTCAGTGCTATGAGTTAACAACTAAGAGCTCCTCCCCCAGCCTACGAAAGGGGTAACTGAGCCTGGCACCCTGAGGGGTTTAGTCCCTCTGCCCGTCTACACCTTGTTATACTATTTTGTAGATGAAGTTCTCTTAAAAAAAATCAGTCTAAAATGGATGCTGCAGCTCAAAATATTTTCTAGCTCTACTCCTGATGCATTCATACTAAAGTCCCAGAAGGAGCTGGCAAAATTTACAGTCTCTCTGTGTGAAGGAATACAGGGGCCATTACTGAATTACTCCACTGGAAGCAGTAATGTAAATGAAACTTTTAAAAATTTTGTTTCACTGTCATTGATCTGGTTAAGAGAAACACCTAGATATAACATGTACAAACAAGACATGTTGGAAAGGGAACAAGGAGGGGTGGTAAGCTACTGGATCAAGGCTGAGGAATTTTTATTACACTGACAATAATGTATAAGCCAGAAGGACTCTGAGATTCTACACTGGGTTTTCAGGGATGGCATTTAGAAAAATCCTCTCAGTGCCCAAGTTTTCCCATCAGTAAAATGAGGATGATGATACAGTACTCCCTTCCTTTGAGATCTTCTGATGAAAAGAAGTGTGTGAAACAGTAGTTCCCAACCTGTGGTCTGGGGACCCCTTGGGGCCTGTGGAGTTATTGCAAGGGGTCCATGAATACATCCAGCCCAGGCATTGCTAGCCAGTGATCCATATTGGAGAGGGCTCTAAATTGGGGCATCAAGCTTACAGCCTATGGGGCCATATCCAGCCCACCAAGGGTGCTGAGCCAGCCCATGGAGCTGCTACCTGGAAGCTGTCTGCAATAGCAAACTGCAAAGACAGACTCCTGGCACAGCAGGGCTAGGCGTGCTTCTGACTCACTCACATGATCCAAGTCAGAACACATGAGAACAAAGGAAGTGCTTGAGCCAATCCTGGCTCAGCTCTGGCATGATCTGCCAACCAATCAGTCTCAGTCACAGCAGGCTAGGCCTGCTCTAGGCAGACACCACACCGCCCCCCATCCCCAGCTGTTCACTGTCAGTCAGTCAGCATACTAATTTGATTGACAGTACATTGCACAAATCACAAATAAAAAAGGAAAAAGTGGTGGGGGCCCATGTGGGAACGAGCCAATCAAAGGCCAGCATTCTGAATGACTGACAGTGAGTGAGCCAGGAGGCGGAGAGGCAGGGCACCAGCCTGCCTGTGACTGAAACTGATTTTCTTGCCTGCCACCAGGAGGTAGGGGTCCTCCATACCAAGGTTCTGGCTGCACTTCTTCCCACACCTGTTCCTCTACGCACTCCATATCCGTGGTTCCACAAAGTCACGGGACCTTCTCATCAACCTCCTCCTCGCTTACGCCAACATCACCATCCATAAGACCAAGAAAGGAGGTTGGCTGGGGAAGGGGCCTGTGACTGTGGGGCCTTTTTCCGGTCCCTCATCTGTGCACGCCTCTGGGCAGAGTTCCTCTGGGTGGCATCCGCTGGCTCCCTTGACAGCTTCCGGGAGCAGTGGGCACTGTCCAAGGTTCTCTGCTTGGTGTCCCCTTTGGAATCCCTTGTTATACATCTGCGACCCTCACACCCGTCCCTGTTATCACATCAGTTGTCCCCCAGAATGTCTTGAAAAGTGGTCCAGTACCACCTCCCCTAAGGCTGGGGGAGGGGTTTTAGAAGTGGGTGGGCTTGTGCCCACCCACCACCATTCTTTATCAGGACCAGGAGGAAAAAGGGGAGGCTCAGGGAGCCAGAATGGGGAAGGCAGGCCCACAGAGCAGGGAAAAGAAAAGGTGTGGGAGAGATTGCAGGGTTGGGAAGGGGAAAGGGGAGTCCATGCTGCTCTGAACATGCAGGTGAAAAGGGTTGGGGAGCCCATAAAGCCACATGGCCCATGGCAGGTGCCCTGCCTTCCAGTGTGCCCCTCTCACACACACATTGAATGAGCTTGACACTTCTGCTCTAAATGGATTATATTTGCTTGCTGTTAGCAGCAACATCCTGGACATGTCTCCACATTTTGGGAGCAGGCAGGACCAGGTCTTTCACTGCCCTTCCACAGCACCACTGCTTGCAGTCAGTCCCTGATAACAACTATTATCATTTGGCGGTCCACAATTTTTTTTTACTTTAAAAAGGGGTTCTCATACTCTAAAAGTTTGGGAACCAATGGTATAAGAGTTAGGTGTTAATCTTTTTATCTGTAAAATGAGAACACATGATCTCAAGTAACTGAGAGACAATAAATGGAAAATCATGATGCCATGTTCAGAAGACAGCTGCCTTTTAAAATTGTCACATGGAGAACTTGAGTATCCTAAATAATGAAACAGGGCTCAACAGAGAAGTGAAACAATAATCACCACATCTCCTAGGCTTATCATTAAATTTGAGCTGCCAAAACCCCAGTGATAAATCAATCTATAAAAGAAAGAGTAGTGGTTTCTTTATTGCTTACCAGATCACTTCCTACTTCCTACTTTGGATTATAAATCAATTAATAGTTAAATATGCAGCACAAGAACAAAATATCCTGGCTGCAGTTTAGAATGAATCTATGAATATTTTTATTGTGGGAAAAAAAACAGAAACATAGATTGCATTAATCATCTCATTGCTGTGTTCCACTACAGTGTCATGTCGGTACAAGAAAGTGGCAATCCTAATACATGGGACTGCACTTGGCGTGTTTTGCCCAGCGTAGCTGGTATGTTATGAGGCAACAAATGGTTGTAATGAAAGCTACCTGACTTAAAAAGCAAAGCCAGATAATTCAGAGTTAAGAAATATCCTTTCTTAAATCACTGCTGTCCCCATGACTGGAGTGGCTCACAACCAAGAGTGCCAACCTCAGGACAAATTGTCAAAAAGCATGTTAGACCCTATCCTCCTACACTGGTTGTATATTCTGCAATTAGATTTCAGCCACCTAGTGTAACCTACAGATCTAGCCTGGTTGTTTGTATAGATATTTTTCTTCACTTATAGTTTTAAGTATAGATTTCAGTTTGTTTTAGGATAACAGAATCATAGACTCATATATATTTAGTAATGCTGGGATGCAAGGGCCTGTAGGCCACATCCTGCATGAATGCTAAACATACATGTGTTTAAGACATTTGACCCCGAAAAAGAAACAAGAAGCTTCCACATGCAGCTATGACTTTATCACCTCTGTAGTCAGGAGGTATAAAAATAGGGGGAGTGGCAGGATTATGCTCAGAGAAACTGAACAAGTCCAAAACAAAACCCATCAAAAGAGCCTAAAATAACAATAAGTATTAAGAACATATCATCTAGAACCATACGGAAAGGAAGCGGGTATATCCATAATATGTCATCACTGTGCATTAACTTGCCAGCCTACAGGAGAAGTGCATCTCAAGAATCTGGGGGTAAAGGAGCTGAGTTTAGACTTGGAAGGAGAATCCAAATTGCTCAGGAGATAAAAAGGTTAAGCATTTCTCACAAAGATGGACTTCAAGCCATCAGGAACAGTTTCCCAGATGATGACATGGTATACCTGGTAGCTGAACTTCGTGACTTTGTCCTGATCCACAACTACTTCAGCTCTGGAGACAATCTATACCTTCAAGTCAGTGGTAAGGCTATAGGTACCAATGTGGCCCCACAGTATGCCAATGTCTTTATAGCTGACCTAGAACATCGCTTCCTCAAATCTTGTCCCTAAGTGTCTCCCCTTTACCTACATTACATTGATGACATTTTCATCATCTGGACCCATGAGAAAGAGTCCCTTGAAGAATTCCACTGGGAATTCAACAATTTGCCCCTACCATCAAACTCAGCCAGGACCAGTCCACACAAGAAATCCACTTCTTGGACATTACAGCACTAATAAGGGATGGACACATTAACACCACTCTATGCCAAAAATCAACTGACTGCAACACATACCTACATGCCTCTAGCTTCCACCCTGGACACATTACTCGATCCATCGACTACAGCCAAGCCTTAAGATACAATTGGATCTGCTCCAATCCCTCAGACAGAGACAGATACCTATAAGAGCACTACCAAACATTCCTAAACCTACAGTACCCACCTGGGAAAGTAAAAAAACAGATTGATAGAGCCAGATGGATATGCAAGAGTCACCTACCACAGACCAGACACGACAAAGAAAATAACAGAATACCACTGGCAATCATATACAGCCCCAAGCTAAAATCCCTCCAACACATCAAAGATCTACAACCTATCCTAGAAGATGATCATACAGTCTCTAAAATCTTGGGAAGCAGGCCAATCCTTGCTTACAGATAGCCACCTAACCTGAAGCAAATACTCACCAGCAACAGAACGCCATACAATAAGAACACTAACCCAGGAACCTACCCCTGCAACAATCCTGTGACCAACTCTGCCCACATATCAACTCCTCTGATACCATCACGGGTCCCAGACACATCGGCCACACCAACAGGAGCTCATTCACCTGTACATCCGTGTGACAGGGTGGACCTGCCCCGCACTCAAGCCGGCCTATATACCTTAAGGAAAGAGGTAGCCCTGCCCCTTAGGCCCTGCTGGGCATGCTCGAACAGCTGCCCAGGCATAAAAGGCTGCAGTTCCCCTCAGTCAGGGGCAGACCAGCAGAGGGAGCAGATGTGTGGTGGAGGCTCCTACCCAGTGGCGTCGCTAGCGCTGGGCACCCGGGGCACGTGCCCTGGGTCCCAACACCGGTGCCCCGGGTCTCCAGCCCAATCGGGCCGGGGATCCGGGGCCCGATCCCTGGTGGTCCGCAGCCATGG